>CM062291.1:360323508-360923508 GCA_031216915.1 Pictodentalium vernedei | reverse complement strand
AAAGTACGCATCCTTGAGATCTATGCTTGTAGCATAGTCGTTCACCCGAATACTCACTCTGACTGATCGAATTGTCTCCATATAGAACTTCGGAGCGACGATCAGCTTGTTTATCCAGCTCAGATCTATGACTGGATGGAACGAGCCGTCTGGTTTCGGAACCAGAAACAGATGGCTGTAGAAACCCGGTGATTCCTGGTCTTCTATGACCTCTACCGCGTTCTTCTTCAGAAGAGACTGTACTTTTGATAGAAGAGCGTCTCTTCTCTGCGGATTTGACGGAAGCTGAGTCCATTTGGACTTCGAGTTAATGGAGGCTTTCGTTTGAAGGATATTCTTAGACCTTCCGAAATTACTCCTCGAATCCAGGGGTCGTCCGTACTTGACGCCCAATTGTTTATAAAACTCGACAATCTTCCGCCTACCAGAACACGATAGAGGTTCATACCATCACCTTCTGGACCTGCGAGGCTTGCGGAAGGAGAAACTACGTCCTCCACGACCCGCACCTCGCCCCGTCGACCTAGGGACGTCTGACCGGTTATCTCGGCCAGAATAATGTCCCCCACGTGAGTCGCTGCCTTGACGGTCTCTAGAATAAGACCTAGAGGACGCATAGGAACCTCTATAGGAACTTCTCTTGGGCGTACTTGTCCCAGAAGTGCCTGTCTTACTCTTTTCTGCTGTATCCAACTTTTTAGAAGCGGATTTGAATAGCAGAGAATCCGAAGCTTTCTTAGTTATCTGATCATAGATTGCTGAAAGCTTGCCGTCGAAGAGAAGCTCTCCGGAGACTGAAGCGACTCTGAGAGAGTTTTTCACCTTACCATCCATGCGCGTGGATGTAGCTAGGGCCGCGTCAACGTCTAACCAACTCCAGGTTTGCCACTGAAAGGGCGGAGTTATACATGGAATAAGCTATTGCCCTTGAAAGAACTCTTAAGGAAGATAGTACATCCTGGAATTCTTTCCCTTCAAGGCGTAATGAAAACGCTTTAGTAAGGTGATCTGCGTACAATAATGCGTCTAAGATAACTCTGTTAGACATTATTGTCGTTTCCAACATCGCGGTTGAAATTGACATAGACGACGGTATAGATCATTCTAGATCTTCGGCCTGATCGTCTAGACGCAGAGGAACTCTCGGTATGCACTGTCCTGCCGTTTCGAAATTATTCCTTGAATTGATGAAAGGCAGATGTAGAGCATTCGCCGATAAGAAACCTGACTTGCTCATTTTGGTAGCAAGCTTATATATAGCGTCCTACAATAGTTCAAATGTTCTTGTGACATTATTGGACTGTGTCGGAAACTCGGGGACGATGTCCCTAAACCGATAAAATTATTCTGTGTCCAGTGACGCTCACAGTTTCTTATCCGGCATCGCAGCCTTTGGTCCGACAGAACAACTTCTGAAAGATAATGCCAGATGATATCTATGGCAACTTTATGTTGTTCTGAAAGGGAAAAAAACCAACTCCTCGGCATCCCTTTGCCATCCTGTTGGACCACTTGAAATTCTCGGTCGTACGTACATGATGCTTCAGCGGAGCATACCAACCCAGCATCGTCGGATAAATCCTGATCCGACAGAGATTCTGTTATCTGCTGGGATGCTGCGATAATTTGTGCTATTTGAAAAGCACGTTACGGAGACCTGTGGAGCAGCGGTCTTACGTTACTTAGCCGCTGAAAGCTCCCTGGACGTTAACTCCTGCATATTACTTATGCGAACGGCCGGAGTCTATAGGCCTCGTATTCCTGACTACCGGATGGCATGACCTGGTCGCCGTGAAATCCTTGGCCGGCGAGACTGGCTAGATAACAGTGGTCACGTAGTCAAGGTGTGGTCGTGTGCGCTGCCGTGAGGATGAGGAAGCCATTAGAGCAGTCTCTCCGGACTGTCTATATAACGGAGCATCCCGAGCGGTGGACGTATGCTCCGAATGAGAAACATTTGTACCACATCTGTTCTCAGATGTTGTACTAGAGAGGGACCTCTCTCACTCGCAGCCCGGGTGGACCTGGACGAGCTAGGAACCGGACTTAAAGGCTTCCTCCGTACCCTCCTCGTATCCATCGTCACTGGGTGTGCATATAGTATATTTTATAGTGCTCGCATCTCCCAAATCTCCTTCTTGGACCGCAACGGACAAACCCGGTTACCGAACCATTCGATGAATGGACGCTACACCGGACGAACTAGCGGACGCCAAAGCCGTCGATCCTACTTGGGACCTCTTAGGCAATTGACGTAATATCATGAGCACTTATCCGCTAGCTCTTCATTTGAATGTGACGACGGAAGCACACTTTTTGAAGACATCACAGAAAATCACCGCATTCTTATTCCTGAATGAGGCCTGTGGAGCCGTGACTTACACAATATCCGCTGGCAGCTCCAGGGACGTTCATTCCTGCATTTATATAATATGCGAACGTCCCATCAGGAAAGACCTCATATCCTCGGCTAACAGATGAAGTAACCTGGTCGACAATATTCCCTGGTCGGCAAAGCAGGAGCTCTAGGAACGTTCATTCCTGCATTTATATAATATGCGATCGTCCCCTGAAACCCTGTGGTCACAAGCCAAGGTGCGGTGGTGTGTGTTGACATGAGGATGAGGAAGCCCATAACACAGCCAGTTCGGACTGTGTATGTGACAGAACGTCCCGAACAGGAGGATTGGACGTATGTTCCGACTAACAAACAAACATACAACACTGCGGCTCAAATGTAGTTGTAAGAGAGAGGGGGGGCTCTCTCGCTCGAGGTCCGGATAGACCTGGACGAGCTAGCTACTAGACTGACAGGCTTCCTCCGTACTATCCTCGGATCCGTCGTTGCTGGGTGTGCACGTTCCAAGTTTATAGTGCTCGCATCACCCACACTGCTTCCCAGAACCGTAACGGACAAACCCGGCTGCCGAGCCATTCGATGAATGGTCGCTACACCGGGCGGACTAGTGGACGATCAATGCCTTCGATCCTACTAGGGACCTCTTCGGCAATTGTCGTATTACCCTGAGCACTTAGCCGCTAGCCCTAACACTGCAACAACGGAGACACACTTGTTGAAGACATCATGAAAACATCACCCTGAATTCTGAAAAATAAAATGATAATACAGAGTGACCCTACGGAGAGAGGACCGCTATGGACCCCTCCCCGCAAACACAATATCGTGACACATGCCTCCAACGTTGTCATTTCAATCAACACACACAGAGCAGGAATTAGTGCGAATACATTGAACCTGAGAATTAGAGGAAGGAATCCTTGCATTTTAAATAAAAAATATTTTTTCATCAATAAAAAATAGTCATATTAGTCGCACTATCCCTTGAAATAAAGATACATAATATAACATAATCCATTATAATGTTTGAAAGAAAATAATTTTCAAAAAAAAAATTTTTTGAAAAAATTTTTCAGAAGAGCCCAAGTTCCCAATGGGAACACCGAGCCCAAATGGATCCCAAAAAAGCCTAAGTGTGGACAAAAATTTTTAAAACATTTTAAAAAATTAATGCAACATTTACATACAATATTAATGTATCTTGCTATGTCTAAACTAATGTAAAGACAAGAAATCACTATCAGCAGTAACCGTTGTCAATGTAAACAAGAAGTTGTACAAAAACCGGAAACATGACTCCAGGCACTGAAAAACATGGCCCGAAATCAGTTACCAATTTAAACACTATCTGATGCAAAACAGAGATTTCCATAGAAGAAACTGCAGAACATCAGATGGTAGATGCAGATCACAATGCCTAAACACCTAAGGGTGAGGACGTCAACATGGGGAAAAGAACAGAATATAGAAGAGAATAGCAAGGGGGGAATAAAGGAAAGGGAGAGAGGCAACACTGATCAAGCAGTGGAACTTTCATAGCAAGAATGATAACAACAGGCTCATGCCTCGAAATTAGTAAACATAACATAATTTCGTAAAAAATTTTAAGTTACAGCCCTGATTATTTCCTGCCACTGAATTTTCCTCTCATCCTTCTATTTCCTCTTTAGATCCACCATTTCTCTCATATTTATGTGTCTGGCATCATTTAAACTGAGATTTACAAGCACAAATATCAGTCAGATGTGAACTGATGAAGGGCCAAACAAAGAATGACTTTTGGCGCCAATTTCGAGACCTCCTTGACACTGCGCATGCGCTATGGAGGAAAGGTATGGAGGACCTTATAGGACATGTATTTTTCGGTTTTAGATGCAAATTTTGGGGATTGGGGGGTAAAATTTGTGTTTGGCCCTAGAATTTAAGAGTTAGCACCAGCTTAGTCTGGGTCATTGGTACAGTATAAAAATATCTCAGCCCAGTTTCTTAAGTTGTAACATCGTTGTTTAAAATTCAGCTTTCCTATATTACTACATTTTGAAAATCACACGGTTCTTATTAAAACAAATAGTGTCAGATTGTCGGTGCCAGTTTCATTTCTGATTTATTTTTAAGTACTGTATAACGAAAAAAATCTAGAGGGCGACAAGTGAAGTAAATTATGCAAGGCAGCTTTTTTGAAAACAATACAAAGTGCGCATTCCATGGAGGATTAGTGTCGTTTCGTACACAGGTGTTTCATATTTTGTACATATATCAAAGGATGTTTCGAGTATCAGGACAACTCAAACCCACGGCAACTTGTACCAGTCAAGTCGTACCCAAAATTGGACGACTCGTACCCATTTTTGTCTGGACAACTCGTACCCACGATTGGACAACTTGTACCCACAACGGGACAACTCGTTTCTGATATTATTTACAATGGGAGGGCAGATAGTAACACAATTATATATTCATTTTAAACCCCGTGACGAGAGACAAGCAGCCCAAATTCTCGAGAACTGTGCATCCGATATCAGAAACTGGATGACTCAACATTTCTTAAAACTTAATGCTGATAAAACTGAAATAGTGTACATAGGACTACCCTGTCAACTTTCCAAAGTTTCTAAACTCAGTTTACATATTGAAGACAGTGTCATCTCACCGTCGATAGCAGTCCGCAATCTGGGATACTGCATGGATGGGAATTTGGCTGCAGATGCGCATGTGGTGCAAGTCTGCAGATCTGCTTTCCACCATCTGCGCAATATCGGCAGAGTTCGGAACGTGATCGATGAGGAGATGACGAAGCAGCTTGTGCACGCCCTTTTAACTAGCCGTCTTGATTACTGCAATTCTCTGTTATATGGCTGCAAGAGTGGTAACCAGGAATAAGAAATTTTGTCATATTACACCTATACTGAAAGATCTACACTGGTTACCCATAAAGGAGCGAATTAATTTCAAAGTTCTTCTTTTAACTTTTAAATCTCGCTTAGATATTGCACCTGGTTATTTGAACTCTCTTATACAGTGTTACGAACCTGTCAGAGCTCTTAGATCTTCGTCAGCCAACAATCTGGTATACAACCCTGGATACCTTGTAACTGCCGGTGATGGAGCATTCAGTGTAGCTGGACCTTATTTGTGGAACCAACTGCCCGATCACCTGAAGGTCGTCCAGGACATAGTTTCGTTCAAAAAGTCACTGAAAACCCATATGTTTAAATTAGCCTATCCCGCCATAATATCTAGTTAGTTACATATTCATATTAGATGTCATGTACTTATTGTAAAGCCTGTGAGCACGTTCAGTGGAAACTTGGCTTAAAACCATATTATTATTATATTATTATATAACAGACCAATGCTTACATGAGCGAGGGCGAAAAGACCCGGACTAGTACATACTGCGGATACGGGGTGGGGAGGGGTAGCCCCCCCCCCACCCCCAATTTTTTTCCCTAAAAATAAAATCACCAAACATGCAACTATTACGGGATTGTCATTTTGATATTTTAAGACACATTCACATAGAGCGAGATAAGACTAAGTTTAGAGTAGATCGTAAAGCCCTTGAACGAGTTTATTTTTCATTCGTTCGCCCAGCATTGGAATATGCAGACATAGTGTGGGGGTAACTGCAGTGCAGTGCAGTGCAGAAGAATCCTGTGGACTTGAACGAATTCAAATTGAAGCAGCCCAGATCATGACCGGAGGAACTGAAAGTGCGAGCAAGCAGTCTCTGTTTCTTGAGACTGGCTGAGAAACTGTGGTTTCAAGAAGGGAAAAACACTGAAGGCTACTTACAAACCAAACAATTAAGATTTCACTATCACAACAAAGTAGACATACAAAGCAAATCATTATCAAAACACAAATGCAGCATGTGCTGACAGGAACTTACAGAGCAAATCATTATCCAAACACGTGCGACATTTCCGACAGCAAGTTTTCAATGCATAAACTTATAGACGTGTATGTTCCAAAAGTCAAATCAATAGTGATTTAAAAAAAAAAAATGCCGCTCAGGATCACAGATCCAATGTCGAGTTGTGACCTTGACCTTTGACCTGGCGAGTCCAAGGTCAATAGGGTTCTTCCTCGCACCAAGGCCAACACACCTATGAAGTTTCATGACTCTAGGTTGAACCACTATCAAGTTCTCATCCGGAAACCAATTGTTGCGATATGCTATGTTCAAGGTCACTGTGACCTTGACCTTTGACCTGGTGAGTCCAACATCAATAGGGTTCTTTCTCGCACCAAGGCCAACACGCCTGTAAAGTTTCATGACTCTAGGTTGAACCACTATCAAGTTATCATCCGGAAACCAATTGTTGCGATATACTATGTTCAAGGTCACTGTGACCTTGACCTTTGACCTGGTGAGTCCAAGATCAATAGGGTTCTTCCTCGCACCAAGGCCAACATACCTATGAAGTTTCATGACTCTAGGTTGAACCACTATCAAGTTATCATCCGGAAACCAATTGTTGCGATATACTATGTTCAAGGTCACTGTGACCTTGACCTTTGACCTGGTGAGTCCAACATCAATAGGGTTCTTCCTCGCACCAAGGCCAAAACACCTATAAAGTTTCATGACTCTAGGTTGAACCACTATCAAGTTATCATCCGGAAACCAATTGTTGCGATATACTATGTTCAAGGTCACTGTGACCTTGACCTTTGACCTGGTGAGTCCAAGATCAATAGGGTTCTTCCTCGCACCAAGGCCAACACACCTATGAAGTTTCATGACTCTAGGTTGAACCACTATCAAGTTATCATCCGGAAACCAATTGTTGCGATATACTATGTTAAAGGTCACTGTGACCTTGACCTTTGACGTAGCGAGTTAAAAATCAATAAGGATCTTCCCCTCACCAAGGCCAATCTACCTATGAAGTTTCATGAATGTGAGTTGAACCATTATCAAGTTATCATCCGGAAACCAATTGTTTAAGATTTACTATGTTCAAGGTCACTGTGACCTTGACCTTCGACGTAGCATGTCCAAAATCAATAGAGTTCTTCCTCCCACCAAGACCAACCTATGTATGAAGTTTAATGAATGTGAGTTGAACCACTATCAAGTTATCATCCGGAAACCAATTGTTTACGCCCGCCCGCCCGCCCACCCGCCCGCCCGAAACCCCCCGCCCGCCCGCCCGCCCACCCACCCACCCACCCGCCCGCCCGCCCGCCCACCCACCCGCCCGCCCGCCCGCCCACCCGCCCGCCCGCCCGGCCGCCCGCCCGCCCGCCCGCCCGCCCGCCATTCACCAAACTATAAGTCGAGTTTGACTTCGTCACAACTCGACTAAAAATGCCGCTCAGGATCACCGATCCAATGTCGAGTTGTGACAACAGTTCCTCGCACCAAGGCCAACACACCTATGAAGTTTCATGACTCTAGGTTGAACCACTATCAAGTTCTCATCCGGAAACCAATTGTTGCGATATACTATGTTCAAGGTCACTGTGACCTTGACCTTTGACCTGGTGAGTCCAACATCAATAGGGTTCTTCCTCGCACCAAGGCCAACACGCCTGTAAAGTTTCATGACTCTAGGTTGAACCACTATCAAGTTATCATCCGGAAACCAATTGTTGCGATATACTATGTTCAAGGTCACTGTGACCTTGACCTTTGACCTGGTGAGTCCAACATCAATAGGGTTCTTCCTCGCACCAAGGCCAACATACCTATGAAGTTTCATGACTCTAGGTTGAACCACTATCAAGTTATCATCCAGAAACCAATTGTTGCGATATACTATGTTAAAGGTCACTGTGACCTTGACCTTTGATCTGGTGAGTCCAAGATCAATAGAGTTCTTCCCCGCACCAAGGCCAACCCACCTATGAAGTTTCATGAATGTAGGTTGAACTACTATCAAGTTATCATCCGGAAAGGAATTGTTGCGATTTACTATGTTCAAGGTCACGTTGACCTTGACCTTTGACGTAGCGAGTCCAAAATCAATAGGGTTCTTCCCCTCACCAAAGCCAATCTACCTATGAAGTTTCATGAAAGTGAGTTGAACCATTATCAAGTTATCATCCGGAAACCAATTGTTTAGGATTTACTATGTTCAAGGTCATTGTGACCTTGACCTTCGACGTAGCATGTCCAAAATCAATAGGGTTCTTCCTCCCACCAAGACCAACCTACGTATGAAGTTTAATGAATGTGAGTTGAACCACTATCAAGTTATCATCCGGAAACCAATTGTTTACGCCCGCCCGCCCTCCCGCCCGCCCATCCGCCCGCCCGCCCGCCATTCACCAAACTATAAGTCGAGTTTGACTTCGTCACAACTCGACTAATTGAACCACTATCAAGTTATCATCCGGAAACCAATTGTTGCGATATACTATGTTAAAGGTCACTGTGACCTTGACCTTTGATCTGGTGAGTCCAAGATCGATAGAGTTCTTCCTTGCACCAAGGCCAACCCACCTATGAAGTTTCATGAATGTAGGTTGAACTACTATCAAGTTATCATCCGGAAAGGAATTGTTGCGATTTACTATGTTCAAGGTCACGTTGACCTTGACCTTTGACGTAGCGAGTCCAAAATCAATAGGGTTCTTCCCCTCACCAAAGCCAATCTACCTATGAAGTTTCATGAAAGTGAGTTGAACCATTATCAAGTTATCATCCGGAAACCAATTGTTTAGGATTTACTATGTTCAAGGTCATTGTGACCTTGACCTTCGACGTAGCATGTCCAAAATCAATAGGGTTCTTCCTCCCACCAAGACCAACCTACGTATGAAGTTTAATGAATGTGAGTTGAACCACTATCAAGTTATCATCCGGAAACCAATTGTTTAGGATTTACTATGTTCAAGGTCATTGTGACCTTCACCTTCGACGTAGCATGTCCAAAATCAATAGGGTTCTTCCTCCCACCAAGACCAACCTACGTATGAAGTTTAATGAATGTGAGTTGAACCACTATCAAGTTATCATCCGGAAACCAATTGTTTATGCCCGCCCGCCCGCCCGCCCGCCCATCCGCCCGCCCGCCCATCCGCCCGCCCGCCCGCCATTCACCAAACTATAAGTCGAGTTTGACTTCGTCACAACTCGACTAAAAATAATGATAGCATGTCCATTGGTCTGTTATTTTCGTGTTACTATCCGCCCCACCGCCTGTAAATCATATCAGGTACGAGTTGTCCAGCTGTGGGTACAAGTTGTCCAATAGTGGGAACAAGTTGCCCAGACAAAAATGGGTATGAGTCAATCAATTTTGGGTACGACTTGACTGGTACGAGTTGCCGTGGGTATGAGTTGTCTATTTATATGAAATAATAGACAACTTACTTTTGTCAGGTATTATAATCCAATATAAATTATTTTTACATACGGGCTGTTGTCTTCACTTAATTGACTCAAGGCAGTCATAACCCCATGTACAAAACATCCTAGCTTGTGTTCGAAACATCCTACAAGTTTGTGACTTTGTGTACGAAACATCCTAAATTGCCATGTACGAAACGCCCATGTATGAAACGTCCAGCTCCCTTCCATGGCGGGGCAGAATCACGTGATTTTCAAAATGGAAAGGTCTATTTTAAACATACATGTTGAAATTGAATATTGGGCTTATGGCCGATATGAGAAGAAAGGAATAAGTTGGATTTACCCAGAGTCAGGGCAGTGTCTGTCGGTCTGTGTATGAGTTACCACAGGATCGCTATGAGTTTTATATATAAGGGATTTAATCTTACTTGGAGAATATACTGGGAGAATATGTTGTTCCATGCAGAGAGAGTCAATCTGACTCGGGTGATTCCGTTCTTCTCACCGAGGAATGGACTCCACAAAACGATCGGATAAATTGTCTGAGGGAGTTGATTTGGTGGCGAGTTGACCAGGAACTAAGAAACACAACCCCACATTGACATTCTAATTGCAACTTTGTAGGGTTTGATCAAGTTATTCACACATTTTCATGGAACTTAAAACATCAGTATCGGTATCGGCCGATTATTAGATTTTTAACATCGGTATCGGCCGATGGTTCGTTTACCATATCGGTTCATCACTACTTACAAATCATAACTTGATTGATACCAATCTCTATCCACCAAAAGCCACATAATTAGTTTTAGTGTTGAAATGATTAGTCAATTAGTTAACATCAACCTGATTAGTAGTTTTAGTCTAGAAAAATTCCTGTTGACAAGTCATTAACATTTATATCTCTCTCTCTCTCTATTCAATTTGTGCAATGAAATCAGTTACAGATGTTCGAGAATATATCAACTGTGTATAAAATTTATGTCAGAATTTGCTAACACAGATCGGCAAATTACTGCGAATCTATTGTTAATCAAAATTATTCTGCAAAATCTCAGTCTGTTACAACTCCATTCAAAAATTAAACAATAAAGCAGATCAAGACATGAATGAAGTGAATAAATATATACTGTCTAAATTTTTTTTTCCATTTATTTTTTGTCACTGAAAATGGCATTTAAGTCAAAGTAGAATACAAAAAAGTTGTCGACAGTCACCTTATTTCATAACACTAAAGTCAACACTAAACCTTTTGTCAACACTAAACCTTTTCTAACTCACACTTTTACACATGGCAGAGAGTGTTTTACACAGGCAAAGTTCAGCACAGAAGTATTTGAAAATCGTGGCAGAAATAAAGGCACTGTAATTTGGTGTGAGGAGTTTCAATCTGACTGTATTGAGAGAAAACTAATCTCTTTCAGCCCAAATTTTATCGTTGGACATTTCATGGCAAATATTAACCCTTTAATCAATGCACTCAACATTAAAATGTATTATTTTAATTATATTTCTTTCAAATTTTTTTCCAGGTTGTTTCAACCAAACCAATGAATGGGCATGGCAAGCCCATTCCAATGAGGGGTCACATGGTTTTGTTTTGTTGAAATTAAAAAAAAAAATTCAGCTGTTGAATTTGTATATTATGTAGACACATGTGACCAATTCATTAGGTAAATGGTAAGGGCCCACTTTTAAACAGTATGTAACCTTTAATATGTCAGCATACAATGCAACGTTACTGAAAACTGCTTAACATTACCCAAAACTGAAGAAAGGTTTCACCTGCCAGTATTATGTATTTCTAAACAACATTTTTGTCTACTAGAACTTATATGTGTGAGATATTTCAGATATGCCATGCTGGAGAATCTTCCCAATATTCTGGCCTGGCATTCTTTAGGGGTGCAGGAGTGCTGCATGCCTACTGCATGCCTAGAAAAAATTGAGGAGGGAAATTTTTTGCATCCCTTGATTTTCTGAAATGCCAGACCTGTTTGGGACTATCCTTAAGATCTATTATCATTTCGTCCCCTGAGTTCCAATGTGTTCTATGTGCCTACTGGCACATAGAACACATTGGAACTCAGGGGACATTTTGTCAATGTTGCATTGATTCGTAATAATTCACGACCCATTCTGTGTTGCATTTCGATACATTCTGAGTGTAGAAGACAGCCTCATAAGAATTGAATGCAACATTTTGAATAATGAGAAGATGTGTGTGCCAATTTTTCCACTATGTAGCTGAATGTAGGACAGTTTTTCAGTCACAATAGTAACAAGAGCTATTGTACCCCCACTGCAGTGCAGGACTGATGAAGCATAAATGAACAAGTAATAAAAAAAAAAATAATCTGACAACACCGAAAATCATTCTAGTCTTGGGAAATGTTACAATTTAATTACATACCAAGTTCCATAATAATTTACTTAAGTTATGAACATTCTCGGACAGACTCACACATGGACGGACGGACACACAGACGGATGGACGCATGTAATCCAGTATACCCCCATTTTCTTCGAAAGTGGGAGTATAATAACTTGAAGTGAATATAACCAAAATAGCATACAAGACAATGCACTGAAAATTCCACGTGCAACTGCACTCCCAAGCAATATGAGGGCAATTGTTTTGCACTCCTTGATTTTCTAGATTGCCAGGCAGGCCTGAATATTCAAACTTTTATAGGACTGTTCAGTAATCTGAATGCAGTGACCATCCACAAGTGGATGGTCACTATGCAGTGACCATCCACAAGAGTATGGTCACCACATGTTGCATGCTAAACTGTAACATGTACATAATGTACCAAATATGCATGTATACACAAATTTATCATACAATCAATTGATTGTTTCTCCTCATACAAGCTATACTGTCTAGACTGATATATTTATTTATTTATTGGTGTTTAAGGTCCATTATTTCTGCGCACTGGCTTATCGTGACCGTTCGACTGATACAAATTTCTATCAGCCAACTTCTGCCAACACAAGCAATTATTTAATTTAAAAAGAGAACATTTACACAAATAAATCACCAAATCAGCAAAATAAATTAGACTAGATAAATTTTTGCCATGATATTTTTATATAGGTCTACCATGCATTAAAGTTGAAAAATAAAATAAAGAAACACACAGTGACACACTTCTATAAACTTCGGCAGATACAGTACAAGAGGAACAATGAATGGGGATTACATCATGCACAGCTCAAGAATGCAATACCATGACATCATCATGATTTTCATTCATAAAATATCAGTTCATGGATGCTGAATGGTTGTCCAAATATATGTGAACTAGTCAAGAAAGGAAGGAATATTGCAAGATAAATTGGTTATTACCACCAAGAGGGTTTCCGAGATGGTAAGATAAATTTGACATCACAACCATGTGTTGATCAAGAAACATGTATCAAACCTTGATGGTGTTCCTATTATGTATTGCGACTCGCCCTAAAGGGCTCACTGTGATATATATATAGACTATACCCATAGTAGCTTGGTGTACCAAATGTTCACCATGAGCGGTGAACATTTGATGCACCAAACTACTTTGGGTATATTTTATTTATACCATGATCGTCAGATTATTAAGAGTCGCTATTATTTTTTTTTCGATTTTACTAAGCAGCAGCCATACATATGTGCGAATTTGTTTTTGTTTACATGAGGATCGGCAGGCGGTACATTCACTGTCAGTTTTATCACCGAAATGAAATAGAAAAAGAAATGGGACCTTTTTTCATTTTAATAACACAATAACATACTATTTCGAGTTATGGATGCTTTACTAACATGAGGCAATGCATGTATGTTATTTTTTGGTGTTTTATGGGGTAAACTCATTTAAAAACGTAAAGTTCACATTCAGGTCGACGTCACCAAAGGTCAACTTGGATGTAGTTCTACTGTGGGTGTAAATTTTAAGTACTGAAATCCCATTGCTGGCGTGTTCACCACGGTTGGAGTATAAAGCTAAAATTTATGTCATAGCCTTTTCATATCTAGTAGAATAGGTAATCATGGTATAAAATATGAACACCATCTCAGCTTGATACAAGTTTCTCGATCAACACATAGTGTGATAACATATATATGTACGGATGAGCATTCAGACCCCACAAAATAGATCTTCTGTTTCTCAGGCCATTTTTTGTAAAATTGCATGTGGGCGGGCATTTTTTTATTTTATTTTTTATTTTTGTAATTATTTCTTTGCCATCAAAAGATCATGTTGTTGGTTTGTTTTATGTTTTAGGCCTCATAACCTACAGACTACAGAACAGTCGCCATGGGAGGGCACTTTTCCACATGTCCACAGTGGTTGTGGAAAACCGTGGGCAAATTACGTTTCAACTGGCCACAGAGAATTCTGTGGACAGAGATTTTTATAGACTGTGGGCATGCTACCTACTTGCCCACGGAATTAATAACTAACACGACAATTCCCGTGGTGTCCACATGATCTGACTTTTTATTACACTACTATAATATTTATGTTACGTAATTTTTCTACACGATAGCAATAAGAAAAAAAATCTGTTAACATCGGAACGAGGTCAAAATATCAGACTAGTTTCTGTTCTGCCCTGTACGCTGAACAATCAGAATTACTCCGAAATTATCCACTAAAAAGTGTGACTTTCATATTGCACTTTTTAGTGAATAATTCCGAAGTAATTTATCGATAGGGTTAGGTTAAAAAAACGAAATTAATTTGACGATGCATTTTTATTGTACGCTGAATCTGAACTATCAGAATTACTCCGAAATTATCCACTAAAAATTGTGACTTTCATACTGCACTTTTTAGTGAAGAATTCCAAAGTAATTTATCGATGGTGCCAGGTTAAAAAAAAACGAAATTAATTTGACAATGCATTTTTATTGAATGCTGAACTATCACATTAAACACAAATAAATAAATAAATAAATGGGCCTGAGTACGGGGTGCTAATTTCCCCGGGCTGATGTGCCTTTATCAAAATATTTCCAGGCCAAAAATTCTAGAAGCCGAATGTTCCCCATTCCCGCCCTAGCTTAGAGTTGTCAACGAAAGCGAACGAATTGTTCAACAGTCGATCAAAAATCAGATTCGGTTTAACAGAAAGATCATATCAATATATAATTGCATATCAGTGATATTCCCAGGTGCAATCTTTTATTTTCAATTATTTTTTTCGTTTTGTACACATTTTTTTCAAAGCACTCGTTCGCAATTGACATGGGTTTGTCACTGTATGTCTTGTTTTCACAGTGTGGGTTGTGCTATTCACTTTTCAGATTGAGAATATGTGACATAATTTTGTCAAGTTGTCAATTTTTTCCTTTTTGTAAATACAAAAATGACCATATACCTGTGCTTGCAAACTGAAATGATAAAGAAATAAATATTTTTAAACAGCGTCCAATTCTATCAAGACGTGTTAAAAATTACTTCCAGTTACATTTCTGTGGGCAGACATGTTTCAGATTAATTATGTGGACACTGCCATCCGGCATTACCATCATTCAGTAATCTTTTCCACAGAAGTCCACAGGCTTTTGCCCACAGAACTACATGCCCACAGAAGTCCACAGAAATTGGTATCAAACTGATTTCTGTGGAAAACCAGTGGGCGCCCACTGTGGACATGTGGAAAAGTGACTGCCCACGGCGACTGTACTGTAGCATGGGTGGTGGTGTATTTCGTCCCATTGAATGCAATGCGGCATTGCAATGCTAAAGCATTGCAAAGCATTGTTGCACTTAAGTGACAAATTTATTAACTTAGGTTAAATATCAGACATAAACCATTTAATTTTTATCTTTTTAAATTTGCAAGTAGCCAAAAGGACCATGTGGAAGGGCCTGAGATTTTAACTTTTTTAGGCCTTATAAACCAGTTGTTGATACTTTTACAGATTAAGAGTCATTGGCAGTATATATTTGCAATAAGCCTTTTAAAGTTTTACAGTAGGATCAGTTTAATCTACAGCATTGGCATATAGTTTGTATGGCCTGATTATATGAACATATTAACATATGGGATATCTGAATAGATTTAAATATTTCAAATCTTATGTTATATCCAGGCCTTCCCAAATAGGCACCTTATTTCACAATTTGGCATGCAAAATATAAATTATCACAAATGTAAGTCACTCCAATGGGCAACCAACCTTAAACCCTCAACTTTCTTGGGCATCTTCTTATCAAATAAATAGGTAGACTTTCATTGAACCTGCACAATTGCCATCATGATCTCTGAAAACTGAATCATTATATCTCTGCTAACTAATAACACACTCTGCATGGAAGCTGCTAATCTGACGAATACAGACAATTGGGGGCAATTTAGCAATGAGGCAATTTGATCTGGGAAGACATTCTGGCCTTTTAGGAGATTGCAGTGCCCCATCCAAGACCATAATGACTCAGGTTAAATAAAGCCCAATTTCTCAAGGATTCAATTTTCAATTGATGATTATGCATATTTACCATTTCATTTGTCTGCTCACAAACACAAGAACACCTTTTTAATGGCAGGGCAATCAGCTTTTAGCATGTAAGAAAGACGGTTGCTCAGCAGCTCATCAGGCGTAATAAAAAATTGATGCTTTTTGGCCTGAGGATGTAAATATTAATTGATTCAACCTTCAGATTTATTCAGAAGATCATTAATACTATCCACAGAGGGTAATTTGTATTTGCCTCCCAAGAGAATGAACATCCTCTTATTTTGGCGCCGGGTTAATTTCTCTGTCAAACCAGATTGAATTTGTTAACCCTTAAGGACCTGGAGATTTTTATACATTTTTGATATACTATGAACGTCTACCTCCTGTTGCTTTGCAGTTGTTTCCAGTCAAATCTTGACAGCCTACAACCTAGAAACAACTGGCAAGGTACTTAGAAAAAAAGTTTTGAGTTTACCCAAACAATGCATGTTGGGGCACCTGTTCCTTTGCAGTAAAAAGTTATCAAAGTCAGAAATAGGCCCTTAAGGCTTAAATTTCTAGTTGCATTATTGTAAAAAATTTGCAGCTTAATATTTTGACATCAGTTTGCAAGGTGTTAAATTTGCTTGCTGGTTCCTCCTATTTCTACTGGAGGAGCAAGTTATGCTGTATATCTGATAACATGAAATGGAACATGTTCATACAAGGCTACCGCAAGTCGATATCAAGTAGTTCAGCAATTCAACATGATTATTTTTAGAACTCCCTTCCCAACCACACATGAAAATTCAACATGCATACCTGGGGAAACAACTATCCCATCCCTTTCTCCTACACCCCCCCACCCCCGATCCCAAACACACCTCAAACGAAGTCTCCTGCTTTAGAATAATGATAGAAGTAACACCAGCTAGAATTGAACACATGGCCTCTAAACAAGTCTGATATGTTTGTTAACCCTTTACCCAACATAACGGCCAAAACCAGCCAGCGCTATTCACAAAAATTGCCAATTAATTTTTCATTATTTTTATAATTTTTTTGTCTCAAAAACATAGGTTACGACGCCTCTTTGGAACGAGCATGTCGAGGTCATAACCTATGTTTTTGAGACAAATAAAAATGAAAAAAATTAGTTATTCAAGAATTCTGTTTGCAAGTGTCATCTGCTTTTCATGCTAGGTAATGGGTTAAAGAGTTATCACACCTCTTGGTAATGACAGTTACACAGGTGATGTATTATAAGTTACAGAGTGTGCAGCTGGCTGACGCATTTCCATACAAGGTGATGAGAATTCTTATCAGGTGAGGCAGAGCCTTGAATGGAAATGTATCAGCCAGCTCCATCCCATGTAACATAATTATTTTGTCGAAAGTCCATGTAAATCAAGGGATTAATAAATTTTCATGAGAAACAAAGAACAACCAGAATTTTATTCTTTAGAAACCGCTATTGACAGCACCATGCAGAATCATCAACAGTAACCGGCACTGGTACATATCCATGGTGACAGTAAACTGTTCGAAGTGTGATATTTGTTTACAAAATAAAATGTATCGCTACAAACATATCTGAAATACCCTTATATACATTTACTGTCATTACCACCTGAAAAGGGGTAACAAAGAGCTTTTAAACATTCAAATGAAAGTGTCAATGACACTGTAGCTCAACTTGTTAAGACATGTACATGTATAGTATATGACACAGCAATGACAAACATCTAGGTAATGACCTGATAACAAAGGTACATATAAAGTATTGTAACGGTCTGTACATAAATACTGACCGTAGCCTGTAACAAATGTATAGGTAAAGTATTGTAAAGGTGGGCGACAGTCAGATGCTAAACTAGAAAAGAAATCTTTGAGTCCCAGAGTGGGTCTGACTGAACCCCAAAATATTTGTTCTCATAGCACAGTGATAACAAAGGCACCCAAAAACACTTGTTCCTGTCCCAAGGTGATAACAAAGGTACCCAAGAAGTTTCATGAAGATCAGTTCATAAATACAAGCCGTATAGAAGTTGACAAAAAACTGATTGGACCTAATTTTGGTACAAAATGGCCACTGGCAGTCATCTTGAATTTTGGACTGCACCCAGAAACACTCGTTTTCGTCCCAAGGTGATAACAAAGGTACCCATGAAGTTTCGTGAAGATCGGTTCATAAATACAGCCTCTAGCCCGAACCGTATTGACATGTGCACTTACTGTGTAGAAGTAGCACTGAATAAATCAAAATTCATCTAATTTGCATAATTTCCGCACGAGAAAAAACCCTGTATTATATGTGATGTATTTCATGTTACTAAACATTCATACAAAAATTTATCCAAATCAGAACTTTCATACAGAAGTTTTGTACAAAAAACTGATTGCACTAATTTTGGTACAAAATGGCTGCTGTGGCCACCTTGAATTTTGTACCACACCCAAAAACACTTGTTCTCATCCCACGGTGATAACAAAGGTACCAAAAAAGTTTCGTAAAGATCGGTTCATAAACACAGCTTCTAGCTAGAGCCGTATAGAAGTTATGTACAAAAAACTGATTAGACCTAATTTCAGTACAAAATGGCCACTGGCAGCCATCTTGAATTTTGGACCACACCCAGAAACACTCGTTTTCGTCCCAAGGTGATAACAAAGGTACCCAAGATGTTTCGTGAAGATCGGTTCATAAATACAGCCCCTAGCCCAAGCTGTATTGACATGTGCACTTACTGTGTGGAAGTAGCACTGAATAAATCAAAATTCATCTAATTTGCATAATTTCCAAACGAGAAAAAACCCTGCATTATATGTGATGTATTCCATGTTACTAAACATTCAAACAAAAATTTATCCAAATCAGAACTTTCAAACAGAAGTTTTGTACAAAAAACTGATTGCACTAATTTTGGTACAAAATTGCTGCTGTGGCCACCTTGAATTTTGTACTACACCCAAAAACACTTGTTCTCATCCCACGGTGATAACAAAGGTACCCAAGAAGTTTCGTAAAGATCGGTTCATAAACACGGCTTCTAGCTAGAGCCGTATAGAAGTTATGTACAAAAAACTGATTAGACCTAATTTTGGTACAAAATGGCCACTGGCAGCCATCTTGAATTTTGGACCACACCCAGAAACACTCGTTCTCGTCCCAAGGTGATAACAAAGGTACCCCAAGATGTTTCGTGAAGATCAGTTCATAAATACAGCCCCTAGCCCGAGCTGTATTGACATGTGTACTTACTATGTGGAAGTAGCACTGAAGAAATCAAAGTTCACCTAATTTGCATAATTTCGGCACGAGAAAAAAACCTGTATTATATGTGATGTATCCCATGGTACTAAACATTCACACAAAAATTATTCAAATCAGCGCTTTCATATGGAAGTTCTGCACAAAAATCTGATTGCACCAAATTTTGTACAAAATGGCTGCCATCGGCCATCTCGAATTTTGGACCGGACCCCAAAACACTCGTTCTCGTCCCAAGGTGATACCAAAGGTACCCAAGAAGTTTCGTAAAGATAGGTTCATAAGTACGGCCTCTAGCCCGAGCCATATTGGCATTTGCACTTACAGTGCTGAAAGTAACACCAAATACATCAAAGTTAGTCTAATTTGCATAATTTACGCACGAGAAAAAACCCCGTATTATATGTGATGTATCCCATGGTACTAAACATTCCCTTTAGATTCAAATATGAAAAGATTCTGACCACTGGATCTGGAGAAGAGGATTTTTAAAGAAATTTTCACATATTGCACAAAGTTAAAATTCAGACTCCCATAGGGAGCCCAAATATTAACCAAGGGACTCGATTTTAACAAACTTGAATCTGACCCCCCTAGAGATGTTGTATACCAAATATGAAATGATTCTGACTACTTGTGGGTGTGGCAACTTTATTTGAACAAACTTGAATAGACATATGATAAGGAAGATGCACACCAGATTTGGTTCAATTTGGTCCAGGAATTTGTGAGAAGTCGATAATGTAAAGTTTACGCCGGACGGACGACAATGGATGACGACAACAATGACGGATGGAAAGTGATTTATAAAGCTCCCCTTGAGCTTCGCTTTGGTGAACTAAAATGTAACATCAGAAGCTGAATGAGCACAGAGATCTAAAATGGGCTAAGATAATTTGATAGATACAAAACTTACAATAATCTTTTTGTCTGCCATTACTTGTGTAATGCATTCTAATTTCTTTTTAGCTCTTGACACTCGTAATTGATTGTCTCCTCCACCAACAACGACAAGAGTATTCTCTACTTTCATCTTCTCACGTAAATCTTCAATATCATCCAAACCACAAGTACTTGAATGCTGTCCCACAACAAACATCATTGGTGTTCTTGTTTCCAAAAGTGGGTCTTCAATATCCTATAAAGAAATCATCAAACACACCTATTCATTTTCCGTCTAAACTAAGAAAAAACTAAGGCCAAGCGGTTCCAGCATTTGTAATGTATAGATCCAGTGTTTTTAGCATTTTCGACGTGTGGTGGTTCTGATTTCTCAATTTGGGTTTCCAAATAGGACTTGTATAATTTGGAATTTTATGTCATTAAAGCTGTGGCTGGTGGTGTTTAAGTGTTTGGCAACTGGTTTGTCAAGGTTTTTCCTTGTGTCACAGAAATGTTCTTTGATCCTAAATTTGAACTCCCTTTTGGTTTCTCCAAAGTATTGTATGCCGCATTTTTTTCAGGTGATTAGACAGATGGTGTTGCGACTCTGACACGCTGCATCAGTTTTGAAGTGAAAGTGTCTCTTAGTGCGACTGCTCATAAAATGTTTTGTTTTAACAGCTGTGCATATTGTGCTGTTCGGTTGACTGACACATTCCTCTGTTGGGTTCAAAATTAATTGAGGACAATTAAACTCCATTTAATTTAAGTTTCACTAGAGGAGCTGGCCACAAGAGCCACATGAGACCACATAAGACACAAATGTAACGTAGTCCCAGCAACGTCACAATATAACAAGAAAGGTTATAAAGACAATAACATGAAAGTGTCAATGACACTGTAGCTCAACTTGTTAAGACATGTACATGTGTAGTATGTGACACAGCAATGACAAACATCTAGGTAATGACCTGATAACAAAGGTACATATAAAGTATTGTAACGGTCTGTACATAAATAATGACCGTAGAATGTAACAAATGTATAGGTAAAGTATTGTAAAGGTGGGTGACAGTCAGATGCTAAACTAGAAAAGAAATCTAGTCCCAGAGTGGGTCTGACTGAACCCCAAAATATTTGTTCTCATAGCACAGTGATAACAAAGGCACCCCAAAACACACTCATTCCTGCCCCAAGGTGAAAACAAAGGGACCCAAGAAGTTTCGTGAAGATCAATCAGTTCATAAATACAAGCTGTATAGAAGTTGTGACAAAAAAACTGATTGGACCTAATGGCCACTAGAAGACATCTTGATTTTTAGACCGCACCCAGAAACACTCGTTCTTGTCCCAAGGTGATAACAAAGGTACCCAAGACGTTTCGTGAAGATCGGTTCATAAATACAGACTCTAGCCCGAGCCGTATTGACATATGTACTTACTGTGTGAAAGCAGCACTGAAAAAATTAAAGTTCATCTAATTTGCATAATTTCTGCATGAGAAAAAAAACCCGTATTATATGTGATGTATCCCATGGTACTAAATATTCACACTAAAAATTATTCAAATCAGCGCTTTCATATGGAAGTTCTGTGCAAAAATCTGATTGCACCTAATTTTGTACAAAATGGCTGCCATCGGCCATCTCGAATTTTGGACCGGACCCAAAAACACTCGTTCTCGTCCCAAGGTAATACCAAAGGTACCCAAGAAGTTTCAGGAGTGACTAAAATAGTCTGAGCATCATGCCTTTTCTTCAGTTGATCAAAATGTAAAATGTGGAGATCCCCTATGAAGCCCCTTGATACAACATATGTGGATTAATCTTACTTACACACCTCTAGAGGGTACTGATTACAAAATTTCTAATTCTTCAGCTACATGGCTAATTCCGGTTCCCATAGGGAGCCTAAATATTAACCCAGGCTCTCGATTTGAACAAAGTTGAATCTGATCTCCCTAGCGATGTTGTTTTTTTTTAACAGTATTTTATTTCTCTAGAACAGAAATAGGTTTGGTAATCAGGCATAGCCTATGTAATACCATACCTTACATGAACAAATTACACGTAAAACTCATAAAACAAACTAAATAACAGAATAACAATAATAAAGGTGCTTGTGCTCTTTTGGTTGAGAACTGAATAACAGAATAACAATAATAAAGGTGCTTGTGCTCTTTTGGTTGAGATGTCGTTTATATACAGACATCAGCGCTGCCTGCAGTCTTGATAGTGGCCCCTCTAATGCCCCAGGTGTATCTTAACGGGTCTATATCTTTAGATCTCAATATCTAGATGTTGCTGCACAGTGCATCAAGCCAAAGTTTAATGTACCACTTCCCGACATGGCAAAAGAGGAATAGTAGTCCGAAAAAAAAGAAAGTCCCCCCCCCCCCCCCCCCCCCCCCAGAAATTTCTTCATATTGCACTAAGTTAAAATTTGGGCTATCAAAGCGAGCCTAAATATTAACCTACGGACCCGATTTCAACAAACTTGAATCTAACCCCCGACCCAACCCCCCCCCCCCCCCCCTCCTCTCCTCCCCTCAAAAAAAAAGATGTTGTATACCAAATATGAAGGCATTCTGATTAGTGGATCTGAAGAATAAGATTATTAAAGAAATTTCCTCATATTTCACTAAGTTGGGGGTGCGGTGGCGTTGTGGTAACCGGTTCTCATCAGATCACCGAAGTTAAGCAGCGTCGAGCCCGTTTAGTCCTTGGATGGGTGACTGTCTGAGCGATCGATTTGGACCCCATGTTGTGTCCTTGGGCAAGGCACTTAAACCCCATTGTCCGCATGGGGGCACGATGACGCCGTGTACTAAGGCATACTGCACGTCGACGGTGTGTCTTCAACGGCTTCCTCCACCCGTAAAACTGTCACGGTCATGATTAGCCATTGTGCATAAGTATGTGACCTTAAACACCAATAAATAAATAAATAATTGCACTAAGTTAAAATTCAATTTGAACAAACTTGAATCTGACTCCCCAAGAGATGTTGTAAACCAAATATGAAAGGATTCTCACAGGTGAATCTGAAGAAGATTTTTGAAGAAATTCCCTCATATTGTACTAAGTTAAATTTCCCATATGGAGCCGAAATATTAACCCTGCCACACGAATTGAACAAACTTGAATCTGACCCCCTAGAGATGTTGTATATCAAATATGAAGCATTCTGACTGGTGGATCAGAAGAAGATTTTCAAAGTAATTTCCTCATATTGCACTAAGTAAAATTTGGGCTACCATAGTGAGCCCAAATATATACCTAGAGACGCGATTTGAACAAACTTGAATCTGACACCCCTAGAGATGTTGTATACCAAATATGAAAACATTCTGACTGTTGGATCTGCAGAAGAAGATTTTTAAAAATTATCCCCCATATTGAACTAAGTTAAAATTTGGGCTTCCATAGGAAGCAAAAATATTAAGCTAGGGATTTGGTTCGAACAATCTTGAATCTGCCCCTCATAGCAATGATGTATACCAAACATTAAAAGATTCTGACTGGTGGTTCTGAAGAAGATTTTTAAAGAATATTCCTCATATTGCCCTTAGTTAAAAATTTGGGCTCCTGTACTGAGCCCAAATATGAACCAATGGGCTTTATTTTAACAATCTTGTATCTGACCCCCATATGAATGCTGTATACTGAATATCAAAAGATTCTGACCATTGGTTGTGGAAAAAAGATTTTTTTTGCAAATATGCAGACTCCCTCTATAGGACACCCTAACATAACCGATGGCAATTCTTTTTTACCATTCATTTCTACTGGTCCTAAGGATGCTTCATACTAAATAACAGCTCTCTGTTCTGTGTGGTTTGGGAAATATGGGCATTTGAAAATATTTCTATTTTTAGCTCCTAGAGTTCCCATGGAGATGTGGGATTTTTTAATTTTTTTTGCATGAGTCGTGTACTTATGACCCAATAATACCACATACCAAATTTCGTTCCCATCGGTTCAGAAAATAGAAATTTTGGGTGGGGCCAAATATCTTACAACCTTCCATTACAAAGCCAAATATTGCTTCACGATCTTCATTTGAACAAACTTGATTCTACACCTCAAAAGGAAGCTCCATAATAAATATCAATTCACTGTATCCACCAGTTCATGAGAAGATTTTAAAAATATTTTGGAGCATTTTCCCCCACCCCCTCCCTATGGGGCTGGGCATGTTGAGTTGAACAAAAATGCAATGCCCCTTCAGAACCATCACTCACACAAACTTTCACTTGAATTGTCCCAGGGGTTTTGGAGGAGAAGACCAAAACATGGTGTTGACGGATGGACAGACGGATGGATGAAGAGCAATGGGATTAGCTCAGCTTAACTTTGTCAAGGTGAGCTAAAAATGTCAGTAATCTAAAAAGACACCACAGGATCACACACAAGGGGACCCGCTACATAGAATGCACAACATGTAAAAGCACATTTGCATGCTAAGAATACTTTAAAAGACATTCATCAGTAACAGGTCACAGTCCTGTCATCAGAAAAATGGTCATTCCCACAAAATGGAACGGCCTCACGAAAAAGAAAATTGATTTTAAACACGGTACCATCACAGAAGCAGATAACATTAACAAAGAAATTAAAAGACTATTATAAAATATAGACCCAACAAATCTGGTTACAGAAAAAGCGGAAATTGTAAAGCAAACACAGCACAGAATGGAAGGTACACAAGCAACACCCAGTGCTAAACCGCCGAGGAGCCACGGAGAATCACACAATGAAGAAAAACATAGTGACAATGTATTTAGTTTTTTAGACTTTCTTCAGTCCCCATTGAACACCATGGACTTAAGTCCATTAACCGAAAGCTACAAGGACACTGAATTACCCACTAGGGACTGTCAAAATAATTCTTAAACAAAATAAAAGTCTGAAAAACAATCCGCCATCTTGAATTTATATTTGATTTCACAGTCATTCAACATAGAATGCCCTCTCAAATCACACCAAAACTAGAAAGACAACACATAATCACCCATCCACAATCTGTCCATTTTTAACGCACCTCTATGATTTTCTTAGCCAAAATTGAAGTAGAACAAACAGCCGAATATTATTCTACTTCCGCTCAAATCCCGGCATCCTACTGAGTGGGTACAATAACTCCCCGCATTTTTCAACTTACACATTGGTAATACAAACACCAGGTATAAACACCGAAAGGAGGAATACCAGTGAATGGTCCTTATACCTGCTAGGCCTGAGAAGCTATGATACCCACCCAAAAAGGTATATACAGTGACCGTTGGGAGCGGGAGAGCAGGAGAGTGGAAATTCACTCTCCACTTTTAGATTTTACGAGAGTGAAAAATTTTAGGAGAGTGATTCTTAAAATAATGCCTCGGGCCAATTCGCCCCCAGGTGGAATAACGAGGATTGGTGGTGATTGCTGTTGAGAAATCAGTAGGCCTAATAACTCGCGATTTCCAAAATAATTGGTTTTATGACGTTTCGGCCTTGAGACGTTTCGGCCCTAAGAGGCCAAAACGTCTTAGAAATTGGGCCAAAACGTCTTCACATTTGGTAATTCTTTTTTAGATGTGATTGTGTGGAGGGGTTAAAGTATGCTATCGCCACTATTGGTGCATTTCGTTTCTCTCTTCAAGCATCGTGAAAGCAAAACTCGAAATGCACCCCTTCTCAGCAAACCTGTCGTCAGCGACCACCTGTCTTTAACGACCATTTTTGGCAAGTCCCAAGGGTGGTCGCTCATGACCAGGGGTCAGCCTGGCAGCTGATTTTAGGGAGAAGTGACTTCTCCCTTCAGAGACTTTAGGGAGAAGTCAGGACCCAGGAGGGAGAAGTCAGTGGACATAAAGGAGAAATCAGAAAAAAAAAACATAAAACGTATATGACATCGTGACAAAATAAATGAACATAGAGGACACAATTGTGGAGAAAAAAATAAATAAAAGTTTATACAAACACACACAAAACTAAGTCAAGATGGTTACATAACAGAATGTAGGTTAAAATCCCCCACCCCACCCTACAAAAAACTGTGTCGTTCATGGTTTCTGAATACCCCCTAACTCTTTGCCTAACAGTGATGACTAAGGTTACCGTGCAGTTGATTTTGTATTTGCCTCAACGATGTGGATTTGAAATTTAGTATGACCCATGGTGAGAGTGTTCTTCTCTGTAACAGAAGGTATATTCTTTTTAAAAAAATATTTAAAGTGTTTAAAGTAAATTTCAAGTTCATATAAGAAGCTGGATCATTCATGGTTTCTGAATACCCTAACTGAGTTGAAAAGCGTAGTTAAAAAAGTTTTCGATATCCTTCGTAAATTAAGCGTTATTAACAATTTGAGTTAATTAATTTCTTTGGTAAATGACAAAACATTTCAGTTGTCTCCCTTCCCGGCTGCGCTGGGTAAACTAATAATACACTGTTAAGAAAACTGACAATTTCTGCCAAACATCTTTCACTGACACGTGCGATTGGTGCTTTGAAGGTCTGCCATTCTTATCCATCCAAATACCTGAGATTTCTATTGTAGCCTTATTACATTTAACCCCCTTCCAACAAACTTCACAAGTTTTCAAAGAAAAACATTCAATGCAAATTGCGGGGCGAATTTCAATGCAGCCAATTTTTCAGTGGAACAGAGCATAACCGCAAGCAATTTCGATATGGACGAACTGTCTCCAATACATTTTTTTTGTTTTGAAACGATGGTTAACTTTAATAAATTCTAATTAACTCGATGCGTGTCTTGTGTGATTCGTTGTTGTCTGGTACTTTGTTTTTAAATAGCCATTTTGTACTGGTTGCTATCAGTTGGGGCGAATTGTTCGAACGACTATGCCATTGCAAATCTTTTCAGAAATATAAAATTGGGCTAGTTTAGGCTATTTTCATAGCCATGTGACGGACTTTAACATCAACCGTGTTTACTGTTTTTTGCGGAAACGTGTGTTTTTAAAAAATAAAACATAAGAAAATACAGTAAACTGCCATGTATCCCAAGGAAGTTTGGGAGGGCGACTTGAATTTCGCCCCCAATGTAAGCCAAGGCGACTTGAGGAATGACAAGGCGACTTCTTCGCTCAAGTCGCCCACTCGGCTGACCCCTGCTCATGACAGGTTCTTCTGTACTTTGCACTTCTCCGACGAAGGCTTTGAACACGACCGGAAGATAAACGTGCGCGACTAATTACTCGCGGTATACGAAAAAGCGGTGCGCGATGGTGCGCTGGTGCGATCGCTCGCCGTTCCCAACGGTCACTGTATATAAAGGCTGTGCTTAAACCACCAACAACAACAAAAGTTCACTGAGGAGACCACAAGAGTCAAGACCAGTCTGGACAAACCATAAGGTTGCTCCAGGAATTATTTCTCAACTTATATGCTTAGGAAAAACTAAATTGGACCTTGTTCTTATACCACTGGAGAATAATTTTAACGGGATGCTTTCCTGTGGGAACCCTGAACACACACTTATTAAATTAAAACCCATAGCTCTGTAATGAAAAATTGGGCCAGGCCAGTTTTTGAACTCGCTTGAGATATTATTGCAAAAGCCCTGTATGGCAAATATTAGTCAAATCAGAAAACGTTTGTTCAGTTATTGTGCTAACGAGCTCAAAATTTGTAAAAATTGACTAATTAAGGCCCATAACTCTGTAATGACAAATTGACCTGGGCCAGTTTTCGAATTCGCTTGAGATATTATTGCAAAAGACCTGTGTGACAAAAATTAGTCAAATCTAAGAACCTTTGTTCAAGTTATTGCGCTAACAGTGCGAGGACGCCTGCCCAGATGTACACTGGCCGTCGCCAAACCACTGGTCTCAGTTGTTCACACAACTTAACCAAAGTTAAACTTCAGGCACCCAAACAAATCCCAAATATTAACACAGAAACTTGATTTGAACAAACTTGAATGATACTGTATTCTAATGAAAGTGTCAATGACACTGTAGCTTAACATTGTTTGATGAAAAGGATAATGTTCAATGTTTATGAAAGGATTATGAAATAAGACAAGAAATGTGATAATCGGGAATATGTTAATTTCTGTTCCCTGTAAGCTATGTTTTTAATAAAAATAATATGAGGTGTACACTGTACTAAAGAGCTGAGGGGTGGGTTAATATGACCTCACAGTTAATGTATGTGGCCCTCACAGTTAACGTATGTCAACGAAAGTTACCAAGTTACAGAGAAATTATTCCAAAACGAGTCATCCTATCAAGTAACATTGAAATCCCTTCATAAATATGGCTTGTAGACTGTGCTAAAGGTTTCCGAGCTTCAGGCCTATGTAGCCATGATGGTTGACCGATTGCAACTAAAAGGGGATGTCCTCATCTCGACATTATACTGAGTCATTCTACTAAGTTACAATGAAATCCCTTCACAAATGCGACCTGTAGTCTGTACTAAAGTTTTTCGTGTTTTGGGCTCAGCAAGTCATCATGGTTGAATGATCGCGACCAAAAGGGGACGTTGTGATCTGGGCTTCATCTGAAGTGATCCTACGAAGTTACAATGAAATCCCTTCATAAATATGACCTGTAGACTGTGCTCAAGGTTTTCGGGCTTTGGGCCCCTGAAGCCATCACAGTTGACCAATCATGACCAAAAGGGGATGTCATCATCTAAGCAATATATGGAGTCAACCTAACAAATTACAATGAAATCTTTCCATAAATACGACCTATAGACCATACTAAAGCTCGGGCTGCCATCAAGGCTGCATGATCGTGACCAAAAGGGGACGTTTTCATCTAGACATTATTTGGAGTCATCCTACCAAGTTACAATGAAATCCCTTCATAAATATGACCTGTAGACTGTGCTAAAGGTTTTCTGGCTTTGGGCCCCTGTAGCAGTCAAAGTTGCCCAATCGCATCCAAAATGGGACGTTCTCATCTAGAGATTATATGAAGTCAATCTACCAAGTTACAATGAAATCCCTTCATAAATACAACCTGTAGACTGTGCTAAATTTTTTCGGGCTTTGGGCTCAGGCAGCCATCATGGTTGAATGATCGCAACAAAAAGGGGGCAATCTCATCTGGGCATCATCTGGAGTGATCCTACAAAGTTACAATGAAATCCCTTCATAAATATGACCTGTAGACTGTGCTCAAGGTTTTTGGGCTTCAGGCCCCTGAAGCCATCACAATTGACCAATCATGACCAAAAGGGGATGTCATAATCTAGGCATTATATGGAGTCAACCTAACAAGTTACAATGAAATCCTTCCATAAATACGACCTATAGACTATGCTAAAGGTTTTTGGGCTCCGGGCAGCCATCAAGGCTGAATGATCATGACCAAAAGGGGACGTTCCCATCTAGACATTATTTGGAGTCATCCTACCAAGTTACAATGAAATCCCTTCATAAATATGACCTGTAGACTGTGCTAAAAGTTTTTGGGCTTCGGGCCCCTGTACCCGTCACAGTTGCCCAATTGTGTTCAAAAGGGGACGTTCTCATCTAGACATTATATGAAGTCACCCTACCAGGTTACAATGAAATCCCTTCATAAATATGACCTGCAGACTGTGCTAAAGGTTTCCGGGCTTCAGGCTCGGGCAGCCATCATGGTTGAATGATCGCAACCAAAAGGAGACATTCTCATCTGGGCATCATCTGGAGTGATCCTACGAAGTTACAATGAAATCCCGTCATAGATATGACGTGTAGACTGTGCTCATGGTTTTCGGGCTTTGGGCCCCTGTAGCCATCACAGTTGCCCAATCGTGTCCAAAAGGGGACGTTCTCATCTAGACATTATATGAAGTCAACCTACCAAGTTACAATGAAATCCCTTCATAAATGTGACCTGTTTTCTGTGCTAAAGGTTTTCGGGCTTCAGCCTTTGGCACCCATCATGGTTGAATGATCGCAACTAAAAGGGGACATTCTCATCTGGGCATCATCTGGAGTGATCCTACGAAGTTACAATGAAATCCCTTCATAAATATGACCTGTAGACTGTGCTCAAGGTTTTCGGGCTTCGGTCCCCTGTAGCCGTCACTTGACCAATCATGACCAAAAGGGGATGTTATCATCTAGGCATTATATGGAGTCAACCTAACAAGTTACAATGAAATCCATCCAAAAATACGACCGACCTATAGACTATGCTAAAGGTTTTTGGGCTCGGGCAGCCATCAAGGCTGAATGATTGCGACCAAAAGGGGACGTTCTCATCTAGACATTATTTGGAGTCATCCTACTAAGTTACAATGAAATCCTTTCATAAATATGACCTGTAGACTGTGCTAAAGGTTTTCGGGCTTCGGGCCCTGTAGCCGTCACAGTTGCCCAATCACGTCCAAAAGGGGACATTCTCATGTAGACATTATATGAAGTCAACCTACTAAGTTACAATGAAATCTCTCCATAAATATGACCTGTAGACTGTGCTAAAGGTTTTTGGGTTTTGGGCTTGGGCAGTCATCACGGTTGACAGATTGCGACCAAATGGGGAAATTCTCATCTAGTCATCATACGGAGGCATCCTACCAAGTTACAATGAAATCCCTCCATATTAAATATGACCTGCAGACTGTGCTAAAAGTTTTTGGATTTCGGGCTTGGGCAGCCATCACGGTTGACAGATCATGACCAAAAGGGGATGTTCTCATCTAGGCATTATACAGAGGCATCCTACCAAGTTACAAAGAAATCTCTTCATAAATACGTTCTGCAGACTGTGCTAATGGTTTTCGGGTTTTGGGCTCGGGCAGCCATACCAGTTGACCAGTCGTGACCAAAAGGGAACGTTCTCATCTAGACAAGACCCCAAACCTGGATATGAAATTTCATGACGATCAGATAAGAACTACAGGGTGTAGCCTGTGCTACAGGAAAATGTGAACAGACTCACAGACTGACACACTCACAGACTAACAGACTTCCGCACATGTGATGGCAATAGCTTATCTTGACTTTGTCAAGTTAAGCCAAAAACCAAAAGATTTGGACTGGTGAATCTGAAGGCAGAGATTCTCAAAGAATATTCCTCATATTGCACAAAGTTAAAATTTGGTCGACAAAAGGGAGCCCAAAAATGAATCAAAGCACTTGATTTGAACAAACAAATGTCAAAAGTTTCTCACCGGTGGATCAGAAGAAGATTTTCAAAGAGTATTCTTAATATTTCACCAAATTAAAATTTGGTCTCCCAGAGGGAGCCCAAATATGAACCCAGAAATTTGATTTGAAGAAACTTGAATCTGACCCTAATCAAAAGGATGCTGAATACCAAATATCAAACGATTCTCATCAGTGGATCAAAAGAAGAATATATTCAAGAATTTTCCCTCATATCATATTAAGTTAACCCTTCACCCAACGAATCGGCCACATCTGCCCACGTAATATGCAAATTCAGCAGTTGAAAAAATATTATTTTTCAAAAAATGTCAATAAAACCATATCATGTGACCCCTCATTTGAACGGCTCATTGGGCTCATTCCAACGAGGGATCACATGATATGGTTTTGTTGAAATCTTTTGAAACATTTCAGAAAATGAAATTTAAAATAATAAATTTTGATATCGTCTGCGTTGGGTAAAGGGTTAAAATTTGGGCTCTGGTAAGGAGCCCAAATATAAACCCAGGGAATTGTTTTAAACAAACTTGAATCTGATCCCAAAGATCAAATAGCAGCAGAATCTATTCAAACAAAGTTGATTTTTTTTTTTTTTTTAAAAAACAGACTTATTTAAATTAAATAAAATATTAGAAACAAAACTGTTCACTCACTCCTCGCCCTCCATTAACTCCCCAAAAAGGAAATCCCAAACAAACAACAGCAGACACTACTTCACACAGTGACACCTGAAATTAGAAAAAAAACAATTGTTTTAAAAATGCACCACAATGCCTATTATAATGAAAGTGTCAATGACACTGTAGCTCAACTTGTCAAGACAAAGAGATGTACATGTATAGTATGTGACACAGCAATGACAAACATCTAGATAATGACCTGATAACAAAGGTACATATAAAGTATTGTAACGGTCTGTACATAAATACTGACCGTTGCCTGTAACAAATGCATAGGTAAAGTATTGTAAAGGTGGGTGACAGTGAGATGCTAAACTAGAAAAAAATCTTTGAGTCCCAGAGTGGATCTGACTGAACCCCAAAATATTTGTTCTCAAAGCACAGTGGTAACAAAGGCACCCCAAAACACACTCGTTCCTGTCCCAAGGTAAAAACAATGGTACTCGAGAAGTTTTATGAAGATCAATTCATAAATAAGAGCTGTATAGAACTTGTGACAAAAAACTGATTGGACCTAATTTTGGTACAAAATGGACCACTGGCAGCCATCTTGAATTTTGGGCCGCACCCAGAAACACTCATTCTCGTCCCAAGGTGATAACAAAGGTACCCAAGATGTTTTGTGAAGATCGGTTCATAAATACAGCCTCTACCCTGAGCTGTATTGACATGTGTGCTTACATTATGTAAGTTGCACTGAATAAATCAAAGTTCATCAAATTTGCATAATTTCTGCACGAAAAAAAAACCCCTTACAATATGTGATGTATTCCATGTTACTAAACATTCATACAAAAATTTATTCAAATCAGAACTTTCATACAGAAGTTCTGTACAAAAGACTGATTGCACTAATTTTGATACAAAATGGCTGCTGGTGGCCATCTTGAATTTCAGACCACACCCAAAAACACTCGATCTCATCCCACGGTGATAACAAAGGTACCCAAGAAGTTTTGTAAAGATTGGTTCATAAATATGGCCTCTAGTCTGAGCTGTATAGAAGTTGTGTACAAAAAACTGATTAGACCTAATTTCTGGCAGCCATCTTGAATTTTAGACCGCACCCAGAAACACTCGTTCCCGTCCCAAGGTGATAACAAAGGTACCCAAGATATTTCGTGAAGATCAGTTCATAAATACAGACTCTCGCCCGAGCCGTATTGACATGTGTACTTACTGTGTGTAAGTCGCACTGAAAAAATCAAAGTTCATCTAATTTGCATAATTTCTGCACGAGAAAAAAACCCGTATTACATGTGATGTATCCCATGGTACTAAACATTCACACAAAAAATTATTCAAATCAGCGCTTTCATATGGAAGTTCTGTGCAAAAATCTGATTGCACCTAATTTTGTACAAAATGGCTGCCATCGGCCATCTTGAATTTCGGACCGGACCCAAAAACACTCGTTCTCGTCCCACGGTGATACAAAAGGTACCCAAGAAGTTTCGTAAAGATCGGTTCATAAATACGGCCTCTAGCCCGAGCCGTATTGGCATTTGCACTTACAGTGCTGAAAGTAACACCAAAAAACATCAAACTTAGTCTAATTTTCACAATTTAAGCACGAGAAAAAAACCCGTATTATATGTGATACATCCCATGGTACTAAACATTCATACAAAAAATTATTCAAATCAGAGCTTTAATATGGAAGTTCTGTACAAAAAACAGATTTCTGCATCGTCGGTACAAAATGGCGGCTGGCAGCCATCTTGAATTTCGGACCGCACCCAAAAACACTCGTTCCACGGTCATAACAAAGGTACCCAAGAAGTTTTGTAAAGATTGGTTCATAAATACGGCCTCTAGCCCGAGCCGTATCCAATTGTTGACGTATGGACAGACGGACGACAGGCCAAGACAAAAGCTCAAATTTGGCTTCGCCAAAGTTGAGCTAAAAAATTATTGTTTCTCGGGCAAGTTTCCTTAAATTTTATGATGAGGCACACTGCAGTTGCAAATTTAACCAACTATATTTTGTTTGACAGAGCTCTTTTTAGTCCCACAAGTGCAAAATAGAATAACTTAAGAGATTTCCAGGTAAAAAAAAGAGTGATGAAAAAAAAGATTTTCAATGAGGAAGGTGTCTGTGAAAAACAAGAATTGTTTTTAATAGCCTAATATTGATGTTAGTTATCGATCACTACAGACATCATCAAGTATTACTTGTACTCTACCAAGTTCTGTTTGACAGCATATGTTTATATTCAATTATGAACTTGACACTTATGACTCCTCATTGAAAGGAGCCAATTCCAATGAGGAGTCAAAAGATATGTTTTGAAGTTTGAGGGGTCAAAACTTGTTTTGGAGGCAAAAATAATAAATTTGAATCAGTGTTTGAATAGCATTTTTTTGTGAATAGTGCTGGATGAACATAATATTAGGTAAAGGGTCAAATGTTGTTTGTTTACTGGTGCTAAGGACACTTTCAACAGACAGAACAATTGAGCAGTGGCAAGTACCTGTCAGACTCTCTAACTTACTAACCTGGCACAAGCAGAGTTTGCAGCGGTTGAAGCCAAGTGCACCATCAAAGTGCAATATGCCTTAGTCCATATAGCCACTGTGCCCCTCCCTATATGAGCAATTAGGATTAAGTGTCTTGCCCATGGACACAGCCCAGATGGTGCTATTCAGGATTGAACCGTCAACTTTTCGGGTGAGACAAACAGTTGAAGAATGTTTTAGAGTTTTATGAACTTAATAATTTTTTTCATTTGCAAAACAAACATTTCAATGAAATGATATATCGTTTTACCGAGTCTATAATAAAAATTTTCATACAATTGCCAGAGTCCATTATTAAATTTTATACAATTGGCATAATCATCATCAACACAAAGTTATGAACACATGCACATGCACAGATGATGATTCTTTGTGTGATATTACTTTTCAGTCTGAAGCACCAAGAGAGGTACTCAAACTGGAGGTTCAAGTGAGCCTGGATCAAGTTGTCTTGAAGGAAAAGTGGGTTAGATGGAGGAAAATGAAAACAAAAAGGAAGTGTTAACTTGGACATCTGAATATATTGCAATGATTAAAAACACTCTGAAAAAGGAGATCTGTCTTCCAATGACCGTTTCCCCCCTGCCAGTACACATATACTCTTCAAAAAAAGAAACGCAAAATGGGTATAGTCACGATAACATGGCAAATTTTGGAGAATATAGTGATGAAGTGTGGCTGTAGATATGGTTAACGACATATTGTGGAGGTCTAAACATTATGTGACATTTTGGAAAATGGGGCATAATTTCGGCCGCCATGACCCCACAAATGTTGGAAATTAACAAAACAAAGTTTCCACTGAGTGAATACCTGATCATGAAGTTACATTGGCCGCTTGTAAACAGGCGAATCGGCTTTGAATGTAGCAAGAGTGTTCAATGTCTCACCGAACACCATCACACGCCCGTGGAACTGCTACCAAATTCAGGGGACAATGCAGGACTTTCCAAGATCTGGGGGACCCCCTGTGACCACCCCAGCTCAGGATCGATACATCCGGTTAGGTTATTTGCGGGAGAGAACAACCACAGCGACCTCTACAGCATCAATGCTACCAGGTCGGCGGAGGATTTCAGATCAGACCATTCGCAACCATCTACGCGAGGCTGGTCTGCATGCTGGACAGTCATTTTGATGGCGCAGCATCATCGACGGCGGCGACTTCAAAGGTGTCAAATGCACAGGGCATGGCCTCATCAGAGATGGAGAATGGTATGGTTCAGTGACGAGTCACGTTTCCTTCTTCGCCGTGATGGACGATGCCATGTGTACAGACGTCGTGGAGAACGTTTTTTGCATTGCTGCATTTGGGAGGCGGACAGATTTGGTACAGAGATGAAATTTTGCAGTCACACATGCTCCCAATTATGCAGAATGCCAATGCCATTTTTCAACATGACAATGCCTGACCGCACACAGCAAGGCTCATAACAGCATATCTACAGGATAACAACGTCAAAGTCTTGCACTGGCCACCCAAATGGCCAGATTTGAACCCGATCGAACATCTATGGGATCAAGTGGATCGACGTGTGCGACAACGTCAACCACCTCAGATGTTACCGCAAGTGTTGCAGGAAGAGTGGGCCACCATACCTCAATCTTCCATCTGGAATCTGATTGCTTCAATGAACAGAAGGTGCCAAGCAGTTCTGGACTCAGATGGCGGTCACACTCGCTATTGAGTTTGGATGACATCGACTCATGACATTAACATCTGAAAGGTCACCATGTGTGCTTCATTCATCCATTAAAACGTTGGTTATGAATTGATTTTGTTCTCTATCTCATTATCCCATAATGCGGGAACATTCCTCATCACAGAAAACCCATTTTGCGATTCTTTTTTTGAACAGACTATGTTGAAAAACGAAAAAAGGGCTTCCCTATGAATACCTCCTATGTTAAAATTTGGGGTTGAAATTGAATGAAATACTCACTTCTCAGAACTATCAGCTATGTGAAGAAATTGAGTGAAATAGCAGTCCTCAAGGATGTGCCTGATAGTTTTGTTTTTGTTTTTGGTGCTTATTTTATTTTGAGGGGGGAGGGGGTTGACAAATTAGGGTTTTCTGATTGTGTTTTTATATACTCGTGAACAGATGTAACCATTTAAGAAAACAAAATATTTGCTTGTAAGAAAATTTGTTTTTTCACCAAAGATCAAGATTCTACCTGGCCAAGCTAAAGAGGAAGATCTTTGAAGAATATTCATCATATTGCACTAAGTTAAAATTTAGGCTCCATAGGGAGTCCAAATATGAACTCAGGGACTTGAGTTAAACAAAATTGAATCTGACCCCCATAAGGACTCTGTATATAACGGATAACAAAATATTTTGACTGGCTGATCCGAAGATTTTTAAATAATTTTTCTCATACCAGATGAAGTGAATTTTTGGCTCCCCATAAAGGGCCCAAATAGGAACCCAGGGACTCAACCTTGAATCTGACCTCTCCAAGGATGCTGTATGCCAAATATCACACGATTTTGACTGGTGGATCTGAAAGAGATTTTTAAAGAATATTCCTCATACTGAACTAAGTTAAAATTTGAGCCATTGGTTCTGAAGAAGACTGAAATTCAAAAGTTGAAGTATGCTGGAAACTGGGTGATGGACAATAGATGCCAGACGGAGGATGCCAGTGAAGGCAATAGCTCATCCTGTCTGAAAGTCATATGACTTAATATCAAGGGCCTAATTTTTACTTCTGTGGCCTCCAGGCCTTTAGATTACCCCAATTTCACACTCTTTACAGGTGTGCCCAAATTAGAGAGGGTGTTATCAAGAAAAATATATAAATTCTCTGTGCATCTTCAACATTTGAGAATAATATCCATCATAATATAACCATAGAAACACAAAGAAAGGCCTGGCAATATAACATAACAGGATAAGGCTGTTATTTCTGGCTTTAATGTGCCCAAATTAGGGCAAAAGGGTGTGCCCAAAATAAATGAATTTAAAGGCCTGGTAGCCTCAAAACAAATGTGCCAACAAGTGATAATAAGAAGTCCAATATAGGGCAGAAATGGCCATGGAAACTAAAACATGAGGCCCCAAGGGGCCTTAGTCGCTCACCTGACAAAGTGGTTCAAAGAAGTATTTTGGGTCACATTCAGTTAGTCATGGTTCATCAATACCACAGAGGAATGAAGTCATGAAATTATTCATAACTCTAGTGTTCATGTCAAATGATTATTATCATAGGTCTTCCTGACTGTTTCCAATTTTATCTGCTATAAATAGGGTAGCGGTGGCTCAGTAGGTAGAGGTGCAGGCTGCAAGCCGAGAGGTCCTCGGTTCGAATCCCACCTGCGGCAACCGCATTGTGTCCTTGGGCAAGACACTTCACCCCCATTGCCCGTGTGGGGGCGCGGTGACTCTGTGTACTAAGGCGTACTGCACGTCGATGGTGCACCTGTCTTCAACCAATGCTAACCCTGCTTGTGTGGAGTTGGTATGTTGGGGAGCTTACAGTTGCTCGCCATTGCTCGGTGATTCTCTCCGGGTACTCCGGCTTCCTATACCTGTAAAACTGTCAAGGTCATGGTTAGCCATTGTGCAGAAATATGTGACCTTGAACACCAATAAATAAATAAATAAATAAATTATCTGCTATAGACAAGCACTGCCCACCTTCCAAAGGTTGTTAAGTCACTGCAACCCCCCCCCCCCCCCCCCCCCCCCCCACCAAATCCCCAATTACATGTGACCTTCGTACTATGGTACTAACTATAGTTGTAATTGAAAACATTCTGCCAAAGGAAACTAAAGTTAAAACTCAGAATACATGTGGATGTGCATAAAGATGTAGGTTTGCTCATTTATTTATGGGGATTTAATGACACTTTCAGCAGCCAAGGTCACACCATGTTAGACAGTTTTATGGTGGAGGAAGCTGGAGTACCTGGAGAGAACCACCGAGCAGTGGCTAGAACCTGAGTTAGCAGTGGTTGAAGGCAAAAGTACCATCGATAGGCAGTATGCTTTAGTACCACTGATCAAGGTTGAACTGCAGTATGCTTAGTACCACTGGTCAGGATCAAGTTGTCAATCTTTCATCTGAACCCTTTGAGACTTTAATTATCCTGATGTTCAAACATCACTGGGAATTCAGTTTCTTCAACGTTTTTCAAAGTGCAACGTCAAATGTCGGAAAGTACAAATAGCAAGATATTTTTCACATTAGTGATTATCTGGTTGAGGGCTAGATTATTTTTGGTGGTTTGAATTTGTTATTCAAAACTTGTTTTATTACAAATTATTGGCGAGTGCCTGTAAAACAATTTTATATAAAAAAAATATTATTTGTGTTTGACTGAATATGAAATATAAGCAAGGAATGTGTTAGCTTTTGCTCTGGTATCCTCATTTTTTGAAAGCCCTGATAGTGGCTTCTAGCACTTAGCCAGTTAAGAAGTCCTGACAGCAGGATTACGTTGGTATTTTAAGCTGTGATAAAATTTGGCTCAATGGTTATCACTGAGCACTATTTGGGAGAAAATAGGAATTTGAGGTTAAAACCTTAAAAAAATCGAAAAATAATAACAAAACAAATGAACACACAAGTATCATTGTGCTGTTTGATTTCGGACATAATAACACTTACAAAAGTATCAAAGGGTTAAATTAAACAAAAGATTTTGTACATAATAAACACGTACAAAAGTATCAAAGGGTTAAATTAAACAAAAGATTTCGTATGTAATAATACGTACATAAGTATCAAAGGGTTCAAGTCCAATTCTCTAACTGCTGAGCCATTTTGCTCTCATCGATGTGGATACAAACAGATGGACATATGAAAAGACAGACATGGATAACATTTAATGCCACATTTGCATGAATGTGTAGGGCCATAAAAGTCATACTTACATGACAAGCAATCAATGCACCAACATTCCATCCAACCAAAACTATTGGTCTGTTTATAAAATGTCCTTTTAACTGTAACAATAAAAGTAAAATGAAAGTGTCAATGACACTGTAGCTCAACTTGTCAAGACAAAGACATGTACATGTATAGTATGTGACACAGCAATGGCAAACATCTAGGTAATGACCTGATAACAAAGGTACATATAAAGTATTGTAACGGTCTGTACATGAATACTGACCGTTGCCTGTAACAAATGTATAGGTAAAGTATTGTAAAGGTGGGTGACAGACAGATGCTGAACTAGAAAAAATCTTTGAGTCCCAGAGTGGGTCTGACTGAACCCCAAAATATTTGTTCTCATAGCACAGTGATAACAAAGGCACCCCAAAACACACTCGTTACTGTCCCAAGGTGAAAACAAAAGTACTCAAGAAGTTTTGTGAAGATCAGTTCATAAATACGAGCTGTATAGAACTTGTGACAAAAAACTGATTGGACCTAATTTCGGTACAAAATGGCCACTGGCAGCCATCTTGAATTTTGGACTGTACCCAGAAACACTCATTCTCATCCCAAGGAGATAACAAAGGTACCCAAGAAGTTTTGTGAAGATCGGTTCATAAATACAGCCTCTACCCTGAGCTGTATTGACATGTGTGCTTACATTGTGTAAGTAGCACTGAATAAATCAAAGTTCATCTAATTTGCATAATTTCGGCACGAAAAAAAAACCCTTACAATATGTGATGTATTCCATGTTACTAAACATTCATACAAAAATTTATTCAAATCAGAACTTTCATACAGAAGTTCTATACAAAAGACTGATTGCACTAATTTTGGTACAAAATGGCTGCTGGTGGCCATCTTGAATTTTGGACCACACCCAAAAACACTCGCTCTCATCCCACGGTGATAACAAAGGTACCCAAGAAGTTTCGTAAAGATTGGTTCATAAATATGGCCTCTAGTCTGAGCTGTATAGAAGATGTGTACAAAAAACTGATTAGACCTAATTTCGGTACAAAATGGCCACTGGCAGCCATCTTGAATTTTAGACCGCATCCAGAAACACTCGTTCTCGTCCCAAGGTGATAACAAAGGTACCCAAGACATTTCGTGAAGATCAGTTCATAAATACAGACTCTAGACTGAGCCGTATTGACATGTGTACTTACTGTGTGTAAGTCGCACTGAAAAAATCAAAGTTCATCTAATTTGCATAATTTCTGCACGAGAAAAAAACCCATATTATATGTAATGCATCCCATGGTACTAAACATTCACACAAAATAATTATTCAAATCAGGGCTTTCATATGGAAGTTCTGCGCAAAAATCTGACTGCACCTAATTTTGTACAAAATGGCTGCCATCGGCCATCTTGAATTTCGGACCGGACCTAAAACACTCGTTCTCATCCCACGGTGATACCAAAGGTACCCAAGAAGTTTTGTAAAGATCGGTTCATAAATACGGCCTCTAGCCCGAGCCGTATTGGCATTTGCACTTACAGTGCTGAAAGTTACCCCAAAAAACATCAAAATTAGTCTAATTTGCACAATTTACGTACGAGAAAAAAACCTGTATTATATGTGATGTATCCCATGGTACTAAACATTCATACAAAAAATTATTCAAATCAGAGCTTTCATATGGAAGTTCTGTACAAAAAACAGATTTCTGCATCATCGGTACAAAATGGCGGCTGGCAGCCATCTTGAATTTCGGACCGCACCCCAAAACACTTGTTCTCGTCCCACGGTCATAACAAAGGTACCCAAGAAGTTTCGTAAAGATCGGTTCATAAATACGGCCTCTAGCCCGAGCCATAGCAGCTTGGCACTTACAGCTCTGAAAGTAACACTAAATAAATCAAAGTCAGTCTAATTTGCATAATTTACGCACGAGAAAAAAACCCGTATTATATGTGATGTATCCCATGGTACTAAACATTTATACAGAACTTTATTCAAATCAGAACTTTCATACAGAAGTTCTGTACAAAAAACTGATTTTTGCATCATCAGTACAAAATGGCCACTGGCAGCCATCTTGAATTTTGGACCACACCTAAAAACACTCGTTCCCATCCCAGGGTCATAACAAAGGTACACAAGAAGTTTCGTAAAGATCGGTTCATAAATACGACCTCTAGCCCGAGCCATAGCCAATTGTTGACGTACGCACAGATGGACAGACGGACGGACGGACGGCCGGACGGACGGACGGACGGACGACGGACGACGGGCCATGACAATAGCTCAAATTTGACTTCGTCAAAGTTGAGCTAATGATATGAAATTGATTATGTACTTATGAAGTCAATCAAATCCACTAAATTTTGTGAGAGGAGTTGTGAAGATATTTTTTAAGGGGTGATGTGGGGCATCCTGACTGTGATGGCTCAAGTCCCAAAGGATAAAATATTTCAATAACATCATCCAAGACATGCTTTTGTCATAGGCATGCCTTGATGATATTGTAGTTGAAAAGATTACAGTTCCAAAATGCAATATTTCTTGAAAACTTCTTTCTTTATACATAAAATATTGGAAATTTACAATAATTTCTATATTTATCGTACCTGCTATTGGCCCGAACCGAACCAACTGGCTTCTCCATTCGATAAAATCTGATCAAATGCTTAAATTTTGACCCCTCCCCCGGGAAAAAAAAAAAAAATTAAGCCATTTTAACAAAAAAGCTAGTCCTATATAGCACACCATAGAAGCTACCTTTGCATGCGCAGAGCTCCAAGAAGTGTAATGGTGGATAAATAGATAGATATGTAGTAGCTCAGTAGTTCCAGAGAAGAAGAAGAAAATATGATTTCCATAGGGCAATTGTGGCCATGTTTCAAACCCAATCAACATTAAATGAGAATCGTTGGTAGAGGGTGTCCCAGTCAAACATTTGGCTTTGCAATTTCAGAGAAGAAATTTTTTTTTTGACAATCGATCAATCAAAATCAAAGAATGCCTCTGGCGGCCATGTTTTTCATCCATCGGGAACAAAATGAGGATCGTTTGTGGAGGACCTCCCATAGACCACTCCTGCTAAGTTTGGTTAACATCAGCTTAGTAGTGATTTCCCATAGGGTTTCCATGATAACTATAAGCCACAATTGTGGCCATGTTTGCAACCCAATCAACATTAAATGAGGAGTATTAGTAAAGGGTGTCACAGTCATCAATCATGTGAAGTCTGAAAGCATTTGGCCTTGTAGTTTCAGAAGAGAAGATTTTTGAAAATCCACCAATCAGAATCAAAGAATGCCTCTGGTGGTCATGTTTTTCATCCGACAGGAACAAAATGAGGACTGTTTGCAGAGGACCTCCCATAGACCATTCCTGCCAAGTTTGGTTCACAATGGCTTAGCACTTCCACAGAAAAAGATAAAAATGTGGAAAGTTTTACAGATGACGACAGACAGGGGGAGAGTAAATAAAAATGATGTATATGATATTGCTAGGGTTATATCTGCTAGTGGTTACACAACACTGATAATGTTTGGCAAAACAGATTACTTTATTGTAGGGCAGCATGATATTCTAAAAAAAATAGGCCGATTAAATCGTCAGATCTGTACCCATACGCCCAACTAGTAGAAAGCTGTATGACGGAGGGCCACCCCAGATGCCGACATTATGTACACCATACATGGTATGGGTACATATAGAAATGGATTGGAGGAGTGCCTATTTTGATGGATAACGGGTTAATATCTCCAGATCAAATTATTAGATTTACATTAAAAACTATAAGCACAGCACATCAGTAACCTGAATACATATATAAAGTAACCTGATAATCGGATTAATATTTTTTGAGTTATCGCATGACGAAGAAATGGATTGGAGGAATTTTCAATTTGAAGGATAAAGGGTTAATATCTCAGGATCAAAATAACAGATTTACACCAAAAACTATACAGCTCGGAACATCAGTAACCTGAAGATATATATGAAGATACATGACAATTGGACTGATATTTTTGGAGTTATCTCATGCCAAAGGGACTGGACGAATTCTTAATTTGAAGGATAAAGAGTTAATATCTCAGGATCAAACTATCAGATTTACACCAAAAACTATACAGCTCGGCACATCAGTATCCTGAACTCAAATATAAAGTAACTTGACAATCCAAGCAATATTTTTCAAGTTATCGAATGCCAAAGAAATGGATACAGACGCCGGATGGACGGATGGATGGGCAGACAGACAGATGGACGGATGGATGGACAGGCGGATGGATGGACAGATGGACAGATGGGCAGACGAAGGATGGACGAATGACGGAAATCCACCCCGGATGCCGGCATTATGTGTATCATACATGGTATGGGTACATAAATTTTAAGTAATTTATATATTTTTTATACTTACCAATGGCCCAGACTAGTTGGTGCAAACTCGATATTATCAAGGACCAAACACAAATTTTGAACCCCCCAATCCCAAAAATTTGCATACAAAACTGAAAATTAAAAGTCCTATCTGGCCATCCATATTTTTACTCCCTGTGCATTTGGCCCTTGCTAATATCGAGTTTGCACCAGCTAGTCTGGGCCAATGGTTGTTGTATAAAAATATATCAAGGTATAATGGTACATCGAAAGACTGTTCAGATATCTGAACATACGTATCAATCGGGATTTAAGCCATCACATTCAGGAACATATTAGCATGCCTTGATGATGCAGTTTGAATAACCCTTTATCCAATGCAGACGATATCAAAATTTATTATTTTATATAGAAGTTTATCAAATTTTTCCAAAAATTTCAACAAAACAATATCATGTGACCCCCTCATTGGAATGAGCTTGACAAGCTTGTTCCAGTGAGGGAGCACGATATGGTTTCTTTAAATGTTTCAAAAAAATATTTTTTCAACTGCTGAATTTGTACATTTTGTGGGCGAATGAGGCTGATTCATTGGGTAAAGGGATAATATTATTCATTCGGGAATACAGTTAAAACTCACAACATCGTGAAAATTAAATTGTGGGTAAATAAATAATGACGACAAACTGATATTTTTGTAATTACACCGATATTCAATCGATACTGGTTTGAATATTGGTATGTATTGGTTTGTTGATATACCATGCAGAGCAACTTGCATATTTCATGTTTGCTGTCTACATCTTTCAGTTATTCCAAGTCAACCAAACACAATTCAACCTACTTATTTAAACCATGCAATGTGGAATAAGCTGTGTCGTGAAAGCATAATGAGTTTAGGATAACTGAGCCAGCAACACATCCAATCGGCCACTTTTTCCAAGAATGTTCATTGCCTGAATGCAAATTGGACTCATGTTGTTCCATTTAATGCCTCAACCTCTTCCTTTCGGTTACTACTGTTTTGCTTGAACTTGAAAATGCCCAACATTACTTCTTTGAGTGTCTGTTATATGCAACACAGCGCAATACTCTGAAACGGCGGCTTTCTAGTTTTATAATGGTATCATCGGACAATTTATTGTACGGAAATCCAAATCTATCTATCTTAGACAACCAATTTATCTTTAAGTGTGTCCAGTCCTTTATTTCAAGCACTCAAAGATTTAATTATTGAAAATTGGGAAATGAATACACTTGTGCGTTTGAGCAAAAATACCTTCAATTTGTGTGGTTGGACTGTCACTGGGCTGTGACGGGATGGTTTCTCCAGCCTACAAAAGCTGATGATTTTTCAAAATAATACTGGAAAATATTGTGTTTTCAGGTCGTGGATCACAGAGTGAAACCCCATACTCCGTGGGCTTTCATGGAGCATGAGGATTCGGGGACTTGGTCCAGCCCATCCGTACTGTGCGCAAAATTTGAACACGTATATAAACATGTGTGTATATGTGTGATTTCACGTACTTGTCCAAGTAAACACAAGCCTTCTTAAATGGGGCCTTACGAGCGGGCGGCAAATATTTCATGTCAGATATTTCATATTTCATACTTTAGAGTGTCGGCATTTGCATTCATCAAATGTTCGTCCAGAAAAGCTGGTGGTTGGAGCTTGCCCACTACCTAATAAAATAAATTTAAACTTTTCGTCGATTGAAATATTGAGCTTAAAACATTTTTGTTGAGTGGTGGTCGGGTTACAGCCTACTAAAACAAGCATTATTTATTCTACTTTATATTTTCTTTTCCCACAATCTTTATCTTCTTCTCTTGGAAACTTAAACTTTGTATTATAAGGATGTTAAAATGTTCACCTATGTATGTCGTTCTTGTACATTTTTGTTTATATTGTTACTGCATTATACAGGAGAGGAACGAAAATAAGTTGCTATAACTTGTGTTCCAATCCTTTTTGTCAACTATCATCAACAACAAATAAAATATGTTTAAACTAAACTACTGTTTTGCTTTCAATAGAGATTTGAATAGGGAGAATCAAATGTTTTTTAAAGCTGTGCAGTCACAGACATGAAGTTTTAAATGGCTGTTCACACTACACAGAGAAGTGGGTTCATATACTGAATTCATTGATTTTCTGTCACTGATAAAGGTGTACATTAGTAGAAAGTTAAGTGAATGCATTTTAGATGATTTTTGATGTCTGTTCATTTTGTTGCTTAAAGAAGTAAACCATATCGTAATTAAGGGTTAATTTAAAATATTATTGTATAAGAAATGGTTGTGTAACAAAATCAATGTAGTTCCAGTTATGCAAAAGAAATAGTCAGTTGTTGAAAACTTTAATTTTGAAGATTGTACTGCAAAATGGGGGCAGACATATATGAAAGCAAGGTTGTTTAATTTCATAAAAATAATATGCGGATGTAATTCTCGAGTAATCGACTATAAAAAATGCTGAAATGTCAAGCAATAAACTGCCGGAATATTGTCGGCAAGTGAATAAAACGTTTGTTGTACAAATACCAGATCATCACAATCAGCAGAGAAATGTCAGCATTGCAAGCTATGGATTGACCACTTGTAAAATGACAAGCTAAAAATAAATTCTTGTGTTTTCAATAAAAACAGCATTTGTGAGAGACCATTTTCCTGTCGGATGTGTACTCGCATTAATAGCTTTTCCAAACAAACTTGTTCTATTTGTTGATTGCTTTTGTGAATAATCTAGTGTTCAGGGTTGTATTTTAGGGCAAATACGTCAGGGTTCCCACACCTACCAAGAAAACAAATTCCTGACTTTTTCCAGACCCTTCTCTATATTTTTCATACCCTTCGCAGCCATCGCAGTTCTTTTTTAACTTCTTGGATGACCAGATAAATCAAAAATGTATCTTACAAAACACTTACATGTACATGCAAAGTGTTGGAGTTTAACCTTACTGCCAGTTCTCTTGAGTTTTACCACCAATTATCACAACTAATAAAACAAAACTATTAAAATTCTTTAGTAACAAGTCAATCAACAACAGCTACTGTTGGCTGTGCTGCATTTTGTTTTGGTTTTTTTGGAGCGTTTTCGATCCAAAACAGTATGTTTTCTGGAGGCCTTATGTCTTGTTAATGCCACTTATCCTGTATCTGAGACGTCAAAAGACTTGTCACAAATGAGACATTTTGCCTCTGACTTTGATTTGAATTTCGTGTTCCCGCTAATCCAGTGTGTGTATTTGGGAATTTCAAACCACGTTTCTGAAAACAAACATTTCCCCATTTCCTTTCACTTTAATTTGTCGACAGTATTACACAATCGCTCAACTTAGCAGATCAAAGTTTCAAGTTTGTGTATTGTTTTTATTGACGTTAACAACATAAATACGTTATCAGTGTGCACAGCCATTTTGATCACGGAAATATACGAATCAATTAATGGTCGTTAATGTTCGTATCAGATCGGTTATTTCCGTGTTGGGTTACAAAGGCCTAAACTTTACTAGTTTCGAAATTTGATTCAAAACGAAATAAAAACTAAATAAAAAAAAATTTAGTAAGAAATGTGAATTTCCGGAACAGCGAAAGTGATTCTCAATACAGTTAATTAAATTTCCATACTTTTTCAATACCATTTACATGAAAACATCATTTTCCATACTTTTTCCAAGCTTGGAAAATGTTTTTAAAAATTCCATACTTTTTGACGTCTTCCAGACTCGTGTACGAACCCTGATAAGTGAATATGTAATTCTTTTCAGAGTACCTTTTAGACGGAAAGGAGTTATCAACATCACCAACAAAACAAACATGTATGTGCACTCACTGTGTTTTTTTACAAACTTGTCTGCGTAAAATGGAACGCTAATTAGTTTTCAACATTCAAAACACCTGTGTGTTGTTCATTTTTTATATTTCAATTGTAAATGAAATACTTCAGCATTAAATTAGTATTGCAATGTTTTCTCATTTAACTCTTTACCTGACATGAAAAGCAGATGGTACTTGCAAAAAAAATTCTTGAATAACTATTCTTTTTTCATTTTTTGTCTCAAAAACATAGGTTGCGACCCCTCATTGGAATGAGCTCGTTCCAACAAGGAGTTATAACCTATGTTTTTGAGACAAAAAATGAAAAAATAATGAAAATTAATTGGCGATTTTTGAGAATAGCACTGGCTGGTTGTGGCCGTTACATTCGGTAAAGGGTTAAAAGAAGAGTTCCTATCAATCTGAGCCAGTAAATTGTTCTACTTGAGTGTATTTTCATTTTCATTTTTTTAATGAAACTCTTGCAGGGTTCCTGTACCTAAATGACTCATCAATTCAAGGAATTTCCACGATCTTCCAGGTACATTTTGAAGGGTTTTTAAGAAGTTTTAGAAAAGAAATTCAAGAATGTTCTGGGGCAAATACAAAGGAGCCACCCCTAAAAAGTCAGATGAATGTGTAAGCTGAGGTAATTTGTATTTAATATTTCCTATGGTAATGTCACATCACATTCTATCTGCAATCTTAGGCATGACTCTCATTCTGTTAGGTAGACATTCTACTAGGAAGAGAAGATCCATTCCAGCAACATTTAGCTCAATGTAAATCCGCTTTGCCCGTTTTATACAGAGTTCCTACTGATATCAGAGAATGAAATTCAAGCACAACTTAAGCACTTCTCAAGGACTTTGACCACGATTTTCAAGGACTATTATAATTTTCATATGAACTTACAACATGAACAACAAAGAATTTCAGGTTCATGAATCGGATTTCTGGAAAACACAACTACCTAGATATATAAGGTTCCTTGAGTGCAATAAGGCACCATCTGCAATGCAGTGATGATATTCTGATTAGAGAGGTATGGTTCTTGACCAGTTGTGTGAAATCGCATGGATATGGGAAAGGCTATCATGAAAATTCTTGTCTCAGAGGTTATAGGTAAACTGAATTTTAGTACTTTTCACGGGTGGTGGGGGAACATCAAGTACTTTTCAAGGATACAAACAATTTCAAGCACTTTTTCAAGGAAGAGGCCAATATTCAAGGACTTTTCATTTGAGTGGGAACTCAGTGATATATCATTTTTCAAGAATTTTTAAAGTAGATTCCAGTAATCAAGGATTTTCGAGGCACTTTGGGAGATTTTCAAATTCCAGAACTCTTATTCAAGGTACTGTGGGAACCCTGCTGTAATGCTGTGGTGTGTGCCTTGTGAAAATGATTTTTTTGTGTTTTATCAGCCTGAAATTCTATATTCTTGCACCAGACACAACTTTTTGTGAGGTTGATCACTTACAATTGCGGACATACAATGCTCACTAACTGTCTGATGATACAGAGGCCACCTCTTTTTGAGTTTTCTGACATCACAAACTTTAAAGAATGAACACTGCAAACAAAATGGTTATACTTAAAAAGTGCTCACACAAAATATGGCCCCACCAACATATTTTCATGTTATATCAATGTTACTGTCAGGTGCACCTTGAGGAAAAGATGGCAAGGAAAGTGGAGCCATTGAGGGGAACACATACCTCCCTAGCAGAAACCATGGCCAATAGACATATGCTGCAGAAACTGTCTGTATAATGTTATTCAAGTTCTTGCTATCTATGGTCTTGACCAATTTTTGTTTTCAGGTCTGTGTTTTTGAAAAGTGCAAAGTCCAGCATATCACAAAAAGCACAAAAAAATGAAAGATAAAAATTAGAAATGTCTTTAACTTCCCTCTAAACATTCAGCTCTTAATTTTTTTTTAACCCTTTACCAAACGAATCAGTCACATCCACCTGTGTAATTTTCAAATTGAACAGTTGTAAAAAAGGTTTTTGCACCAAATTTCAACAAAACTATATCATGTGACTCCCTCGTTGGAATGAGCTCGTCGGTCACATGATGTGGTTTCTGTTGAAAAATTTGAAAAAATAATATTTAAAATAATAAATTTGGATATTGTGTGCATTATCAAAGGGTTAATGAATGAAAGTATCAATGACAGTGTAGCTTAATTTGACTGTGTGTAGTGTTTGGTGAAAAGGATAATGTTCAATGTTTATGAAAGGATTATGAAATAAGACAAGAATTCTGATAATTGAGAATGTGTTAATTTCTGTTCCCTGTGTGCTATGTTCTCAATAAGAATAATTTCAGTGTAGACTGTACTAAAGAATTAAGACTTGGGTTGATGTGGCCCTGACAGTTAACACATGTGAACCAAAGTTACCAAGTTACAGTAAAATCATTCCAAAAGGAGTCATCCTTCCAAGTTACAATGAAATCCCTTCATAAATATAACTCGCAAACTTTGCTAAAGGAATCTAGGTCACGTGACAGATCGGCAGTCATGGTTGACTGATCGTGACCAAAATACCAGAGTCTCATCTTGACATCATACCAATTTATCCTACCAAGTTAGAAATCCCTTTATAAAAACAACCTGTAGGCAGTGCTAAAGGAATCTAGGTCAAGTGTTCTGGCAGCATTAACGACTGACCGATCATGACCAAAATACGGGTCTCATCTGGACATCATACAAAGTTATCCATCCAAGTAACAATGAAATTGCTTCATAAATATGAAATGTAGACTGTGTTAAACAAATCTAGGTCACGTGCTTGTGAGGCTGTAACGGTTGACCATTCACAGCCAAAATAGGACGTTCTCATCTAGACATTATACTGAGTCATCCTACAAATATGATGAAATCCCTTTATAAATGCAAGCTGTAGACTGTGCTAAAGGAATCTAGGTAACATGCCCCGACAGCCATCACGGTTGACTGAACCCACCCAAAAAAAGGACTTCTCATCTGGACATTATACAGAGTCAGCCTACCAAGTTACAATAAAATCCATTCATAAATACTACCTGTAGACTGTGCTAAAGGTTTTCGGGCTTTGAGCCTGCGTAGCCATCACGGTTGACCAATCGCGACCAAAAGGGGATGTTCCCATCTAGACATTATACGGAGTCATCCTACCAAGTTACAATGAAATCCCTTCATAAATACGACCTGTAGACTGTGCTAAAGATTTTCAGTTTTGGGCTCTCGCAGCAGTCACAGTCGACAGATCATGACAAAAAGCAGATGTTCTCATCTAGACATTATACGAAGTCATCCTACCAAGTTACAATGAAATCCCTTCATAAATACAACAATCTATAGATTGAGCTATAGGTTTTCGAGTTTCGGGCTCTCGTAGCTGTCATGGTTGACTATCGCAACCAAAATGGGATATTCTCATCTAGACATTATATGAAGTCATCCTACCAAGTTACAATGAAATCCCTTCATAAATACAACCTGTAGACTGCGCTAAAGGTTTTTGGGTTTTGGGCTCTCGCAGCCATCAGGGTTAGCCGATCGCACCCAAAAGGGGACATTCTCATCTAGACATTATACAGAGTCATCCTACCAAGTAACAATAAAATCCTTTCATAAATATGTCCTGTAGACTGTGCTACAGGTTTTCAGGTATCGGGCTTTCGCAGCCATCACAGTTGACCGATCGGGACCAAAAGGGGAAATTCTCATCTAGACATGACCTCGAACCTGCATTTGATATTTTGTGATGATCAGACAAGAACTGCAAGGTGTAGCCTGTGCCAAAGAAAATGTGAACACACTGACAGACTCACTGACTCACAGACTTATGGATTCATGATGGCAATAGCTTATCTTGACTTTGTCAAGTTAAGCTAAAAATTTGAAAAAATATTTAAAATAATACATTTTGATATCATGTGTGTTGGGTAAAAGATTAACACAGCTAAGAAATTCTACTTACTTCTAAAACTTTAGTTCTTACAGCACCAATCATATGCTCCAAAGTCTGGGCAATGCCAACACCACTTCCTCCACTTACAGAGTGCATATTAACTGGAACAACTTTTCCTAAAAGTGCCAATTGTGAATTCCAAAATTTTATTCTTTTAGAAAATGACAAACTGTGATGTGTTGGACCAGATGGAGTAATCAAAATGATGGGATTATTTGGTAGCTTTTTCTGTAATATACAAAGAAAAATAAAAAATAACTTATCATCATATCTACAGGGTGGATTTTGTGAAATAACAACATGCTCTTCCTTTAGATCTTTATATAACACATGGGTCCACTCCAAGGCATTGATTACTGGCTCCAATTCTACCAGAAAAAATGAATTTATTTACCATAATAAACAAACACTGCTCTACTTCCCAGGGTTACCAGATGGAACAATAAATTATGTACAGCAAATGAATGATCTGTTTTATATTTGTTGATGGGCTCAGAAATAATGGAATGATAGAGGCCTGGGTTGCTGGATTAAATTGCTGATGATCCCTTTCCAGCATTTTGTTGTTTTACCCTCACCAACTTCCAAATTCTTCTTTATTAAAAAATGTATGCATATGGGGTTGAACAGATTGATGGGGAAAATTAAGTGAAACCCTGTTAACAATCTACATACTGATGTGGAAATATTAAAAATTCAAGCAGCAAATTTTTCCCATAATGCAGGAAGGAATTTACCCAATTAAATTATTTTGGACAGAACTCATTTGAGCATTTTGTAAATTGACATCAGTGTGCAGAGAGTTAACCGAATATTAAAATTGCCACTATAAAGTATTCCATTAATAGGGATAAACATTCTCCTATATTTGGTAATAAATGGTGCATTTATGCTATTACAATGGAAATGACTTAATTGAATGTTTCTTTTTTTCTTAATTCAAAAAACATGATAAATTTTAAGTAATTTGTATGATTTTTTATACTTACCAATGGCCCAGACTAGCCGGTGCAAACTCAAAATTATCAAAGGCCAAACACAAATTTTGAACCCCCCCAACCCCCCAAATTTGCATACAAAACCGAAAATTAAAAGCCCTATCTGGCCCTCCATACTTTTACTCTCTGCACATGTGCAGTGGTCAGGAAGAGACCGGAATTGGCGCCAACATCATTCTTTGTAGATGAGCGTACTAATAATAACTCAGTGGGGAGGTATGAGTGCCCACTCATGAGAGGGCCATCCCCGTCTGGGCCATTGGTAAGTATAAAAAATATACAAATTACTTAAAATTTATCATATTTTATACGACAACAATGGCCTAGACTAGCTGAATCGTAAAAAGGTGGTGGTCCTAGGACTTAAGAATTAGCAGACCAATATAGCTCCTAAGTCTGCATTCCATGGTGAAAGGAAAATACATTTAAAAGGAATTACATGTATGTCTCTCTATACAATAATAGAGAAGACATATCATAAATAAGGAACCATATCCAAGTAATTCCATATTCTTAGCATGAATGATTATGCTAAATGGGTGTAATGAGCCCCCACTTTTAAGGCTAGTCTGAACTAAGCCCCATAAATTAGGATGGTGTATTTGAGGGTGAGAGACTAACTAACATATGCCATATACAAATAATAAACAAGCTGTATTTAGGGTCGGATATAATCTACAGACAAAAACAGCTTCACTCATAGTTACACACTTATCAAGCCAGAGGAGATTTTACAAGAAAAATCCCCCCTCCCTTTTTTTGAAGGAATATTCTTCAAAACAAAGAGGGGAGCGCTCTGGAATCAGTGCAAAGCGATACTAAATAATCCGAATATATTCTCCCAATAAGCACCCTGTTATTAATTATTATCAATTATTGGTGCTTAACGCCACCTCAGAAGCTAAGGTTACTGTGGCGATTCCGGTAATTAACAGAGCATGCTTCTAACGTATACCAGAGTCGGAATATGTAGATAGGATGAAACCAGTAATATACAGTGTACGACCATACACTTGTCCAATTTAATACCAACTAAACAGTATCTGAAGGATTAACACTCTTCTAAGGCAACCTACAGGTGGCCCCATTCATGTGTACAATTGATTCCAATAATAACACTCCAATGAACCGTTCAAATATACAAGGTGTACTGTATCTTCATAGAAACCTGGATACAGAACATGGAACAAGCTATGATTAACAGACCCATTACGGACTGTCCCTGAAATAATTCATAGTTTACTAGGTCCATACAACCAATGAGTGTTTGGAGAATATACTACTCTGAATAATGATCAAAAAAAATTAGAACATATACATAGACAGCCTATTGGCAGTTCCATAACTGAACCAAATAGCCCCAAAATTCTCCTAAGCTCTGTAAGCAGAGCAAGAATTTATATAGTCTGTCAACAATGCGTCTGCCTAATAACAGACATATTATGCACATGAGCAATGAAATCCCACATATACTCATCTGAATACATCTTATAACCACGGTATGACCGAGTGATACAAGCGTAACCAGGAAACTGAATGAATAATACAACGTTAATATGCAGTTAAGTAATAAACTGATACGTCGTAAGAAAGGCCAGACTGCCCTGAGCGAAACTTTTCAGAGTGGCCTAATTGCCACATTGGAGAATGTCGCCCAGATAACAGACATGTCAACCCTACAGGAACATGACAGCTAGCAATTTTATTGATAAAGAATCATATGCTCGTATATGACTTATAAACGAACAACCACAGGAAACAAACCAACTAAAAAGTGGATGTGCCCAAGAGGACACCGTTAGAATATGACCCAGTTGCCAATCGAGAAGCCATGAAAGGCATGCATATAGTAAATGCATACGATGCTTACGGGAAGAAAACTATGTCCTGCCCTGTAATCGCCTCTTAACACAATGGAGGGGAATTCAAATTCATATCGAACCCCCCGCACCTGCATTACTTGAATCATTCTTGTGTTAGTCATGAAAAGGAATAGGAACCGCAGGGCTCCCTCACATCTGACCGACTCCATCATGCCACTAAGGACAGAGAGAGACGTGAAGAACAAATACACCGTATCGACATAATCACACTAGGTAAATATGGCATCATTAATAGGGCTTATCGTCTCATATAACTAACACCAAACCATACCGGTAGGAAGAGAATAACCTCCTCTAACATATGGTATCACGCCCAATAGGACAACGAACTCAGCCAAGTTGAAGCAGCTAAAGGTCTTCCTATATGTGAAGACAATAAAAGGCTGATAACTGCGGCCTTAGAAGCTCACTAAGGAGACTTACAATGCTAGTCGTAGCTTATAAGTCTTCATCTCTGTGAAGACAGATATATCGGTGTAAGTTGTGACCTTGAAGACTCACTGAACAGAGACTTTCAACTATCATCACGCAAGGTCGGAAATGAAGAGCTGCTATTTAACAGCCCTAAATTCCCAAAGAGACAGCAGTCCCCAGAGAAAATAAATTCAGTTATGACACTGCATAATAACTGAAACAATCTCGATTATGATTCTAGCTAGGCTACTTTGGTGTAAACAATAAGACTCAAGTCTATGACACCTATGGAAACAAACTGAAAAGTGCAAGTTAGGGAATGACAAGCCGCTACTGTAACAGCTGTAATTCTCAAAGAGACAGTAATCTCAAGGTAGCTACACAGTTATGTGTCTTCGTCTACCTGAAGACATATCTGTGTCACTTGCAGCCTTGAAAGCTCACTAAATGGACACTAACAACACTAGCCGCAAGAAAAGACCGCTGTAACAGTACATAAGGTGACTATGACGTCCACAATGACATTAAATGTCTTGACGCCAAGGAATAGAACACTGAGAGGGAAAAGACGTACTTATTCCCTCTAACAGCTCTATTCCAAACAAGACAGCCGTCTCAGCCTATCTATGCAATATTTGTCCGACTTCAGGACGAAAAACAGGTGATTTGAAATAACCTAGAGAATATTTCAACAACCTCTATTGCTTTTCTTCAATAGGAGAGCCTATACCTCTGCAAGGAGAGACTCTCTTGCCTTCTGCTAAGTGTAAAGCAACAGAAGTTTATTCTCGACGATCTCTATTGCTTTCTTCAATAAGAGAGCCTGTACGCCCACCAGGAGTGACTCCTTTTTGAAGGGATCCGCCAGAAGATTTGACCAACGTGGACATTTTGTAAGTGGGGGTTATGTTCGGAATCACAACCGTAGGCCTTCCAAGACAATACTTTACCCACTGATCTTCTGTGACATAAATCCAGTTTCTTGCTAGGTTGACAACCTTCCATCAACTGGTAAGCAATAGAGGTCTTATTTATCACCTGTACGACTAACGAGGCTAACGGAAGAAGAAACCACATCCTCCCCACAGAGAACCTCATCCCTTCGTCTAGAGGCATCTGACCTATAGTCTGGATCAGATCTGAGCCCCTTTTCCAAGTTGCTATACTGACGACCACCAGAGTAAGTATAAGAGGGTTTATTGTACTCTCGGGAGGAGATCCCTTAGCTGATTAAGTGGAATGTCCTTGCTTACCCCAGTCTACTGAAGCGTGTTGAGGTGCTGACTTCAGTAGCAGTGTATTGGAAGCTTTCTTATAGCCGAAAGCTAATCGTCATATAGAGGATATCCGGAGACCAGAGCGACTCAGAGAGAGCTTTTCACCTTGTCATCTGTAAGTGATGATCACATCTAATCAAGCATCATCACATCTAATCAACTCCCAATTTGTCACTGTCAGGGCTGGCAGATTTGTACGTGGCATAAATGACTGCCCTGGCAAGAAAACTAAGCGAGGAATGTCCTCAAATTCCTTCCCATTAAGATGTTGTCCCATAGTTCTGGTGAGGTGATTTGCGTAGGACATCACGTCCAGATTCACTCTATTGGATGAAATAGTACATTCCATCACTTCCAAGCGTATATTGAATGATGCAGGTAGGGACATATTTTCATCCCCAGCCTACTCATCTAAATGCAGAGAAGCTCTCTGAACATCTCCTCCAACCATTTTAAATGAACACAGTCCAAGGAACGGTATATTAATGAAGATGTCGATAACAAACCGCCTTCCTCTTAGCACTAGAGAGGTGAATATGGCGTTGATAACATGGCCGAAGGCCTCCGACACTTGTCAAGACGACAGCAGTTTCTCTATAGTAGTCGCAGCTTGCTGATCGGGTGGAACAAAGTCAGTATAGTACTGATAAATTAAAATTCATCGCTACCATATGCTGTTCCGAAAAGGGAAGGGTAATCCTCTTCCTTGTCCCTTTCGCCATCCGACTGAATCAGCTGTGACATTCGATCATTTGCATCTGCATGAACAGATGATTGGACCGACCCAGCACTGTCCGACAGCTCACCACTGGAGTCTACTCTTGCACTTGCTGGAATGCTGCTATCAGCTGCACAATCTGTGACAGCATGTCCGTTACCGAGGCTTGAGGAGTAGCGGTTGTCTGGATTTTCGCCGCTTGCTACTTCTGGGACTAAGATCCGGAGATAGATCTCTTCTCTGAACGTCCAAATTAACAAAGCCTCGGATCGCTAGCTAGCGGATGGTCCAACTTCATGGGCGAATACTGGCTCCATCTTCACGCAACTGTCTGGATGTCCGAAGTCAGGTAGCTAGCATGCGGTCATGTGTGCTTTTATAATGTAGCGGACAAAGCCATGACTGAAGCCGGCTGCAAACTAGACGGAGCGGCGGGCGGACATATGCTCCGACTCATGCAAGTTTCTCAAAACAACATTTCGCCCCAAATGTTGTTGGGTTAGAGAGGGACCTCTCCCGCTCGCGATCTTATCAGACCTTGCCGAGCCTCCTGAACAGAAAACTTGGTTCCAGCTTGTGCAAGTTTCTCATAACAACCTCTGGCCCCAGAAGTTGCTAGATTAGAGAGAGACCTCTGCCGCTCGCAGCCTTGTCAGACCTCGCCGAGCCTCCCAACAAGAAACTTGCTGACTTCCTCCCTATTTCCATCATCGCTAGGTAAGCTTTTGTTTTTAAGGTGCTTGCTCTACCCAAATCTAGACTTCCTTTCGACCGCAATGGATATACCTGGTGTCACGGCTCTCACGGACGGAGTAACCCCTTCACCGGTTGAGCGAGATGTTTGCAAAGGATTAAGAACACTAACTAGAGGCCTTATCCCTTGCTTAATATTCATGAGCACCTTGCTGCTAGCTCTATTTGCTCAACAGAGCATGACGACGGTAGCACACTTTGGATGAGTGTCACAATACCATCACCATGTTCATGTTCCTCTGAAAATAGAAACTGAAAAACTTGAATTATATTACGGTGAGAGTTCCGGCATAGGAACCTCACTGCCAACAACGCATCGCAACACCCGTCTCCAACGTCTGTCATGCCAATGTTACACAGTATACAAGAATCCGCAGGAGTACATCGACTACAGGCAAGGCAACTTAGCATGTAAATCTGAGTAAGACTTCCTCGCCTTGCATTTAGAGCAGTAAGCTTTCATAATTACAATCAAAAGACAAAGTCAATAGCACTCCTACAAACTCCACAACAAAATATATGATAAAGATATATGGATAATCGCAATCAAAATTAAATTCAAAAATTTTTTAAAAAATGCCTAAGTTCCCAAAGGGAACATAATGAGCCCAAGGGCATCCCGATTGAGTCTGAGTGTGGACAAAATCCAAATATTATGTGCAACACTACCGGAATAATAATCAATGTATCCTAAAGTAACTCTACAGTAATATAATATGAAATACTACATATATTTAAGGATGTTGCCAATGTAAACAACGTCAAGGAAAAAACCGGAAACAAGACCACAGGCACAAAAAAGGCCCAAAGTCAGAAACCAATTTAAATGCTACCTGATGCAAAGCTAGATCTGTATACGAAGAAAAAACGATACATTGGATAGAAGATGCAAGACTAAAATGACCTAACACTCCTAGGGTGAGGACGTAACCATGGGGATAAACAGAATAAAAATTCTGTAATTCACATTAAACTCCCAAGAAATTTAATTAAAAATTTCAATAAAAAATAGCCAAAAGGCATAGGAGTTTAACAGGGAGGGTTCATAGAAGGATAGGGAAGGAATACTGAACAAACAGTGGAATAATCATTAACCAGAATGATGACGTCAGGCGTATGTCCGAAAATGGGAAACATGAAATAATTTTTATAATTATTATAAAGTTACAGCCCTGAACGTCTGAAACCACCGTAGTTCACTTCCATCATCCATTAACAGTCTTGGATTCACCAATTCTTGCATTGATTTGGCTTGCATCCTCAAAAAAGGAGATTTTAAAGCACAGATGTCAGTTCATTGTTATTGACTTTTGGGCCAAACAAAGAATGATGTTGGTGCCAATTCTGGTCTCTTCCTGACCACTGCGCATGCACAGAGAGTAAAAGTATGGAGGGCCAGATAGAACTTTTTATTTTCGTTTTTTTATGCAAATTTGGGGGATTGGGGGGTTCAAAATTTGTGTTTGGCCCTTGATAATTTTGAGTTTGCACCAGCAAGTCTGGGCCATTGGTTGCCGTATAAAAATATGTAAATTGCAAACTAGCATCGCAAAGCGATTCCAATCCCCCCCCCCCCTCTCCCCTGGGGAACAAATATATTCAAAACCAATCACAATCAGGTGTTGCTATAGAGACATATACCAAAAAGAATTGAAATCCAGTTACTATTGTTAAAGTTATGCCATAAACAAGCATTGCACAATATTTTTTAAACATGGGACAATAACTCCCATAATTTTTATCGGATATAGGTGGTCAGTGAACCTGACATAGACATTGTTGCTATAGAGAAGTATACCAAAAAGAAATGAAATCTGTTAAGTATTGTTCAAGTTTTGCCATAAACAAGTTTTACAGGATATTTTTATAATAAAGGGTCATAACTCCCATAATCGTACTTGATGTAGACAGTGTTGCTAAAGAGACATATACCAAAAAGAATTTAAATCTGTTAACTATTGTTCAAGTTCAAAGTTTGGATGGATGGATGGATTTCACTGTATCCCTCCCTCACAGGGGGGGGGGGGGGGTAATATCCTTCAAACACCAAATCATTTACTATCCCATCAGTACAAATTTGACCTGTTAATGGGATGCAGATTACAGAATATACTCCTGTTAACTAAGTAAATTTATCTATGATTTACTCTGACATCCACTATATTCTCCACATTTATAGACCTATCTGGCCTCAGTACTTCAAACTTGAATATTTAACATATTACATCTTGCTTGACACCATGAGCTCTCTCTCAATATAAGTTAGAATAAATACTTAGTTGATCACTAGAATACATGAGAATGACCATATTCCTCTTACAGAATACTCCAGAAAACTGAATATTTTTCACTGGCAAAGTGGCCATTCAATTAACAGGGTATTATTGTGTTAACAAATCATGTTTACTCAAGCAAAATCCGAGTGTAAGAACAACATCTAAAAATCGATGTAGCAGCGCAGTGCACTATTCCTCAGATCTGGGATACCAGTACTGAACTAACTGAAATGGATAGTGTGTTCAGCCACATAAACTCACAGGTTTCTGCTGGATCAAAGCATTCATCACAGGATCCCATGGGCGTTTGATCAGCTGATGAAAAGATTCAATAGTTTTATTACCAGCAACCATCTTGTCTATTAAGGAAGGTACCTGAAAAATAGAATGAAGTCAGTCACCAAAGCTATTTGTTTTCACAGGGTTTAACCATTCAAAAACTGATGGTTCAGAACCATCAATTGGAAGAGCCTGTATTTTTTATTTGGGGGAAGACCAATCAATATTTTCAATGTGCAGCCTTGGGGCTGAACATTGAAAATGTTCATTGGTCTACCACACAAATTCACTGAGCAATTATCTACTATGTGAATTAGATCATATCACAATCCTGAGCTGGAAAAATGGCCTTTCAGGTTCAAAGTGTTAATCTACAGAAATTGGGAAAGGGTCATTTTTGGGAGTGAGGATCCACAATGGTCACCAAAATCTGTCTAGCTCAAGCAAACTGCAACATCATTCTATGGCCATCAAACGATCAGTGATGCTACTCAATTTGTAAGGCACCAAAAATCTACTGCTCAAGGTCCCTCAAACTGAAGTTTTTAAAGCAGTCCTGGCAACACGCCTCAAATATTAAACCCTGTGAAAACATATTTCATTGTAGTTTATGTTCAGGACTTGGACTAAGTGACAACTGGATTAGATTACTGATTGATGGTATGACTGATATGGTCTCATCAATGAGATGGAAGACAACTGCGTTTGACTGACTGTTACATACTATATGGCAGTGGATATTAAATGAAAGTGTCAATGACACTGTAGCACAATGTATAGTATGTGACACAGCAATGACAAACATCTAGGTAATGACCTGATAACAAAGGTACATGTAAAGAATTGTAATGGTCTGTACATAAATGCTGACTGTAGGCTGTAATAAATGTGTAGGTAAAGTATTGTAAAGGCGGGCGACAGTTAGATGCTAAACTAGAAAAGAAATCTTTGAGTCCCAGAGTGGGTCTGACTGAACCCAAAAATATTTGTTCTCATAGCACAGTGATAACAAAGGCACCCAAAAACACTCGTTCCTGTCACAAGGTGATAACAAAGGTACCCCAAGAAGTTTCGTGAAGATCAGTTCATAAATACAGACTCTAGCCCGAGCCGTATTGACATGTGCACTTACCATGTATAAGTAGCACTGAACAAATCAAGGTTCATATAATTTGCATAATTTCTGCACGAGAAAAAAACCTGTATTATATGTGATGTATTCCATGTTACTAAACATTCCTACAAAAATTTATTCAAATCAGAACTTTCACACAGAAGTTCTGTACAAAAAACTGTTTGCACTAATATTGGTACAAATAGGTTGCTGGCGGCCATCTTGAAAACACTCGTTCTCGTCCCACGGTGATAACAAAGGTACCCAAGAAGTTTCGCAAAGATTGGTTCATAAATAAAGCCTCTAGCCTGAGCCGTATAGAAGTTGTGTACAAAAAACTGATTGAACCTAATTTCGGTACAAAATGGCCACTGGCAGCCATCTTGAATTTTGGACCGCACCCAGAAACACTCATTCTCATCCCAAGGTGATAACAAAGGTACCCAAGAAGGTTCGTGAAGAGCGGTTCATAAATACAGACTCTAGCCCGAACCGTATTGACATGTGCACTTACTGTGTATAAGTAGCACTGAATAAATCAAAGTTCATCTAATTTGCATACTTTTTGCACGAGAAAAAAACCTGTATCACATGTTATGTATTCCATGTTACTAAACATTCATACAGAAATTTATTCAAATCAGAACTTTCATACAAAAGTTCTGTACAAAAAACTGATTGCACCAATTTTGGTACAAAATGGCCACCAGCAGCCATATTGAATTTTGGACTGCACCCCAAAACACTCGTTCTCGTCCCAAGGTGATAACAAAGGTGCCCAAGAAGTTTTGTAAAGATCGGTTTATAAATACAGCCTCTAGCCCAAGCCGTATTGGCATTTGCAGTTCCAGTGCTGAAAGTAACATTAAATAGATCAAAGTTAGTGCAATCGGCATAATTTATGCACTAGAAAAAAACTTGTATTATATGTGATGTATCCCATGGTACTAAACATTCACACAGAAAATTATTCAAATCAACACTTTCATATGGAAGTTCTGCGCAAAAATCTGATTGCACCTAATTTTGTACAAAATGGCCATATTGAATTTCAGACTGGACCCCAAAACACTCGTTTTCGTCCCACGGTGATAACAAAGGTACCCCAAGAAGTTTCGTAAAGACTGGTTCATAAATACGGCCTCTAGCCCGAGCCGTATTGGCATTTGCACTTACAGTGCTGAAAGTAACACTAAATAGATCAAAGTTAGTCTAATTTGCATAATTTACACGCGAGAAAATAACCCGTATTATATGTGATGTATCCCATGGTACTAAACATTCACACACAAAAATTATTCAAATCGGAGCTTTCATATGGAAGTTATGCGCAAAAATCTGATTGCACCTAATTTTGGTACAAAATGGCTGCCAGCGGCCGTCTTAAATTTTGGACCGGACCCCAAACACTCGTTCTCGTCTCACGGTGATAACAAAGGTACCCAAGAAGTTTCGTAAAGATCGGTTCATAAATACGGCCTCTAGCCCCGAGCCGTGTGTACGGTGCGACGGACGGATGGACAGATGGACGCTGGGCCATGGCAATACCTCAAATTTGGCTTCGCCAAAGTTGAGCTAAAAATGGAATATGACACCTGAAATTTAAACAAAACAAATTTATGGAATGTTTTACAAGAGTGTTCAGTGCTAATACACTCATCAAGTATTTATTTCGTGATTGTAAAAATGTCACCTCAAGAACCTTTCCACATCAGTAAGATCGCGTGAGTCTTGTCTCAGGCAGGCATGATGTGGATTTGAAAAAGTTTAGACTCTCGTTTTCTGGAAAATCAGAATTGATGAGCAAACAACAGCGATATTTAGGAATTATTTGTGGTAGACAAATTATAAAAGTGCACACCAAATAAACCCCTTAAACATATAATTTTGAGCGTTTTAAAAGATTTCTAACCTAAAATGAAACAAAATGTTTATGTGGAATTGCGGTATGCATGTGAAAGGTGAGTTACATGGTTAAAGTTGAATACCAAATATGGATGAAATTCATTGCACATATGATGATTTACAGGGAGTTGAAAAACATTTAACCCTTTACCTAACTTACCAGGTAAAACCGACTAGCACTATTTACAACTAGAGTGATGTCACGCATGCAGCCCGACTGTCCCAGGAATGGCAATGCTTAGATGCAAAATAGTCAGAGCCATTTTTTGTTAACAGTTTACCTAACGAATCTGCCATATCTGCACTCGTGATATACAAAATTTGCTATTCATATTTTATTTTTTCATTTCTCTACTTCAAAACATACCTCATGACCTTAATATTAATGGAACAAACTTGATGAGCTTGTTCCAATAAGGAGTAATAAGCCATGGTTAGAAGTAAATAAAAAATGAAAAAATCTGAGGTTTCAGAAAAATAATTTGTACTGTTGGCTTCAACTTGTGTAAGGTAAAGGATTAAAGATGCAGTACATAAAGCAATGTTGGGCTATATGAGTCAATTTTCTTTTTTGCATGTAATAACTCCCAATCCTTCAAAATGCATTTTGGGAATAATTGCCTAAGTGACAATTTGTGTGTGTGTGTGTGTGAGGTGTGTGTGTGTGTGTGTGTGGGGGGGGGGGGGGGGGGGGGGGGTGCAGTTGTGGAACCTATATTGAAACCTGGCCTGTATTACTAGCTGGAAAATACACATATCAACTTGGGTTGAAATCAAATATTCCAAACTGGAGTTATCAGTCTGAAACCAATTGTTTTCAGACAGATGGATGGACTGACAGATGGATGGACGAAAGTCATGACTATAGCCCTGACTATAAACAGTCAGGCTAAAAATGCATTTTGTACCAAAGAAAAAATTTTGCATGAATGGCCCTGGGTGAGGAGGAGGTGGGGTGGGGATGAGGGGTGGGGGAGAGTGGGGGTGTGTTAGAGGAGTCCATTTTTTTTTCCACATGTGGTCAGTCTAAATCCATCAGAATGCATTTTGAGCAGAGAAAAAAAATTTACCTAACTGGCACCATGGGGGTGGGGGGTGGGGGGTGGGTGGTGGTGTTTGTCTGGGTTTTTAAACACAAACATTAACGAAAACTGTAAAAAAGCATTTTCGATGAAAGAAAAAAAAAGTGCTTAATTGGGAGGGGGGGGGGGGGTTACGTGAGTTTAAAAAAAGGTTCCGCATGTAGTGACTGTAAATAGTTCAAATGCATATTCGAGGAAAGAAAAAAAAAATGCCTAATTGGGGAGGGGAGGGAGACAATTTCTGTCTGGATTTTTAACCACAAACTTTAACCAAAACTGTAAAAAAGCATTTTTGACAAAAAGAAAAAAGGGTTCTGCATGTAGTGACTGTAAATAGTTCAAAATGCATATTGGAAGAAATAAAAAAAATTCTGTTTTTAACCAAAACTGTAAACAAGCATTTTTGACGAAAGAAAAGTGCCTAATTGGCCCCCGGCATGAAGGGGGGTGGGGGGGGAGGGGTGGGGAGGGGGGAGGTACGTAAGTTTAAAAAAAGGTTCTGCATGTAGTGACTGTAAATAGTTCAAAATGCATATTGGAGAAAAGAAGAAAAAAAAGGCCTAATGGAGGGGGGGGGGGGATAGGGGTGGTGGTGTTTGTCTGGGTTTTTAACCACAAACTTGGAGTCATCTGACCAAGCTACAATGAAATCCCTTCATAATTATGACCTGTGGAATATTCTAAAGGTTTTCAGGCTTCGGGCCTCTGTTGCCGTTACAGATGCCCAAAAGGGGATTTCTCATCTAGACATTATATGAAGTCAACCTATCAAGTAACAATGAAATCCCTCCATAAATATGACCTGTAGACTGTGCTAAAGGTTTTCGGGCTTCGGGCCCTTCTTGCCACCACAGTTGCCCAAAAGGGGACGTTCTCATTATATGAAGTCAACCTATCAAGTTACAATGAAATCCCTCCATAAATATGACGTGTAGACTGTGTTAAAGGTTTTCAGGCTTTGGACTCGAGCAGCCAATCATGGTCGAATGATCGCAACCAAAAGGGGACATTCTCATCTGGGCACCATGTGGATTGATCCTACGAAGTTACAATGAAATCCCTTCATAAATATGACCTGTAGACTGTGCTGAAGGTTTTCGGGCTTCGGGCACCTGTAGCCATGGCAGTTGCCCAATCACGTCCAAAAGGGGACTTTCTCATGTGTAGAAATTATATGAAGTCAACCTATGAAGTTACAATGAAATCCCTCCATAAATATGACCTGTACACTGTGCTAAAGGTTTCCAGGTTTTGGGCTCGGGCAGTCGTGATGGTTGATAGACCACGCCCAAACGGGGAAATTCTCATATAGACATCATACGGAGTCATCAAGTTACAATGAAATCCGTCCATATTAAACATGACCTGCAGACTGTGCTAAAAGTTTTTGGGTTTCGGGCTTGGGCAGCCACCACGGTTGACAGATCATGCCCAAACGGGGACATTCTCATCTAGGCATTATACAGGGGCATTCTATGAAGTTGCAATGAAATCCCTTCATAAATACGACCTGTAGACTGTGCTAATGGTTTTCGGGTTTTGGGCTCGGGCAGCCATACCGGTTGACCGATCACGACCAAAAGGGGACATTCTCATGTAGACATGACCTAAAACCTGCATATGAAATTTCGTGAAATTTCGTGACGATCAGACAAGAAATACTGGGCATAGTCTGTACTTGAAGGTTGAGTAAAAAACTTTAACCACAAACTTTAACCAAAACTAAACAGGAATAAAAAAAAAAAAAAACACTTGAACCTTCAGTAAAAAACTTTAACCACAAACTTTAACCAAAACTCTAAATGTTAACAGAAAAAGACAGACGGACAGACGGATGGATGGACAGACGGACAGACGGATGGAAGGATGGACAAAAGTCATTACTATAGCCCTCACTGTAAACAGTCGGGCTAAAAATCACTCAATCATCAATTTTCGTTATTTTCTCGTTCCAATGAGGGGTCATAATTAGAGCTGGGCGATATACCGATTTTTTGATAATGGGGATATTAAAATCAAAACCGGTTTCAATATCGAGGCCTCTAAAAAATATCGAAATATGGTATATTTTCGGTATGATGAATGGAGGCCACAGTTCCCATGATATACTTGATATAACAGTAATTTCCCCAAAAGCCGGCAGTTAGATTTCTTCTATATCACCTGTCGTGACGTAACATTTACTTACTCCACAGTGTCTGCACAGTAAACAATTAACATACAGCTGTCAGCCTGTCACTGTCAGCATGAGTATGTGACTATGTGTGCACAGCTGCACACGCCCTAACCTGCAATTACGTCACCCCCAATGACCCGATTCTCGTTTTTAATCTGGTGACATTCTGAATTTCTGATCTATTTTTATCACACTGACTTTGGCAGAACTGCTCAGAAGACGAAGTTGAGTGCTACTGCAGTAAGTTAGTAACTGAAGAGAACGAGCACACTGTGCAAGTCACAGTACAACAAACCACGAGTTTGCCAAACAATCGTTTAATTTGTCGCACAGTCCTGCACGGCTCATTGAAATATTTTACAACAAACAGAACAATGTCTGATAGGCTTACTGATAATTGAACTCCAACTTACGTGACTAACGTCCGTTGGATGTTACATATTTGGAAGTGTTGTGGTAGATACGCATGTGGACCATGATGATGTGGTCCGAGTTGAACCAGCTCTAGTTCAGCTCTCTGAACGTTGCGGCTATCCCACTAGTCAAGTGGGACAACCACAATGTTTGGAGAGCTGAACTTAACCAGCTCTTGCTATTGGGCAGACTCAGCAATAAACTGTGTTGTTAGATTTGTGCTTATACAGACACAGGTACATGTACCGTTACGACTGTTAGTCCATGTAGATTACCCTGTATGAAATGCACTGAAAATAATATCGCGATAATATCGAATATTGTGATATTTTCAGAAAATATCGCGATTTGTTTTTTCCCCAATATTGACCAGCTCTAGCCATAACCTATGTTTTTGCAACAAAAACTGAAAAAAAGTTAAAAAATTTATAGTAATTTATATATTTTTTATACTTACCAATGATCCAGACATGGCTGGTGCTAACTCTTAAAAATCTAGGGCCAAACACAAATTTTGCCCCCGAATCCCCAAAATTTGCATCTAAAACCGAAAAAAATCATGTCCTAAATGGTCCTCCATACTTTCCCTCCACTGCGCATGCGCAGTGTCAAGGAGGTCTCGAAATTGGCGCCAATTATCATTCTTACAAGCAGTGCCTGGTCAGCGCTATGTACTCAGCGGGGAGGTATGAGTTCCCAACTCCTGGGAGGGCCATCCCCGTCTGGGTCATTGGTAAGTATAAAAAATATATAAATTACTATAAATTTTTTAACATTTTTATACTGTACCAATGACCCAGACATAGCTGAATAGTAAAAAGGCTGGAGGGCCTAGGACATAGAGGATAATCCAATAAGCTCAACTATATAAAATAGAGTCATCCCCTCGAGGAGAAAAGGAGTATTAGGCTTTACATGTATCTTTCTTATTTTATGATAAATTAGAAAGACACAACACCCTCCATAATTGAGCATAATAACATTCATGTTCTCTATTAACATCCAGTATAACCCTTTATACTAATTATTTTTAAAGTAAGCCAATAAATAAAGTTAGTCCAGAGAATTGAGACTCTTTATACTCTTTTAAAAGTGTCCGAGGATTGTATATTAACGCCCGTTTTGACACGTGACATATACAAATGCTTCACACTGAGCTACACTTTAAAAATATGACATGAATGAATTTTTAAACATTAACTTTACACTTTAAAACCATCCCGGTAATGACTCAGAATTACTGACTCCGGAGGAGGTATCCCCTTGCTTTTCACTATAAAGCAGGTGACCTAAGGGAACACCCTCCCCCCCCCCCCCTTCCCCTTGCCCTGGGAGCGACGATCAGCTTGTTTATCCAGCTCAGATCTATGACTGGACGGAATGAGCCATCTGGTTTTGGAACCAGAAACAGATGGCTGTAGAAACCTGGTGATTCCTGGTCTTCTACGACCTCTACCGCGTTCTTCGTCAGAAGAGACTGTACTTCTGATAAAAGAGCATCTCTTTTCTGCGGATTTGACGGAAGCTGAGTCCATTTTGGACTTCGAGTTAATGAAGGCTTTCGTTTAAAGGATATTCTTAGTCCTTCTGAAATTACCCCTCGGACCCAGGGGTCGTCCGTAATTGACGCCCACTCGTTTATAAAACTCAATAATCTTCATCCTACCGGAACACGATAGAGGTTCAAACCATCACCTCCTGGACCTGCGAGGCTTGCGGAAGGAGAAACTACGTCCTCCACGACCCGCACCTCGTCCCGTCGACCTAGGAACATCTGACCGGTTGTCTCTGCCAGAATAACGTCCCGTACGTGAGTCGCTGCCTTGACGGTCTCTAGAATAAGACCTAGAGGATGTATAAGAACCTCTATAGGAACTTCTCTTGGACGTACTTGTCCCAGAAGTGCCTGTCTTACTCTTTTCTGCTGCATCCGACTTTTTGGAAGTGGATTTGAATAGCAGAGAATCCGAAGCTTTCTTAGTTATCTTATCATAGATTGCTGAAAGCTTGCCGTCGAAGAGAAGCTATCCGGAGACCGAAGCGACTCTGAGAGAGTTCTTCACCTTACTATCCACGCGTGTGGATGTAGCTAGGGCTAACCAACTCCAGGTTTGCCACTGAAAGGGCGGAGTTATACGTGGAATAAGCTACTGCCCTTGAAAGAAGTCTTAATGAGGATTGTATATCCTGGAATTCTTTCCCTTGAAGACGTAATGATAATGCCTTAGTAAGGTGGTCTGCATATGATAAAGCATCTAAGTTAACTCTGTTAGGCATTATTGTCATTTCCAACGTCGTGATTGGAATTGACATAGACGACGGTATAGACAATTCCAAGTCTTCAGCCTCGTCGTCTAGACGCAGAGGAACTCTCGGTATGCCCTGTCCTGCCGTTTCGAATTTATTCCTTGAATTGATGAAAGGCAGATTTAGAGCATTTGCGGACAAGAAACCAGACTTGCCTGTTTTGGTAGCAAGCTTATATATAGCGTCGTTCAATAATTCGAATGCTCTTGTGACATTATTGGACTGTGTCGGAAACTCAGGGATGATGTCCCTGAACCGATCAAAAAACTCTGTGTCCAATGACACTATCAGTCTCTTATCCGGCATCGCAGCATTCTGGTCCGATGGAACAACCTGTGGAAGATAATGCCGGATGAAATCTACGGCAGCTTTATGTTGTTCCGAAAGGGAAAGCTCCAAATCCTCCGAATCCCTTTCGCCATCCTGTCGGACCCTATGAAGTTCTCGGTCGTCCGTACCTGATGCTTCAGCGGACCGTACCGACCCAGCGTCGTCGGATAATTCCTGATCCGACAGAGATTCTGTCGTTTGCTGGGATGCTGCGATAAGTTGTGCTATTTAGGATAGCACGTCCGTCACTGAGGCCTGTGGAGTAGCGGTCTTACACTGCTTTGCCGCTGGAAGCTCCGTGTACGTTGACTCCTGCATACTTCTCTTATGCGAATGTCCGGAGTCTACAGGCCTCGTGTCCCTGGCTACTGGATGGCGTGACCTGGTCTCCGTGGAATCCCTGATTGGCAAAGCTGGCTGGATATCCGTGGTCACGTAGCCAAGGTGAGGTGAGGATGAGGAAGCCTTATCGACAGTCCAGAGAGACTGTCTATATAACGGAGCGTCCCGAGCGGCGGACGTATGCTCCGAATGCGAAACATTTTGTACCACAACATCTGGTCCCAGATGTTGTTGCACGAGAGAGGGACCTCTCTCACTCGCAGCCCGGATGGACCTGGACAAGCTAGGAACCGGACTAATAGGCTTCCTCCGGTCTCTCCTCTGATCCGTCGTCACTGGGTGTGCACTTTGTCTATTTATAGTGCTCGCATCACCCAAATCTCCTTCCTGGACTGCAACGGACGAACCCGGCTGCCGAACCATTCGATGAATGGACGTTACACCGGGCGAGCTAGCGGACGCCAACGCCGTCGATCCTACTAGGGACCTCTTAGGCAATTGACGTATTTCCATGAGCACTTTTGCCGCTAGCTCTTCATTTAACTGTGACGACGGAGGCACACTTTTGGAAGACATCACGGAAACATCACCCTGTTCTTGTTCCTCTGAAATAGAGATTGATAAACTAGAGTGACTTTGCGGAGAAAGGACCGGCATGGCCTTTTCCCCGCTAACAACATACCGTGACACACGTTTCCAATGTTTGTCATCCCAATTGACACATACTGAACAGGAGTTAGTGCGAGTACACTGACTACAATTAATACAATGATTATGAAAGTCAGAGGAAGATTTCCTCTTATTACAATTTGAACAATATCCTTTCATTGTGAAAATACAAAAAGTCCTAGTACTCGCACCAACCCCTGAAAACAAAGATACATAATAACATGATCCATTAACATAGAAAAAATAATTGAAATCAAAAAAAATTTTTTTTTAAATATTTTTTCAGAAAAGCCAAAGTTTCTGAAAAGTAACGTTGAGCCCCAATGGATCCCAAGAAGCCTAAGTGTGGACAAAAATTTTAAAAATATTTTAAAAAATTAATGCAACACTTACATATAATAATAATGTATCTTGTTATGATTAAGCTAATACAAAGACAAGAAATCCCCCTCCACAGAGACTGTTGTCAATGTAAACAAGAAGTGAATAAACACCAGAAACATGACTCCAGGCACTGATAACCACAGCCGGAAATCAGTTACCAATAACACACTATCTGATGCAAAACAGAGACTTCCAGGGAAGAAACTGCAGAACATCAGATGGTAGATGCAGAACACTATGCCTAAACACCCATGGGTGAGGATGTAAACATGGGGAAAAGAACAGAATTCATTCTGTTACACAGCTAAAACTCCCAAGAAATTTTAGTAATAATATTACAGAAAATATGCCAAAAGCATGGGAGAACAGCAAAGGGGGACTTAAAGGAAAGGGAGAGAGGAAACACTGAACAAGCAGTGTAACTTTATAGCAAGAATCACAACAACAGGCCCATGCCTCGAAATTAGGCAACATAACATAATTTCGTAAAAAAATTTTAAGTTACAGCCCTGATTATTTCCTGCCACTCATTTTTCCTCTCCTCCTTCTATTTCCTCTTTAGATCCACCATTTCTCTAATATTTATGTGTCTGGCATCATTTAAACTGAGATTTACAAGCACAAATATCAGTCATATGTGAACTGATGAAGGGCCAAACAAAGAATGATAATTGGCACCAATTTCGAGACCTCCTTGGCACTGCGCATGCACAGTGGAGGGAAAGTATGGAGAACCATTTAGGACATGATTTTTTTGGTTTTAGATGCAAATTTTGGGGATTGGGGGGCAAAATTTGTGTTTGGCCCTAGATTTTTAAGAGTTAGCACCAGCTATGTCTGGGTCATTGGTACAGTATAAAAATTTAGTTATTCAAGAATTTTGTTTACAAGTGTCGTCTGCTTTTCATGTTAGGTAAAGGGTTAAACTTTAAATTCCAGAAACAATCTTGACTTTGAGGTGATTATTATTATTATCCTTGATGGGTGCAAAAAAGTATGTGAAATCATTTGGGTTCAAGGACTGAGCATGTGTAACCCGATCTACCTGAAGATGGGTTGGTCAATGACAAAATCTAATAATTACATTTTCTGAAAGGGCGACAAAAAGTTTAGTATATAGCAAAAGGATATACTGCAAAAATGATGGGCACTTTGCATGAAGACAGCATTAAAGCTTTGAAGTGATGAGAAAAATGCTGTGGTAGTCAAAATGTGAAGGAAGACAGCATTAAAGCATTGAAGCAGTGAGAAAAATGCAGAGATGCACAAGGACAGATTTCATGATGTTGACATTTAAAGGATGTGATGTTGTGTTACGTTTGTTTGTTTGTTTGTTTTGTATTATTGGGATTTAATGATTCTTTCAAGAGCTGGGTCACATCATGTCAGATCATTACGTTGGTGGGTGAGATATGTCTTTCTTGCCCAGGTATCTATGTCACAAAGTAGGAGGGGAAATAAATGGGGTACACACATGAATGGAGGTTTATAGGATGAAGATGCATTCCAAGTCTGGAACAATACTCTTCAACAATTGATGATGCAGAGGGAGATCAAAGAACTTACCTAAAACAGTGGGTCTAACTTAACTGGATGTTACTAAATAGATTTAGTCTTCTTAACTGCATATAACTTTCAAGCACAATCCATTTTTCATACCTTTAGAACAAACTGGACCTGCTAATTGCTTATAGCTTAGCCAATAGAGTGCTACATTATTTTTCAATGTTGATTTGTAACACGAGCATTTCTTTACAAAATTATTAGTTGACTGAAGTTGAACTGTGTTTGTGACCAAATATCCCACAAAGGGTGGTATTTGAAATCTGCTATCGACTAAGAAGACCAAATTCTTATTTAACTGGTACAGTGCTGGAAGCCCATATTTGGGCTTTATTTTGAAGCACAGGTACCACATCTTAAAGTCTCCATACTCTGTTGAGGTGCTTCACATTTTTTTGAAGTGCAATTTTGTCCACATGGATTTGCCTTGTTACAATTTATAGGAGAGTGCCTAGAGGCACTCTCCTATAAATTGTAACATGGCAAGGACAAGTGAATAACTTTTGACAACCTTAAATAATTTAGAACTCTACCAGTTAAGAAAGTTTATTTTCTGTTCTCCAAATATAGTGAAATTTAGCACCATCATAAATTTAAATTTCTTTTTCATGCAGCCAAACTGAATGTAAGATGTATCCATGTCGATTTTTATTGATGTCGGCACCAAAAGCCTATGTTACTGTGATAACTATTACCTGAAATAGCAGCAAAACAACTCGTTGACAACATGCACACAAATTACTGGAATGAGACCAAATATCTCTGCATTTTTCAGATAAATCAATTTAGTAACCGAAATAATCACGATCTTGTTCAGGCCTGAGGCAAGTAATAGTAAAGCCTCCCCAGACACCTACTACAGAAGGAAGATAGTTTCAAAACAAGGTGCAATGCCACTGGTATCCCATAAACAGTTTCTAAGTTGAAAAAAGTGGGAAAAGTCCCATAACTCTAGAAGAAAAGGCACAAAACCTGTTACTTGTGATATCCTTTCTCCCTTGGTGGTCTATCAGCATACCAAAGATCATTTAAATCCAACATCCACTGACTGAAATATGAAGGTCCAGAGTTGTTACAGATGGATGGAAGGACGATGCACAGATAGGACAGATGGAACCTATTTCCATATCCCCCACAAATTTTGTTTTGGCAGAGGATAATAAAGAATACAGAACGACCCAATAAGACCCCCATAAGGATGCTGTATAACAAATATCAAAAGATTTTGGCATTTGGATCTGAACAAGAAGATTTTGAAAGAATTTTCCTCAAATTGCACTAAGTGAAAATTTGGGCTCTGATAATTAGAGCCCTAATATAAACTCACAGACTCAATTTGAACAAACTTGAATTTGAAGATACTGTATATCAATTATCAATAGATTCTGACCAGTGGATCAGAAGATTTTCAAAGAGTTAAAATTTGGGATCCTAACCCAAATATGAACCAGGATACTTGATTTCAACCAACTTGAATCTGCACATCCCACATCCCCCCCTCCCTCCTGCCCCCCCCCCCCCCCCCCCCCCCCCCAAGGATGCGTTATGACAAATATTAAAACATTCTGACTGGTGGATCTGAAGATTTTCAAACAATATTCCTCATATTGAACTAAGTCCCATAGTGAGCCCAAATATGAGCCCAGGGACTTGATTTGATAAAAACTTGAATCTGATTCTTCTAAGTATGTTGAGTATCAAATATCAAAAGATTCTGACTAGTGCTTCTGGAGAAAAAGATTTTTTGAATTTTTGAAAATATACTGACTCAGCATTTTATCATTCCTCACGAGGTACCCTATGACACAACCGGTTGTAATTTTTTGCTCATTCGATTCTACTGGTCCTTAGGATGCTTCATACCAAATAACAGTTCTCTGTTCTGTGAGGTTCGGATATGAGGGCATTCTGTTTTTCTATTTTTAGTTACTGGGGTTCAAATGTAGATGCAGGAAAATTGTTTTGGCATGAATCAAGTACTTATGAGCCAATAATGCCACATACCACATTTGGTTTATCGGTTCTGGAATTGGAAATTTTGAACATGTAAAATATCTTGCCCTCCCAGAATAACCGAAAATATTGCCTATCAAACTTCTCTGGAACAAACTTTAGTGCACCCATCAAAAGGAAGTTGAACATAACATATCAAGTTATTCCATCCATCGGATCATGTGAAGATTATTTCAAATTTGGGGAATTTTCTTCCACCCCCTCCCCATGGAGACAGTATATCAAGTTAAACTAAACTGAATTGCACCTCCCCATCATCATTCACAAGAAATTTTATGGAAATCAGTTCAGCAGTTTGGGGGAAGACTCAATCACCACCTTTATGATGAAAGCCTGATGGCAACGACAGGTGGTGGATGAAGAGTGATAAATATAACTCACCCTGACTTTCAGTCAGGTGGGCTAATTCAGTGATTGATATAAATCTTCTTATTGTGAGGCAGGTCATTTTTGTTGTTTTTGGACATACTTGTCATACTTCACATGGCACTATTGGCTGTTGTCCTTTCTCATGCAACATTAGAATTTATCACATATGATACCACACAAGGAAGCTAGGTAGTTTTTCCTTTTTGGGGTATCAATCTCATCTTTTTTACCAAATTCACACATAATTTTATCTCAACTGTCACAGAATTGGGGGAGGGGATATAAATACTGCAAACTTTAAAAAAAAAGTCACATTGGACATTCTTCATTTGACATCAAAGAACTCTCTTGTGACTCCATACTTGTTTTTGTGAACTTTTTTATCTAAAAATCTCTTCAATACAGTTGTACACTTATTGGACGAAACATTTTACTAACGATATCTTGTTTTGACAGAGCTCACTGAACTCTGTCAAACAAGATATAATTGGTTAAGTTTGCAACAGCAGTAAGGGAAATTTTAACTGCTGATAACATTTTTTTCCCCAGAATAGTGTAAGGGGTTAAATTAAAAATCCCAACTATTTCCATAACTGTTTTGTGCATTAACAATAAAAAAAACACTCCCTCCATCAACATAAAAAATGAGAAAATTGCCTGGGAAAGATTTTTTTTTCAATCGGCCAAGGCAAAGGTTCACATCAAGACACACACACACAGACAAAACAAATCTCACCTTTGACCTTAAGGTCTGCAGAACATCCACGTATGCTGTTAAAAGTGATGTGCTCAGATTTTCCAACAATATTCCATGAAGCCACTGTGTTAGTCTACCCTCCTGTAAAACATATGCATAATCCCATTTATAAGAAAAAACACTAGCTCTATTTTGCATGAGCAACAATCAGAAACTTATGTATAGGGACTTTCAGATCAATAGGAAAAAATGGAAATGAAATTAACAGAGGTAACTCTAAATTCAACAATGTCTGTAACGCTTAATTCTGAGATAAAAAACCAGTTCCACTTGGACAAACACAATGACAGTCCACACACTGAACATATTAAAAAGGTTGTCTTTCAAACATGATAGCAGCTAGAGGCTCAAAGCTGTTTGAGGGGTGTGGAAATACAGCCCTTGAAATTTACATTTTGGGGTCTTCATTATTTTGACAGTCAGATTGACTCACTATGGCATGGCTATGGCATTCTTGCCTAATGAGTTCCAGCATCTATATTGGTACTCCACATGTCTATTATCATCAATAACAAGAGCAACCCAGAGTGTGGCATATGCTCCCGACAGGGTCATAATGCCATGGAGGCCATACTGAATTGGCTAGCTGGGCCAAAATCGAAAGAAAGCATTGTTTAGCCATCCACAAGTCACCCCTAAAATTATGATTTTATCAAATAAGCAGTTTTCAAATCCAACATGCAGTGAATGCAATACAGAGGTTGAGAAAAATTTTCTAAGTCAAAAGAGTGAAAAAAGGCCATAACTCTTGGAAAAATTACTGGATAGAACCTGTTCCTTGTGCATATTTGTTCCCCATGCGGGACTATCAGCATACCAAAGGAGATCCAAATCTGACCAACGGCTTTGAAATTACAATCCAAAACATTTGTACAGACAGACAGATGGACAGATGGACAGACAAACAGATGTATGGAGGTCTCCGCTAGATACTTCCGAATCCTCCTTCAGAGCCATAATAAATGTTGAATAGTTGACAAATTAAAGGCTCTGTAGAGGTGTTATTCTTCATGTCTTTCTTAGATAAACACAAAAATGAACTGTCTAAATGCACACATTGGACACAAGAGAGAAGACAAGAGATATTTCCTGTAGGACTACCAGAGACAGTTCAGCTCCTTCAAATTGGAACTTTTATTTAATGCTTCCATATCAAGACATTATTTTTCCATAAAGACGAGTTGGACAGACACCTGTTGTTATTGTACTTGGAGAGTGAAATACATATGACCAAGTGTAATACCAAGCATCAAAATATCCATCAATCAAAATAACCCAGGTCTTCTGGACAAACATGTCAGTGAATTTCATTAATATGAACGTTAAAAAATTTATAGTAATTTATATATTTTTTATACTTACCAATGACCCAGACATAGCTGGTGCTAACTCTTAAAATATAGGGCCAAACACAAATTTTGCCCCCCAATCCCCAAAATTTGCATCTAAAACTAAAGAAAACATGTCCTGAAAGGCCCTCCCCACTTCACCCCTACTGCGCATGCGCAGTGTCAAGGACGTTCCGAAATTGGCGCCATTAATCATTCTAATAACCAGTGCCTGGTAAGCGCTATGTACTCAGCGGGGAGGCAAGAGTTCCCAACTCCTGGGAGGGCCATCCCCGTCTGGGTCATTGGTAAGTATAAAAAATATATAAATTACTATAAATTTTTTAACATTTTTATACTGTACCAATGACCCAGACATAGCTGAATAGTAAAAAGGCTGGAGGGCCAAGGACATAGAGCAAAATGGAATACGCTCAATAAAATAAAATAAATTCATCCCCTGTAGGGAAAAAGAAGTAATAGGCCTTACATGTATCTTTCTTATTATGATAAATTAGAAAGATACAACACCTTCCAAAATTGAGCTACATACATCCATGTACTCTATTAATATCCAATATAATCCTTATACTAATAATTTTTAAAGTAAGCCAATAAATAAAGTAATTCTAGAGAATAGAGACTCATATACTCCTAAAAGTGTCTGAGGATTGCATATTCATGTCCGTTGACATATGCAATATTCAAAAGCTATACTTTAAAAACTAAGACTTGAATGAATTTTAAAAACCTAAACTTCTCACTAAACAACCATCCCAATAACAGCTCAGAATTACTAACTCCGGAGGAGGTATCCCCTTGTTTTCATAGTAAAACAGGTGACCCAAGGGAACACCCTCCCCCCCCCCCCTTTTTCTTGCCCTGGGTCAAATAGCCCAGAGCGAAGAGGGCAGCCGAACGGAGGCACTGCCGAAACAGACAGCCTACCTAGCTATAGTAGCAACTGTTAAGTGAATGACATTCTGAGCAGTAGATAATAGACCTAACAATAGAGGCCTCCAGAAATGGACTCGATATTTCTGAGATAAAATTCATGAATGTGGATGGCTGAGGGCAATGAGCGGCCTTCAAAAATCTATAATAGCGACACTATTAATGTAAGCCCAAGAAGTAGAAGAACTCTTACTTCATGAGCCGAAATCTTAAGCACAACTGCTAAGTCAATGATATACTATAAGCAGTACCGATAGTTAATAGAATCCATTAACAATAAAATGGAGCGTAACGTCCTTCTACTAGACATCAAAGACAGAAGAAGCTTACGCCCATAGTAATAAACAGAAATCTGTTTATAAATACATAAACTGTACCCGGAAAGAGTAAAGGCCTATGCCCATACGAAGACGGAAGGACCTTAAAATAATAGGTTCCGGATAATAGGAGCCTAACTCTTATGCAACAATCCAACCTAAATAGTAACGGAAGTATTGATTCCGAAACTATGAAAGTGAAAATCATCCATCGATAGTGCATGAAACTCACTGACTCTACAGTAAAAGAGAAACCAACAGAATTACTGTCTAAAAGGTCAGAATTTGAAAACTACTGTTTCCAGAGGCTCAAATGATTACATAGCTAAATAAGAACCGAAGTTAAAATCCGTATAGGAATTTAATCTAAAGATTCTAAGTCTATTTATCAAAAAGTTACTAACTGACTTAGATAAAGAGACAAAAGACTGAATTGTAAACTATCGTAGAGTGCATAGGTATGAGGTAACATAAACCTATAACCTAAATAATAACAGGCTGCAGTAGATCTTGTGAAACAAGTATACTAAAAAAATAGCAATGAGTAGTATGGAGGGATCAACAATATGAACATAATGATCCCTACACCACGACGGAAGAGCCTCCACTTTAGCCGCATAGAATAGCGAAGAAGAGGATCTCCTATAGTAAGAAATCGCGTCCAAAGCTCGTCCAGTATAGTGCTTACAATGCAATACGGACCACACAACGGAATACATGAAGGTTGCGACCTTGCAGGTTGTGATAAAGATGACACGATTTACCCAGTGAAAAACATCCTCACATAGCGGAAGATTTCACGTTAAGACCCACAGTAGACAAGAGAGAAAATTACTCATGATCTCTGTGAAGATAGAGATGCTATCAACAGAAATGTATAGTGGTTGTTTATCTTAGCAATACCTGCTAAAACAACAGCGCCGGAGGATACGCGTATCCTATCATTCCGTCCTATAGATCAATAGAGCGTTAAGAATATTAACTCAGAGATCTGGACAAGCCAACACATACGTCTGCAATTGATTAGCAAGCTGTGTCATAAATAAATCATCATTGGGCGCTCCCATTGATAGCAAATCTGATTGAATACTTGTTTGTTGAGAGTCCATTCTGACAGCAACAAGCGACCCGTAAGAGAACGGGAGTCGGATAAAACAATCAGACGACCCGGAATATGACGGACCAAAACTGAACTTGGTGTACTATAACCAACAGACGGATTCTTTCCATTAAATTGAATAACGGAAACGAAAGAGTGCCTCCCTGGTTCCGGAGATACGCCACTACTGTCGAATTAAAGGACAGGAATTTGGGCATGCGTTTCTGAATAATGTTCATGCAATGACATAAAGCAAGCCTAAAAAACATTATTCCGCGGAAGAAAACTGATTGCTAAAAGACTGCGGAACCCAAAGACCCTGGCACTTCGAATCCGTAGGGATCAGTATAATATCCCAATCTATTTGACTGGCAACCGTCATAACAGCCACACTCGGGTCCGGCAACTGCGGCGGCACTCTCTGAGTCAACCACCGAATGTTTGCCCCAGTCTGAATCTCTTGTAACACTAGATAGACAAGAGAACGTGTAAATCGAGCAATTCATGGATTGCCGAAAAGTTGCCGTCGAAGAGAAGCTCCTCCGAGAACGAAGCGACTCTGAGAGAGTTCTTAACCTTACTATCCACGCGAGTAGCTAGGGCTGCGTCACGTCTAACTAACTCCAATCAGCCACTGAAGGGCGGAGTTATACGTGAACAAACTACTGCCCTCAAAAGAAATTACATTGAGAATAATATCCCGTAAATCTTTTCTTGAAGACGTAATGATAACGCCTCAGTAAGGCGGATTACGTATAATAAAGCGTCTAAGTTAAGTTTACTATACATAATGTCGTTCCCAACATTGAAATTGGAAAAGACATAAACGGCGAAAAAGAATATATGCAGTTTTTAATCACACCGTCTAGACGCATATGAACTCTCGGTATGCCCTGCTCTGCCAAAATAAACTATTTGTATAAATGATAAAATGGCAGAAATGAGCAACGCGGACAAGAAACTAAACTATCATGCTTAGTAGCAGGCTTGTATATATATATATAGCGTCGAAAAATAAAACACATGTTGTAATGACAATATTGGACTGCGTCGGTAAGTCAGGGACAATGTCCCCGAACCGATCGAAAAATCCGAGTCCAATGACGCTATAAGTCTCTTATCCAAGATCGCAGCAATGAAGTCCGAAATAATAATCACTGGAAGATAATGCCAGAAGATATGAAAGGCATCTTCCGATACTACTAAAGGGAAAACTCGAAAACTTTCGAATCCCTTTCGCCATCCTGTCGGACCCTATAAAGCGTTCGGTCATCCGTACCTGATGCAACCGCGGACCGCACCGACCCAGCGCCGTCGGATAATTCCTGATTCGACCGAGAAACTGTCAATTGCTGGGATGCTGCGAAACAACTGTGCTAACTCGGATAGCACGTCCGTCACTGAGGCCTGAGGAGAAGCGGTCTTACGATGCATTGCCGCTGGAAGCTCCGTGATCGTTACCCCGTGCATACTACCAATATGCGAGCGAACGGAGTGTATAGGCCTCGTGTCCCTTGGCTCCCGGATGGCGCGACCTATTCGCCGTGGAATCACTGAATGCCGAAACTGATCGGATACTCGAGGTCACGTAGCCAATGTGCGGTCGTGTGCCCTGCTGTGAGGATGAGGAAGCATTAAAGACAGTCTCTCGGACGGACAACGGACATATGCTCCGAATGTAAAATATCTGAACCACAACATGCGGTCCCCTATGTTGTTGGGCGAGAGAGGGACCTCTCTCGCTCACAGCCCGGACGGACCTGGACCAGCCAGGAACCGGACTAACAGGCTTCCTCCGATCTGTCCTCAATCTGCCGTCACTGGGTGAGTACTAAAGTAATTAAAGTGCTCGCATCACCCAAATCTCCTTCCTAGACCGCAACGGACGAACCCGGCAGCCGAACCATTCGATGAATGTACGCTACACCGGGTGAGCTAGCGAATGTCACTCCGTAGGCGATAGACATATTCCATGAGCACTTATTGCCGCTAACTCTTCATTAACTATGACGACAGAGGCACACTTTTGAAAGACATCTCCATAACTCTTCGAACAAGAAACCAGAAATGCTTGGTTAGCAAGCATAAAATAATAATATATATAGCGTCGTTCAATAATTCAAAAGTTTGTGTGACATTATTGGACTATGTCGGAACTGAGGGACGATGTCCCTGAACCGAACCAAAAATTTCTAAGTCCACCGACGCTATCAGTTTCTTATCCGGCATCGCAGCATTCTGGTCCGACGAAAGAAGCTGTAGAAGACCAAGTCAGATGACATACACAACAGCATATGTTGTTCCGAAAGGGAAAGCTCGAAATCCTCCGAATCCCTTTCGGTATCCCGTCGGACCGGACGAAACTTTCGGACGTCCGTACCCGCTTCCGCGGAGCGTCCCGACCCAGCATCGTCGGATAAAATATATGCGACAGATTCAGTTGATGCTGGGATGCTGCGATAAACTGTGCTATTAAGGAAAGCACGTCCGTTCCCGAGGCCTGTGCAGTAGCGGTCTTACGATGCATTGCCGCCGGAAGCTCCGTGTACGTTGACTCCCGCACACTTCCTATGCGAACGTCCGGAGTCTGCAGGCCTCGTGTCCCTGGCTACCGGATGGTGTGACCTGGTCACCGAAGAATCCTTGATCGGCGAAGCTGGTAATATATCGGCGGTCACGCAGCCAAGGTGCGGTCGTGTGCGCTGACGAGAAGAGGAAGCCTTAGCAGTCTCAGCGGACTGCCTATACAACGGAGCGTCCCGAGCGACGGACGTATGCTCTGCTTGCGACACATTTTGTACCACAACATCTGGGGCCAGATGTTGTTGAACGAGAGAGGGGCCTCTCTCGCTTGCCGTCCGGATGGACCGGAACGAGCTATGAACCGGACTAAAAGGCTTCCTGCGTTCTCCCTCCGATCCGCCGTCACTGGGTGTGCATTAGGTTAGTTTATAGTGCTCGCATCACCCCAAAATTCCTTCTAGACCGCAACGGACGAACCCGGCTGCCGAACCATTCGGTGAATGGACGCTACACCGGGCGAGCTAGCGGACGTCAAAGGCCGTCGAACCTACTAGGGTCCTCTTAGGCAATTGGCGTATTTACATGAGCACTTTTCCGCTAGCCCTTCATTAATTGTGACGACGGAGGCACACTGTTGGAAGACATCACAGATACATCACCCTAATCTTGATCGTCTGAAATAGAAATTGATAAAGTAGAGTGACCCTGCGGGGAAAGGACCGGAGTGTCCAAATCCCCAACAACATACCGTGACATACGCTTCCCATATTGTCATCGAAATCATACGATACAGAACAGGAGTTAATGCGAGTACACTGACCACATATAGAATGATAATAAAGTCAGAGGAAGACTTCCTCTTAAAACAATTGATCAATATCCTTTCAATGTGAAAAGAAAACAAGTCCTGGTACTCGCACTAACCCCTGGCAATCAAAATACATAATAATAATAAGATCCATTGATATAGAAAAAATAATTGAAATCAAAATATTTTGAAAAAATATTTTTTCAGAACAGCCCAAGTTTCTGAAAAGTAACGTTGAGCCCCAATGGATCCCAAGCCTAAGTGTGGACAAAAATTTTAAAAATATTTTAAACAATTTATTCAACACTTACGAACAATAATAATGTATCTAGTTATGATTAAAATAACATCAAGATATTATTTTTTAGAAATCCCCCCCTCACACAGAGGGCTGTTGTAAATGTAAACAATGAGTGTAAAAACACTAAAATAAGACTCCAGGCACCCAGGCCCGAAATCAGTTACCAAAAATACACTATCTGATGCAAAACAGAGACTTCCAGGGAAGAAACTGCAGAACATCAGATGGTAGATGCAGAACACAACGCCTAACCACCCCTAGGTGAAGACGTAAACATGGGGAAAGAACAGAATTCATTCTGTTATTCAGCTAAAACTCCCAAGAAAATTTAGTAATAATAATTACAAAAACTATGCCAAAAGCATGGGAGAATAGCAAGGGGGAACTTAAAGGACAGGGAGAGAGGAAAACACTTAAAAAAACAGTGTAACTAAATAATCAGAATGACAACAAAATGGCTGCTGCCTTGAAAATAGGTAACTTAACATAATTTCATTAAAAAATTTTAAGTTACAGCCCTGATAATATTCTGTCACACATTCTTTTCCTCTCCTCCTTCTCTATCCTCCTTAGAATCACCATTTCACTAATAATTATGTGTCTGGCATCATTTAAACTGAGATTTATAAGCACAAAGATCAGTCAGATGTTAACTGATGAAGGGCCAAACTTAGAATGATTAATGGCGCCAATTTCGGAACGTCCTTGACACTGCGCATGCGCAGTAGGGGCGAAGTGGGGAGGGCCTTTCAGGACATGTTTTCTTTAGTTTTAGATGCAAATTTTGGGAATTGGGGGGCAAAATTTGTGTTTGGCCCTATATTTTAAGAGTTAGCACCAGCTATGTCTGGGTCATTGGTACAGTATAAAAATATAGGAATTCCCTGATTGTGAATGGCATCAGGAGTAGGGCTCTAAAATCTCCAATTCTGGATCCAACACGAACCTCAAACAGAATCATGCAGAGGATTTTAAATTGAATTGACTCTCTTCAAACTGTAATACTGTGGAGCCCACTTAATTGGATATCTCTTAATTGTATAATCCTATTTACTGAATATAATTTCCCAACACAAAACCATTTACCACCTCCAGCACAAATTTGACCTGTTATTTGAATATAGATTGTAGAGTTAACTCCTGTTAATGGAGCTCTGTCAAACAAGATATAATAGAATACATGCAAAGTTTATCTTTAGAATACAGGAAAGTGACACTCCCTGTTAATTGAATATGCCTGTTAATTGAATAATTTTCAGTGGCAAAGTGGCTATTCAATTAACAAGGTTACACTGTAATTGCACCTTCTTACAACCATAAAAAATTGTCAGTTTCCAGGCATTCTATTCAATGGTGACTGGTCTCTTTGGGCAAGTCAATTAAAAATGCACAATATTCCAGAATGAAATCCAAGTAGTTTCCAAAATGGAGATTTCAGGGGGAGGAGACATTTTAGCAATGAGCTGGGGAACTGACTATGTATATGCCTGTGCAATCTGAGCAATAGAAATTTGACAAATGAAAATTACTTTCGCAAATGATTTTGTGGGTGGTAAAAGATGCACCTGTGAAAATTTGCCCAAGAAAAGGACTGCTGTTAATTGTATGTAACTTACAAACACCAAAACAATTAACAATACCTTCAGTATAAATTTAACCTGTTAATTGCATGCAGCTTATAGAGTAAACTCCTGCTAATTGAATAAATCTTGTATTCTGTCAAAGAATTACTCCAACATCTACTGAATTCCCTGTAGACTTTTTTTCCCCAGTATAGGCATTTAATCTTTTATATCTTGTTTGACAGAGCTCAATGAGCTTTGTCAAACAAGATATAATAGAATAAATGCTCGGTTTATAACAAGATAGAACAAAAGGCTCCAAGGGGCCTTAATAGCTCACCTGACAAGGTGGTTCAAAGAAGTATTTTGGGTCACATTCAATTAGTCATAGTTCATCAACATTACAGAGGAATGAAGTCATGAAATTATTCATAACTCTGGTGTCCATGTCAGATGATTATTATCACCACAGGTCTTTGGACTGCCCCAACTCTATTACTTACAAATACTTTACTTCCAAAGGTTGTTATGTCACTGCAGTCACCGCATTCCCCTCCCCCCCCCCCCACCCCAATAGAGAGCCCAAATATGAACCCAGGGACCCGATTTGAACAAACTTGAATCTGAACCCCCCTAGAGATCTTGTACACCAAATATCAAAAGATTTTAACAGATGGTTCATATTGAATTTAATTAAAATTCGGGCTCCCATAGGGAGCCCAAATATTAACCCAGAGACTCTTGAACAAACTTAAATCTGTCCCTCCAAGACATGTTGCATACCCAAATATGAAAGTATTCTGAATGGTAGATCTCAAGGAGAAGATTTTTAAAGACATTTCCCCATATTGCACTAAGTTAAAATTCGTATAGGGAGCCCATATATTAACCCAGGCATACCAAATATGAAAGGATTCTGACAGATAGATCTGAAGAAGAAGATTTTTAAAGAAATTTCCTCATTATGCACTAAGTTAAAATACGAGCTCCCATAGGGAACCCAAATATTAACCCAGGGAACCAATTTGAACAAACTTGAGTCTGACCAACCTAGAGATGATGAATACCAGATATGAAAGAATTCTGACTGATAGATCTTAAGAATAAGATTTTTAAAGAAATTTCCTCATACTGCTCTAATTTAGAATTAGGGCTAATACAGGGAGCCCAATTACTAACCCGGGGACTCGATTTGAACAAACTTGAACCTGAATACTTTTCTGTGGAAAAGTTACTATTCAACGAAATGCCAACATGTTGGCCCAGTCTAGTTGTACTCACTGATATACATTCTGTTTTGGTAATCATTTGCATAGCCAACACAACTTACTTCAGTGTCTTGTTTCAGCTAATTTCAAGGGTGGACATATGGTTTCAGAAAAGTTTGACAAAATCAATTACATCTTAGTATTTTGTATATACACACACACACAGATAAGATTGTTTTATGCCTATATGCCCACGTACCCATCCAATACTTGCTAAGGCTTGTCTCACTCTTTTAGCTGTCTTATCAATATGGATTCTTCTCATGACTGGCTCATTGTTCCGCTAAAATCAAAATGAAAAAAAGTTTAGCAATTCACATGAGAAGATAATTTCAATAATTATGGCACGCTAATCAAAATGAATGACATTCAACTGAACCCTTTAACTAAAAAAATGCATCATCTGATAAGCACGATTCACAAAAAAAGTCCAATTTTTATTACAGTGGAGCCCAACTAAAATTAGATATCCCTATTCATGTTAATTGAATATGAATATAACTTTTCAAACACAAAACATTCACCATACCTTCAGTAAAAATTTGACCTGTTGATTGCACATAGGTTAATTACATAGTCAACTCCTTTAATTTAATCAAAAATAAATTATTGTGACAGGCACCATATTCCCCTTAAACACCTATCTGGCCTCAGTACAACCAATACTGTAACAATCATTTAATCTCTTACATCTTGTTTGACAGACCTCCATGAGCACTGTCAAACAAGATATAAAAGAACAAGTGCAGTGCTGATCACTAGCGATCAGACAATAGTCCCCCACGGTTGGGGGTGTTACAAATTTGTGGACTAATGTCTGATGAATGAAGAAAGATTGAAAGCACAGCATCAAAATTAGGGCTGTCAAGATTTTTCAATTTAGGAATCGATTAATCATCGCAAATAATCGATAATAATTGATTAATCGTACCTAGATGACCCCCACCCCTCTCCCTCTCTTTGAAGTCGATAAAAATGAAGTTAAAGTCCGTTGACCTACCTCAAGTAAACAACGAAGACGATCAGCTTTTAGGTACATTCAAAGCTTTGATGTTCTGAACTTTTGAACCGTCAGTGTAATAATCAAGACCGGTTGGCAGTTGCGATCTTCGCAACTGCCGACCGGTCTTGATTATTACACTGATGGTTCAAAGATTCAGAACATCAAAGCTTTGATGAATGTACCTGGAAGACAAATGCTTCCAACGGCTTCTTGGGGTTTAACATCGATGTTCTTAACTCAATACCTTTAGAAACAATAGTTTTTTCATGAAATTTTCTTTTAATTTTTAAACATCTAAAACGGGATAAAATTTACCGATTATTCGACAACGAAAAATACTAATCGATTTCACTGTGACCGATCAACAATCGATTAATCGATTGATCGTGACAGCCCTAATCAAAATATCTATTAAAGCAACATGCTGTGATATAAACAAGAGGCCCCAAGGGCACAAAGTGGTTCAAAGAAGTATTTGAGTCGCATTCAGTTAGCCATGGTTCATCAACACTACAGAGGAATGAAGTCATGAAAGGCAAATTTCATGGAAAAACACTAAGGAAAGGATTTGAATGAATAAACTTGAACCTAACATGCTCCCCTGCCCCCCCCCCCCCCCCTCCCCTTATAAAGAACCCAAATATTAAGTCAGGGATTCAAATTGAACAAACTTAAATCTGATGACTCACCTAGAGATGTTGTATCCCAAATATGAAAGGATTCTGATGGGGGGATCTGAAGAAGATGATGTTTAAATGAATTGCACCGAGTTAAAATTCAGGTTCCAATAGGTAGCCCAAATTGATAATCCAGGGGCTCTATTTGAACAACTTGAATCAGACTACCCTATAGATGCCGTATACCAAATATGAAAGGATTCTGACTGGTTGATCTGAACAAGAAGCTTTTTAAAAGAAATTTCCTCATATTGCACTAAGTAAAAATTTTGGCTCCCATAGGAAGCCCAAATATCAACCTACACATCCGATTTGAACAAACTTGAATCTGATCCCTCTAGAGGTATTGTATACTAAATATCAAAAGATTCTAATTGATGGGTCTGGAGATGAAGATTTTTAAAGAAATTCCCGCATATTGCACTAGAGCCTAAAAAATATATATGTTTGTTTCCACCAACGGGATGAAAAATGAAAGTGTCAATGACACTGTAGCTCAACTTGTCAAGACATCTACATTTTTTGTATGTGACACAGCAATGACAAACATCTAGGTAATGACCTGATAACAAAGGTACATATAAAGTATTGTAACGGTCTGTACATAAATACTGACTGTAGACTGTAACAAATGTATAGGTAAAGTATTGTAAAGGTGGGCGACAGTCAAATGCTAAACTAGAAAAGAAATCTTTGAGTCCCAGAGTGGGTCTGACTGAACCCCAAAATATTTGTTCTCATAGCACAGTGATAACAAAGGCACCCAAAAACACTTGTTCCTGTCCCAAGGTGATAACAAAGTTACCCAAGAAGTTTCATGAAGATGAGTTCATAAATACGAGCCGTATAGAAGTTGACAAAAAACTGATTGGACCTAATTTTGGTACAAAATGGCCACTGGCAGTCATCTTGAATTTTGGACCGCACCCAGAAACACTCGTTTTCATCCCAAGGTGATAACAAAGGTACCCAAGAAGTTTCGAGAAGATCTGTTCATAAATACAGCCTCTAGCCCGAGCCGTATTGACATGTGCACTTACAGTGTATAAGTAGCACTAAATAAATCAAAATTCATCTAATTTGCACAATTTCTGCACGAGAAAAAAACCTGTACTGTATGTGATGTATTCCATTTTACTAAACATTCATACAAAAATTTATTCAAATCAGAAGTTTCATACAGAAGTTCTGTACAAAAGACTCATTGCACAAATTTTGATACAAAATGGCTGCTGGTGGCCATCTTGAATTTTGGACCACACCCAAAAACACTCGTTCTCATCCCACGGTGATAACAAAGGTTCCCAAGAAGTTTCGTACAGCTTGGTTCATAAACACGGCCTCCAGTCTGAGCCGTATAGAAGTTGTGTACAAAAAACTGATTAGACCTAATTTCAGTACAAAATGGCCACTGGCAGCCATCTTGAATTTTGGACCGCACTCAGAAACACTCGTTCTCGTCCCAAGGTGATAACAGAGGTACCCAAGAAGTTTCGTTAAGATCGGTTGATAAACACAGCCTCTAGCCCGTGCCGTATTGACATGTGTACTTACTGTGTGTAAGTAGCACTGAAAAAATCAAAGTTCATCTAATTTGCATAATTTCTGAACGAGAAAAAAACCTGTATTATATGTGATGTATCCCATGGTACTAAACATTCACACAAAAATTTCTTCAAATCAGCGCTTTCATATGGAAGGTCTGTGCAAAAATCTGATTGCACCTAATTTTGTACAAATGGGTGCCATCGGCCATCCCGACCGCACTCAAAAACACTCGTTCTCGTCCCACGGTGATACCAAAGGTACCCAAGAAGTTTCGTAAAGATCGGTTTATAAATACAGCCTCTAGCCCGAGCCGTAGAGGCATTTGCACTTACAGTGCTCAAAGTAACTCTAAATACATCAAAGTTAGTCTAATTTGCATAATTTACGTACGAGAAAAAAACCTGTATTATATGTGATGTATCCCATGGTACTAAACATTCATACAAAAAATTATTCAAATCAGCGCTTTCATATGGAAGTTCTGCGCAAAGATCTGATTGCACCTAAGGCTGTACAAAATGGCCGCCAGCGGCCAACTTGAATTTCGGATCAGACCCAAAAACTCGTTCTCGTCCCACGGTCATAACAAAGGTACCCAAGAAGTTTCGTGAAGATCGGTTCATAAATACGGCCTCTAGCCCGAGCTATATTGAATTGCTGACGGACCGATGGACAGACAGACGGATGACGGACGACTGGCCATGGCATAAGCTCAAATTTGGCTTTGCCAAAGTTGAGCTAAAAATAGGGTCTGTGGGTCAGAAAAACTTTTTATTTTTGTCATTTTTTTTCCAGAAGTCAGTTCCTTTAACTCGGTTTATAACTTTTTCAACATAAAATAGGCCTCTTGTAGTGCTGTGTGGTTTTACGGTATGCCGACTAAAGCCAGTAAAGTTGTCAATACCATCACCGATAGCGGCAAATTAAGTCATAATCGACACCTGGAAAAGTTGATTTTATACCGGTAAGGCAATAAATTTCAATTTGCTTTGATATCACAGTTTTCAAGAAGTGATTTTACTTCACTAGTGTGGATTAATGTTGGTTTAAATTTGGGTCTTTTCCCTTTTTACTGTCCCCTCGACCACTTGCAGACCATGAAACGTTTCTCTATTACATTTCTTCATCAACTGTACAAGTGTTTTTCTCAACAGTGACCATTATTACGCAAGTGTTTGAATATTGTTTACCCCGAATTTGAAACAAGACACATGGACTGTATTCCAGTAAGCATGTGTAGTTAATCGCATTGTATATTTTGACCAATGGCATGCCTGCTATTTAAAACCTGGAAATTTTCCTTGGGAAATGCCAAGGGATTCCCTGTAAATTGACACCTGCACATTAAAGTGATTGGCTGTTTGCACACGCTGATGACACGATAGCATCATGCCTTCAAAATAGCGTGATCAAAAGTGTTTCAAAAAAGACCAACGCAGGGACCTTTATTGTCTTCGAATAATATATAATATAATGAATAGTATATAATGAAGAAGTTCCGTGCCTTGATAGGCTATTATATAAAATAGGGTTTCTTTTTTTATAAAATCATAATTTTTTTGACGATCAATATATGTGGCATGATTTATAAAGTGGCAAAAATGCCACCATTTCTTTCACCTTTTTTGCCATTTCAATAAAATACTTGGACTCGGTTTGAAATAGGGTTGGACAGGTTAGCAGAAACAAACATATATTTTTTTTAGGACTAAGTTAAAATTCAGAGTCCAACAGAGAGCCCAGATATTAAGCCAGGGACCCGATTTGAACAAAATTGAATCTGACCCTCATAGAGATGTTGTATACCAAATATGAAAGCATTCTGACTGGTGGGTCTGATGAAGAAGATTTTTCTAAAAATGTCCTCGTATTGCACTAAATTAGTATTCAGGCTCCCATAGAGAGCTCAAATATGTACCCAGGGACCCAATTTGAACAACCCAGAAACTGACCCACCCAGAGATGTTGTAAACCAAATATGAAAGGATTCTGACTGGTGGATCTGAAGAAGAAGATTTTTAAAGACATTCCCACATATTGCACTAAGTTCAAATTCAGGCTCCAACAGAGAGCCCAAATATTAACCCAGGGACCCAATTTGAACAATCTTGAATCTGACCCTCATAGAGATGTTGTATACCAAATAGTAAAGCATTCTGACTGGTGGGCCTAAAGAAGAAGATTTTTTTTTAAAATGTCCTCGTATTGCACTAAGTTAGTATTCAGGCTCCCACAGGGAGCCCAAATATTAACCCACGGACTCGATTTGAACAAATATAAATCTGACCCTCCTAGAGATGTTGTATACCAAATGTGAAAGGATTCTGACTGGTGGACCAGAAGAAGATTTTTAAAGAAATTTCCTTATATTGCACTAAGGTAAAATACGGGCTCCCATGTCGAGCCCGAATATTAACCCAGGACCTTGATTTGAACACACTTGAATTTGATCCGCCTAGAGATGTTGTACCAAATATGAAAAGATTCTGACTGGTGGATCTGAAGAAAAAGATTTTTAAATAAATTTCCTCATATTGCACTAAGTTAAAATTCGGGCTGCCATAGGGAGCCCAAATATTAACCTAGGGACTCGATTTGAACAAACTTGAATCTAACTCCTCTAGAGATGTTGTATACCAAATATCAAAAGATTCTGTCTCGTGGATCTGAAGTAGAAGATTTTTAAAGATTATTCCCCTTATTGCACTACGTTAAAATTTGGGCCCCCATAGGAAGCCCAAATATTAACTGAGGGACTTGATTTGAACAAACTTGAATGTGATCCTCGTAACAATGTTTACCAAATATTAAAACATTCGAACTAGTGGTTCTGAAGAATATTTTTAAAGCTTATTCCCCATAATGCCCTAAGTTAAGATTTAGGCTCCTGTAATGATCGAAAATTTGAACCGAGGGGCCTAAATTGAACACACTTATATCTGAACCCCCTAAGGATGTTGTATACCAAATATCAAGAAGATTGTATCAGTGGTTCTGGAGAAGAAATTTTTTTTAATATTTGCAAATATATTGACTCAGCATTTTTTCGATGCCCTCCTCCCACCCCTCCCCCCCCCCTTACAGAACACCCTGACACAAGCAATGACAATTTTTTTTACCACTCAATTCTACTGGTCCTAAGGATGCTTCATACCATATAACATTTTTCTGTTCTCAGTGGTTTGGGAAATATGGGTGTTTGAAAATATTTTCTATTTTTAGCTCCTGGGGTTCCCACGGGGAACATGAGAAATAACTTTTAGCAGGAACCAAGTACTTATGATCCAATATTACCACATAACAAATTTAGTTCAAATTGAACAATCGGTTCAGAAAATAGAAATTTTGGGCGGGGTCAAAAATCTTGCCCCTCCCATTACGAAGGCAAATATAGCGCCACCAACTTCATTTGAACAAAGTTGATTCTACATCTCAAAAAGAAGCTCCATACCAAATATCAAGTCACTGTACCCACTGGTTCATGAGAAGACGATTTTTATAGAATTTTGAAGCATTTTCCCCCACCCCCTCCCTATATAGCGTGGCAACTGTACTTGAACAAACTTGAATTGACATGTGATAAGGACCATGCATATGAAATTTGGTTCAATTTGGCCCAGTGGTTTAGGAGGAGAAGTCAATAATGTAAAGTTCATGCAATTTCCAACAAAAATGGCTGCCAGTCAGGCTGAGTCAGCCATCTTGAATTTTTTTGGAAAAAAATTGACGTGCATCAATTTTACATGATGCTTGATCATTGCTGAAAATCTGAAACAAAAGTGTCAAAAATGTTTACGTGCTACAGGTGATAACAGGACAGATGGACAGACTGACACACATACGGACAGAATGCAATCCATAAGTCCCTTCACGGTAACCCATGGAGGAGTAATAAGTGCACAGCTCATCTCAAGAATACAGGAAAGAGACCAAAACCCTGTTAATTGAATTTTCATGGTAACTGCAACATTTTCATTGGCAAAGTGGCTATTCAATTGACAGGGTTCCACTGTTACTTTCAATTTTTGTCACATATTTACATCATGCTTGTTCCAAGGAGAAGTCAAAAGCTATGTTTTTGAAGAAATGTTTTTGCATCTGACCTCTTCTAGTAGTGTTAGGGTTATTAATTACCAACACAGGACTGGATATACCAGATAACTATGTAGGTAAGAAACTTTCTCCTCAGTGTCAAACAAAAACTCACTTGAATATAACATAATGGTAAGCCCTAGTAAGAAAATCTTTTTCCTTAATTTTTAAGACGAAGTTGGGAGGCATTTTTTTTAATCCACAAAGCAGTCCTTAAAATAATTGGAATTATGAATTTAAGTATTTACACTATTCTGATGAAAAACAAAAGGCCCCACGGGCCTGAAGCATTCATCTTGAACAGAAAACAATATAAACAGAGTCCAAGAATGAATCTACATTAAGCAATCCATCTCCATAGGCTACACTGTCAATCCTTGAGTCCCTCAGGAGTGACAAAAATAATCCGGGCATCATGCCTTTTCTTCAGTTGATCATAATGTAAAATGTAGAGCTCTCCTATGAAGCCACTTGATACAACCTATGTAGATTAATCTTAGTTACACACCTCTAGAGGGTACTGAATACAAAATTTTTAAATCTTCAGCAAAATGGCCAATTCCGGCAACCCACATTGAGCCCAAATATTAACCCAGGCTCTCGATTTGAACACAGTTGAATCTGTCCCCCCCCCCCCCTAGAGATGTTGTGTACCAAATATGAAAGCATTCTGACTGTTGGATCTGAAGAAGAGAAATTTTAAAGAAATTTCTTCATATTGCACTAAGTTAAAATTTGGGCTACCATAGCGAGCCCAAATATTACCCTATGGATCCGATTTCAACAAAGTTGAATCTGACCCCCCTAGAGATGTTGTATACCAAATATGAGAGCATTCTGACTAGTGGATCTGAAGAAGAGGATTTTTGAAGAAATTCCCTCATATTGTACTAAGTTAAATTTCAGGTTCCCATATGGAGCCCAAATATTAACCCAGGCTCTTGAATTGAACAAACTGGAATCTGACTCCCCTAGAGATGTTGCATGCCAAATATGAAAGCATACCGACTGGTGGATCTGAAGAAGATTTTTAAAGAAATTTCCTCATATCGCACAAAGTAAAAATTTGTCTACCATAGCGAGCCCAAATATATACCTAGGGATCTGATTTGAACAAACTTGAATCTGCCCCCCCCCCACCCCCCCCCCCCCCCAGAGATGTTGCAACCCAAATATGAAAGCATTCTGCCTGGTGGATCTGAAGAAGAAGATTTTTAAAAATTATCCCCCATATTGAACAAAGTTAAAATTTGGGCTTAAGTAGGAAGCCCAAATATTAACCTAGGGACTTAGTTTGAACAATCTTGAATCTGACCCTCATACCAATGATGTATAGCAAACATTAAAAGATTCTGACTGGTGGTCTGAAGAAGATTTTTGAAGAATATTCCCCATATTACCCTATGTAAAAAATTTGGGCTCCTATATTGGGCCCAAATATGAACCAATGGGCTTTATTTTAACAAACTTGTATCTGATACCCCTATGAATGCTGTATACCGAATATCAAAAGATTCTGATGATTGGTTCTGGAGAAAAGAGTTTTTTTAATTTTTGCAAATATGATGCCCATTATACAACACCTTAACATAACCGATGGCAATTTTTTTTTTTTACCATTCAATTCTACTGGTCCTAAGGATACTGCATACCAAATAACAGCTCTCTGTTCCATGTGGTTTGGGAAATATGGGCTTTGAAAATATTTCTATTTTTAGCTCCCAGAGTTCCGATCGGGATGTGGGAATTTTTTTTTTTTCCATGTGTCAAGTAATTATGACCCAATAATACCACATACCAAATTTGGTTCAAACCGGACCATCAGTTCAGAAAAACAGAAATTTTGGGCGGGGACAAAAATCTTACCCCTCCCATTACAAAGCCAAATATTGCTTCACGAACTTCGTTTGAACAAACTTGATTCTACACCTCAAAAGGAAGCTCCATAGCAAATATCAAGTCATTGTACACACTGGTTCATGAGAAGAAGATTTTAAAATATATTTTTGGAGCATTTTCCCCCCACTCCCTCCCTATGGGGCTGAGCATGTTGAGTTGAACAAAAATGCAATGCCCCTTCGGGACCATCACTCACACAAACTTTCAATTGAATTGGCCCAGTGGCTTTGGAGGAGAAGATCAAAACATGGTGTTGACGGACGGCGGATGGAGAGCGATGAGATTAGCTCAGCTTGACTTTGTCAAGATGAGCTAAAAATCTTTGGAACTCCCTGCTACAGACCTGCAGTCTTGAGAGGGTTAAATTAAAGACATGCACACAGGAATCAGATAAATGTTTTCCAGCATAGAAAGGGTTCATTCAACATGAAATCAGTAGAGAAAGAGTCCATCATGAGAGAAAAAAATCTTCGGAAAAAAACCCACTGAAGTCATGAGAGGGTTAAATTAAAGATATTCAGACAGAAATCAGATCAATTTTTTTCCAAGGAACCAGAAAAAACAGTACTGAAAGGGTGTTTTGTTTGTTCATGGCATCAATAAAAATCTTTGGAACCCACACTACAGCCTTGAGAGGGTTAAATTAAAGACCTGCATACAGGTATCAGATGTTTTCCAGCATTAAAATGGTTCATTAAACATAAATAAAAATCTTTCTAAAACAAACAAAACTAAACTAGAGGTACTGTGAGCAAACTCACAAAGTGATACCCCCCGCGCCTGAAATGTATAAGTTAGATTATCTCCCCTTGGAAATGACAGAACGGAATTATATTGCTTCATGCACATCTTCATATGGAGTTCTTTCATTGTGAAAAGTTTCATGAAAATTCTTCAATCGGTTTAGGAGGAGTTGCACTTACAAGGATGGACGGATGGATGGATGGACGAACAGGGTGATTCCTATATCCCCCCCCAAACTTTGTTTGCGGGGGTGGGGGAGGGGGGTATAAATAAATAAATGAGTAAATAATGTTGGTGACAATTCAGTCAATTACACTGAAAATAATGATTTGGCACCAATAAATCTCTGATTGGCTAAAATTTCACACAATAAATACCTCTTTACACTTATGAGAAGTCATTGTAGCAGTGAAGAACACAGTCAATGATGAAACAAGCTAAAGAATTATTGTATTACTTGCAACAAAAAGAAATCATCAGCTCGCACTTACGAAAGACACAATTTGTGTTATTAAAGTGTTTATGTTTATTGGTGTTTAAGGTCACATATTTATGCACAATGGCTAATCATGACCGTGACAGTTTTATGGGTGGAGGAAGCCGGAGTACCCGGAGAGAACCACCGAGCAACGATGAGCAGCTGCCAGTTCCCCAACATCGTAACTCCGCACTGCAGCACAGACAGGGTTAGATTGGTTGAAGACATGCGTACCATCGACGTGCAGTACGTCTTAGTACACGGCGTCATCGTGCCCCCACGCGGGCAATGGAGATGAAGTGTCTTGCTCAAGGACACAACGCGGTTGCCGCAGGTGGGATTCGAACCGAGGACCTCTCGGCTTGCAGCCTGCACCGCTACCTACTGAGCCATTTGTGTTATTAAAGGAAGGATGTAAAAAAAAAAAAAAAAAAATGTCGTATGAGTATCTTCTGCTATACAAAAGGCAATATTAAGGCCTAAAAACGTAAAAAATATGTTTCTCAGGCCCTTCCGCATGGTCCTTTGGGTTGTCACATGCTCTCTTTTTATAAGCAATGCAAACTTGAACCAGAGGCTCAAGTGAAATGCTCACCTGGCTCAAGTTGTCAAAGAGATGAGTGTATCAGTATGTGATCAACAGCAAGAGCAATTTTTTGATTTGCTATGACACAACAAAGGCAACTTTTTTTGGCCACTCATTTCTGCTGGTCCTAGGAAAGCTTTCTAGCAAGCTCTGTTCTGTGATTTTTCGTTGTTGGTTTTTAACTATTGTGGTTCTCTCTACCCACCCCCTCCACCCCCCCCCCCCCCCCCCCCAAAAAAAAAAAATGGTTTGTTCATGGCATTAATAAAATCTTTGGAACCCACATTGCAGTCTTGAGAGAGTTAAATTAAAGACATGCAAACAGGAATCAGATAAAATGTTGTCCAGCATTGAAAGGGTTCATTCAACATGAAATAATTTATATGTGCACAGTAGTCATGAAATAAAATCTTTGAAAAAAACACACTGAAGTCAGGAGAGGGTTAAATTAAAGATATTCATACAGGAATCAGATCAATTTTTTTCCAAGGAACCAGAAAAATACATCTACAGTATTGAAAGGGTTTTTGTTTGTTCATGGCATCAATAAAATCTTTGGAATCCACACTGAATGTCTTCAGAGGGTTAAATTAAAGACATGCATACAAGAATCAATCAGATGTTTTCCAGCATCAAAACAGTTCAGTCAACATAAAAATAAAAAATCTTTGCAAAACAAACTAAAAGTTCACAGAATTTTCAGATTAAAATAACAAGACTCTAACTCGCCACCCCCCCCCCCCCCCCCCCACCAAAAAAAAAAAAAAATAATTGTTTGTTCATGGCATCAATAAAATCTAAAATCTTTGGAACCCACATTGCAGTCTTAAGAGGGTTAAATTAAAGATATGCACACAGGAATCAGATAAATATTTTCCAGCATAGAAAGGGTTCATACAACATGTGACAGAGTCCATCATGAAATAAAATCTTTGGAAAAACACACTAAAGTCATAAGAGGGTTAAATTAAAGATATACATACAGGAATCCGATTAATTTTTTTTCAAGGAACCAGAGAAAATACATCTACAGTATTGAATGGGTTTTTGTTTGTTCATGGCATCAATAAAATCTTTGGAATCCACACTGAATGTCTTGAGAGGGTTAAATTAAAGACATGCATACAAGAATCAATCAGATGTTTTTCAGCATTAAAATAGTTCATTCAATATAAAAATAAAAAATCTCTGCAAAAACAAACAAGTCTAGAGAATTTTCAGATTAAAATAACAAGATAACAATGTTCGTAACAGGTTTGTTATTTTTAAGAACAATATGTCAATCAAAAGTCTCAGTGAATGAAAAATCCTCCAGGATAAACTACTGCAAAAATGCTGACTCATCATATTTTCAATACCCTCTACTGGGCACCCTGATTGAACTGGTGGCAATTTTGTTCAACCAATCCCTTCTTCTGGTCCTAAGGATGCTCCATACCAAATAACAGTTCTCTGTTCCTTGTGGTTTAGGACATATGGGCTTTTGAATGTTTTCTGTTTTTACCCCCTGGGTTTGTCACAGGGCTGTGAACAATTTTTTTTAAGGCATCAATCAATTACTTAGGACCCACTTAAACTACATGCCAAATTTGGTTGAAGTAGGCCCATCGGTTCTTGAAATAGAAATTTTGGGCAGAGCCCAAAATGGATATGCTCCCACAGAGAGCCCAGATATTGACCTATCCGCTTTCCTTGAACAAACTTTAATCTTCTATACCAAAGGATGTTCCATACCAAATATCAGGGCATTCCCTCTGGTGATTCATGAGAAGATTTTTAAAGGTTTTTAAGCTTTTGGGGCATAAACCAGAGCACAAATATGGCAGCTGCTTCATTTAAACAAAATCGAAAGGGTATACTCCATGGAGGTCTGTGCAATTTTTGTTTGAATTTGGCCTAGTGGTTGTGAAGAAGATGTCAAGTTTGCAATAAGTTAACCGACGACAGACACCAAGTGATGGCAATAAATAGCTCACACTGATTTGCAGTCAGGTGAGCTAAAAAATAAAAATTGAATGGTTTATGTCTGATATTTTACCCAAGTTAATAAAATTGATAAATTTGTATCTTGAGTGCAAGAAGGGTTTGCAATGCTTTAGCACTTCAATGCCCACTTGCACTCAAGGGACAAAATACACTGCCGCCATGCTATTCTGTTGATTATGATGCCCAAAATATAAAACAAACCAAGAACATGAACTTTTGATGGCAAGGAAATAATTACACAAGGGTTTGCATCACCAATGCAGGGTTGAGTTTTCGTGGTTAACGCAACAGTGGCTATGTACTAAAAAGCATCAGAGTACCTTTTCTAAATAACTAATTTGCAAAAAAATGACCAAGTCAGCCGAATAATTCTGCTGCCATATATCCAACCAAGCCCATTTTCAAACTCGAATGAGACAATTTTTCTGGAAACCCATATGATAAAAAAAGATTCAAATCGGTTAACATTTGTTCAAGTTATGGTGCTATCGAGAACAAAATTTGCAAAAATGACATAGTCAGCCGAATAATTCTGCTGCCGTATATACCATATCAAGCCCATTTTGGAACTCGATCAAGAAAATATTCCTGGAAACCCACATAACGAAAATGAATTGGATCGGTGGATGTTTGTTCAAGTCATCATGCTATCGAGCACAAAATTCACAAAAAATGACCAAGTAAGCCCAATAATTTTGCTGTTGTACATCAGACCGATCCCGCTTTCGAACTTGATTATAATCTTCTTAGAAAACTATATAACAATGAAAGTGTCAATGGCACTGTAGCTCAACTTGTGTAAGACATGTACATGTATAGTAGCCCAAGAACATTAGGTTTCACTAGGGAAAAAAATCGGAGAAAGCTGATTTTTTCAGGGAATGTCGAGTACATGTCACTGAACGATTAGACAAAAGTCCCCTAAAATCCCAGTTGAGCTTTTTTTTCTACAGCCTTTTTTTGAAAACGCGTTTGAAAAAAATTTTAAAAAATCGCACGAACTTTGTAACCTTGAATTGATCCAACTGTATTTTTTGTTTACGCGTATTTCGAGCTACATAATGTCTAATATACATTTACCTAGAGGAAAATGTGCATTCTGTGACAATTTCTGTGAAAAATTATTGAAAATTCACAAAACAGTATTGGATTTACGCAAAAAATGACGATTTTCCTAACGGATTTGCCCAAAGGGTCGTAGTACAGAACGGGATGTTAGTTGGACAGACGATAAAAAATCCACCACCATTTGAAGACTTTTATCATTGTTTACAAAATAGACATTATGGAAGACCCCCTCTGCTTCTGGCCGAGTTCCCCTTTTGGCATAAAATTCGTCAGCATGAGAACTCAACTATTTTCGGGCTTGGGACCGAACAGACATGTCTGTGTCTGGCAGCATTAGATCAATAAATAATATTTACAGAATGTACAAAAATCAATAAATAATATTTACAGAATGTACAAATCAATCAACATGGATTAAGTTACATTGACTATTATCAACGCTATATACAGAAATGACATGACCTAGAAACATATTATTCATCGAACTCAGAAATTTCCGACAGGACAGTGTTTCTGTGGTTGTTACAAGAATCCGAACTGCAATTACACAAACCTGAGCAAGAGAGTCCTGCCTTCTTACACCCACAACTTTTTGTACAAGCACTCTTGCAACCACAACTGATCAGATTCAGTAGGTTATCGGGGGCACATGGCTTTGTGGCTGCAGTCGGTACAAGAAGTCCATTGTCTAGCGACCACCCCCAATCCGTCGAAGGAAGCGAAGTGCCCAGCCATTGTTGGACCTGGAGATAACATCTGTAGACATGTTGTTGTGCAGCATCGCTGCTTGGTGGGAGTGAGGCTAGGTCGATGGGTTTATTCAGTTTAGATTTTGCTACATAACGCTTGTAAGTGACATATCTATATTGGTCGAGAGAGGAAACAGTTTTACTCCCGTATAAGATCAGGAGAAGTTGTTCCCCGGCAGCGGCTACTGCACTTGGTGTACTGTCATCCACCAAAATTGTGTTGACATACTGTTGTGAGTCGCTAGTAACATCGGAGACAATTGTACTGAATACTTTCTTCTTACCAACTCGAAAGAGTGCAGAAGTAGTGTCACAACCACTTATAGAATGTGCTACAAGAAGGTTGCTTCTATGGTCACCCATTTTGGTTGCTATTTCACTAACTGAAACTAGTAAGTTTGGGGTAATGGAATACATCATGTGGATATTACATCCCGGTTGAACTTGAGAGGTAAGAATGACTAACAAGTCTGTGTCTGTTCCCGCAACGACAACATTGTTGTCATCTTGAGCGATGTCAAGTGCAGTTTCGGCTATCAGTACATTAGCATCAGCCTCGGCCTGCTTGGACTGAATATTGATAGCAGATAGCTCCTGCATTAGAAGATCAATCAGTTGGGTTTTGTTCTTGGCATTTGCAAGGAAATCGGATTGGGGTGTGGTGGCTGGTAACTCGGGTGAGATATTGATATCAATGGAATACCTGTCTTTAGATCTACGGGCTTGTTCCATGCCCTTTGTCAACATTGTACAAGCATAACCATCAAAAACAACCACGACGTTCGCCCCAAAATGTCTCACTAGATAATTGGAATATGATGTACATATGTCCTTATATGATGACTGTTTAGGCCATACAACTGCCCTCAATAAAAATCCACCATCTACAACAAACAGAGAATGTTCTGGGATTTTAGTTTGCTCGGAACCGTATGTTTTGAGGATCTTACCGAGCGTGCTTTTCTGTGTCTTCCTCATTCCAGCAGAATCAAACAATGCTGGTGGTTTCGGGGCGAGTTCATATTTGAGATACTCTTCCATCTCTGCTTGTGACTGAATAACACATGTGATGCGGTTGAACAGAATTGTGGGGTCAATCACTACCTTACTTCCACAGACTTTGATGCTATTTGCCATCGATGCAAAAGACTTCACAGTGTCAACACGTCGTAGTTTGATGCTGTTGAACGTTTTGCTTACAACATTCGATACGCAACATTCACCAATTTTGCGAACTTGGTCACAGTTCACAGTTTCGTCGGCCACAAGCCCGGTCGCTATAGAGACTAATTGTAGTGGATCTCTATTCTGAAAGGGGGAATGCACTCTGAGCCAGTTCAATAATTTGGTGATATCATTGGCATCAGTCAATTGTGAACTTTGACGGAGATCCCGATGTTGTTCGCCATGACCAGTGTGAACATGAACAAAATTTTCGAGAGCATTACATATCGGAAGGCAAAGAGCTAGTCCATGTACCCATTTCGCAACAGTGCTATCGGTTATTTCCCTGCCATGTGTGAGACCACCAGGGAGCTTGAACATTCTCATTAAACACTGCTCTATGGTCTGATCAGAATATATCCCGTCCCAGAATTTATCTGAGCGCCTTATGGTAAAGTAACCTTTCTCAGTGAACAACTTCAAATCATCCTGTTGCATTATTTCTGTTAGCTCATTCATCTGCTGCAAATAGAGATGAGAACTTTTTGCGTATGCAAAATGACCACCTGCAAGAAATACTGGAATCATATTGCGAACACAATATGTGTGGAGTTCCCAGTCGCCCGTGCGCTCTGTTCTCAAGAACAACTGGAGAAGACCTATTTGCTTGTAGTATTGTACCCAAAGCTTTCCTGTGCGTCCTACGGATGCATTCTGGAGCAGTTCGTATAATTTTGACAGTAGATGGTTGACACTTTCTTGATTGACAGCGTCAGCTGTTGTACAGTCACCTCTGGCAAGTCCACAGAATATTTCATTGACTTCTGTGCAGTCTATGTTATCTAGTGTTCAGCTTTCTTCAAACACAAGTTTTGTAATGGCAATTTGTGTTAGCAAATGGGCACGAACTGCTCTTGAATATGCATGACCACTGATCAAATGATGGATTGAGCCACCAGCATAAACAGCCCCCCAAAGTTCATCCAAGCCGCTACCAGCCATGATCGAACCAATTGCCCCTAAATATGACATAATCATATGGAAGCCGCCGAGTCTAACGAAAACTTTTGTCAACTTATCTGACGAAGACACAATCTCCACTGCTTTGATATAAAGTGGTTGGTCAAACGTCACTGGACAAACGTTCAGTCCCTGTTTCTCACATTCAGTTTGTGCAAACATGAGAGCAGTGTAAATTGTGCTCGGGTTGGATGGATCAAAATTAATAAAGGGAAGTATCTCGACATCACTTGTTTCATAATCATCTGATGATGTGACAATGTGCATATATCCAGCCCAAGATGGGCAAGGTACTCTCAGTACATGCGTCAAAGACCAAAGACTGTCGACTGTTTTTGCGAGTTTCAAATTTTTTGGATCAGATTCACCCAAAGTTGATAAATCCTTCATCACAATTTCGTCAAGACCCGATTTGCTTGGTTTACTGTAACCTTTCAAAGGGATGTACCCGAATTCACCAGAGCCAATATTCGAATGATCACCAGTTAGTCATTTTATCGGAGACTCTTCTGTGTGATCTCTGCTTGGAGAACACAACATTATGTGATTTAATCGAACATGGAAATTGAAACAATGATGCTATAATACGGTATTTGAATGAAAAAAGTCGATGCCATTTGAATTTGAGTTTAGGGAGTATGGTTAATATTTCACACGTTTCACCAGTTCATTATGGAATAAATGACTATTGTTATATATCATTATAAAGCCACTGCTTTTCTGCAATTTTTGATATATAATTTAACTCCCAAAGTAGTCGTAGATTTGATTTAATGGACGTTGTGTACCGTTGTGTGTATGAAAACAATAAATTTTTTTTCGTAATTTTGTACATTTTCGTGAATATTTCACCATTGAGTGTGAGGATTGGTACAAAGTTGGCATTTTCTGTTGGGGATATGTATTCTCAATATAATTCAGCACGATATTTATGATTCTCACCCTACTAAGGCGAATAAGAATGAGAAATATGGAGCTAGGTCGAATTTTTTTTGAAATTTTTTTTGTCATCAAAAAAAACGCTATAACTAAAAAAGCTCAACTCGGATTCGCGGGGACTTTTCACACTTTATCCGCAATGTGTGTCCCGGAAACATATAAAATGAAAGAGTCAATGACTCTGTAGCTCAACTTGGATATGCCAGGAATTAGTACTTGCTGTGACCAAGACAACTGAATAATGAATATGACAGGAATTAGTATTTGTTTTGGCCCAGTCAACAATAATAAAAGAATTACAAGGTGACTGTAATGGACTACAGATTAAGACCAATCATTGTAGATTATTATTTTTGTGTGGAAATTTTCAGTCCCAAACAAAATATTTTCAGACTAAAATTTTTTCTTCTTCTTCTTAAAATTGACCAAAATGCATCAAAACACAAAAAACTAATTAACCTACTGAATCTGATCAGTTGTGGTTGCAAGAGTCCCACCCGGACCCCAAATTTTCAGTGTAAAAAAATTTTTTTTTTTTTTGTCTTAAAATTAACCAAAACGCATAAAAAACCAAAAAACTAATTTCCGGATTTTGGTCCAAAATTTTCTAAGTCCCACCCGGACCCCTAATTTACATAATTTATTCACGAGAAAAACTCTGTATTATATGTAATGTATCCCATGGTACTAAACATTCATACAAAAATTTATTCAAATCAGATCTTTCATTTGGAAGTTCTGCGCAAAAATCTGATTGCACTTAATTTTGAACAAAATGGCTGCTAGCGGCCATCTTGAATTTCAGACTGGACCCAAAAACACTCCTTCTCATCCCACAGTGATAACAAAGGTACCCAAGAAGTTTCGTGAAGATCGGTTCATAAATATGGCCTCTAGCCCGAGCCGTATTGGGATTTGCACTCACAGTGCTGAAAGTAACACTAAATAAATCAAAGTTAGCCTAATTTGCATAATTTACGCACAAGAAAAAAACCTGTAATATATGTAATGTATCCCATGGTACTAAACACTCATACAAAAAATTATTCAAATCAGAGCTTTCATATGGAAGTTCTGTACAAAAAACAGATTTCGGCATCGTCGGTACAAAATGGCTGCTGGCAGCCATCTGGAATTTGGGACTGCACCCAAAAACACTCGTTCTCGTCCCACAGTCATAACAAAGGTACCCAAGAAGTTTCGTAAAGATTGGTTCATAAATACGGCCTCTAGCCCGAGCCATAGCAGCTTGGCACTTACAGCTCTGAAAGTAACACTAAATAAATCAAAGTTAGTCTAATTTGCATAATTTAGGCACGAGAAAAAAACCCGTATTATATGTGATGTATCCCATTGTACTATACATTTATACAAAACTTTATTCAAATCAGAACTTTCATACAGAAGTTCTGTACAAAAAACTGATTTTTGCATCATCGGTACAAAATGGCCACTGACAGCCATCTTGAATTTTGGACCACACCCAAAAACACTCGTTCCCGTCCCAGGGTCATAACAAAGGTACCCAAGAAGTTTCGTAAAGATTGGTTCATAAATACGGCCTCTAGCCCGAGCCATAGCAGCTAGGCACTTACAGCTCTGAAAGTAACACTAAATAAATCAAAGTCAGTCTAATTCGCATAATTTACGCACGAGAAAAAAACCCGTATTATATGTGATGTATCCCATGGTACTAAACATTTATACAAAACTTTATTCAAATCAGAACTTTCATACAAAAGTTCTGTACAAAAAACTGATTTTTGCATCATCGGTACAAAATGGCCACTGGCAGCCATCTTGAATTTTGGACCACACCCAAAAACACTCGTTCCCGTCCCAGGGTCATAACAAAGGTACCCAAGAAGTTTCGTAAAGATTGGTTCATAAATACGGCCTCTAGCCCAAGCCATCGCAGCTTGGCACTTACAGCTCTGAAAGTAACACTAAATAAATCAAAGTCAGTCTAATTTGCATAATTTACGCAAGAGAAAAAAACCCGTATTATATGTGATGTATCCCATGGTACTAAACATTTATACAAAACTTTATTCAAATCAGAACTTTCATACAGAAGTTCTGTACAAAAAACTGATTTTTGCATCATCGGTACAAAATGGCCACTGGCAGCCATCTTGAATTTTGGACCACACCCAAAAACACTCGTTCCCGTCCCAGGGTCATAACAAAGGTACCCAAGAAGTTTCGTAAAGATTGGTTCATAAATACGGCCTCTAGCCCGAGCCATAGCAGCTTGGCACTTACAGCTCTGAAAGTAACACTAAATAAATCAAAGTCAGTCTAATTTGCATAATTTACGCACGAGAAAAAAACCTGTATTATATGTGATGTATCCCATGGTACTAAACATTTATACAAAACTTTATTCAAATCAGAACTTTCATACAGAAGTTCTGTACAAAAAACTGATTTTTGCATCATCGGTACAAAATGGCCACTGGCAGCCATCTTGAATTTTGGACCACACCCAAAAACACTCGTTCCCGTCCCAGGGTCATAACAAAGGTACCCAAGAAGTTTTGTAAAGATTGGTTCATAAATACGGCCTCTAGCCCGAGCCATAGCAGCTTGGCACTTACAGCTCTGAAAGTAACACTAAATAAATCAAAGTCAGTCTAATTTGCATAATTTACGCAAGAGAAAAAAACCCGTATTATATGTGATGTATCCCATGGTACTAAACATTTATACAAAACTTTATTCAAATCAGAACTTTCATACAGAAGTTCTGTACAAAAAACTGATTTTTGCATCATCGGTATAAAATGGCCACTGGCAGCCATCTTGAATTTTGGACCACACCCAAAAACACTCGTTCCCGTCCCAGGGTCATAACAAAGGTACCCAAGAAGTTTCGTAAAGATTGGTTCATAAATACGGCCTCTAGCCCGAGCCATAGCAGCTTGGCACTTACAGCTCTGAAAGTAACACTAAATAAATCAAAGTCAGTCTAATTTGCATAATTTACGCACGAGAAAAAAACCCGTATTATATGTGATGTATCCCATGGTACTAAACATTTATACAAAACTTTATTCAAATCAGAACTTTCATACAGAAGTTCTGTACAAAAAACTGATTTTTGCATCATCGGTACAAAATGGCCACTGGCAGCCATCTTGAATTTTGGACCACACCCAAAAACACTCGTTCCCGTCCCAGGGTCATAACAAAGGTACCCAAGAAGTTTTGTAAAGATTGGTTCATAAATACGGCCTCTAGCCCAAGCCATAGCAGCTTGGCACTTACAGCTCTGAAAGTAACACTAAATAAATCAAAGTCAGTCTAATTTGCATAATTTACGCAAGAGAAAAAAACCCGTATTATATGTGATGTATCCCATGGTACTAAACATTTATACAAAACTTTATTCAAATCAGAACTTTCATACAGAAGTTCTGTACAAAAAACTGATTTTTGCATCATCGGTATAAAATGGCCGCTGGCAGCCATCTTGAATTTCGGACCACACCTAAAAACACTCGTTCCCGTCCCAGAGTCATAACAAAGGTACACAAGAAGTTTCGTAAAGATCGGTTCATAAATACGACCTCTAGCCCGAGCCATAGCCAATTGTTGACGTACGGACAGACGGACAGACGGCCAGATGGACAGATGGACAGATGGACGGATGGACAGACGGATGACGGACGACGGGCCATGACAATAGCTCAAATTTGACTTCGTCAAAGTTGAGCTAAAAATCAGCTTTCTCCGATTTTTTTCCTTACTTTCTCATTTTTATGTCTAATGTGCCTGGACTATAGTATGTGACACAGCAATGACACACATCTAGGTAATGACCTGATAACCTATGCACTCTGATGTCAAAATGGCAAAGTTTTCAGCAGCAAATATATCCCATAATTCAGTTTGATATTTAACCAAGAATACCTTGTGTGACAGAGCTCAATGAGCTCTGTCAGACAAGATAAAATTGGTTAAACTCATAGTTAAACAAGAGAACAAGTGCACCGGCAGGTGGTGGATCAACATAAGGCCGCCTATGAAGAAACTGTGCTTGTGAAGAAGTTTTTGGTTGAACAAAAGGTCAATAATTCCTTCAAAAATAATTGTACATTCCTGGCTTATGACCCATTAAAGCTGAATATATTGTTTTCAAGTTATTGCGTGGAGAATCAAAAGTCACCAAAACTCCCAGATGGTTGTCATAGCGGCCAGACTGGACATGCCAGAATGCTGATTATTTAAAGGAACCATCCTCTAGCCATGACTAATCAACCATAAAGAAACAGTATCTGTTGGATGTATTGTTTTCAAGTTATCGCATGGACAAACAAAAGTTAACAGATGGACAGACAGATGGATGGACATTGCCATACCATAATACAGCCCGCTCATATGAGCGGCCATATAAAAAACAGTGATTGGAGAAAATTCTGTTGCACTACCAGAGTGCTTGGGGTTAATGATCAAAAGGGGTTAGATCATGTGATAAATGTTAGTATAAAACTTACCCCTTCACATGCGAGTCTTGATAGTCTGTCACTCTGTAAGGCCTTCATAACTTTGTTGAACAGTCTGTTCTGCTGAAAACTCCAACCAACCCTTCAAATGGAATAAAAACTTAAGTGAGAGGAGCCCAGGATCCAGAACTGTCTAAAGTTTGGTGACCAAGGTGAGCCAGACTGAAGCAGGTATGATTGCTCTGAATATCTGTCAAACTGGGGAGGATAAAATATATTCACCAGCACAGGAGTCAAAAAGGATTTTAAAATGTAAGGACAAGGGCAATAACAATTCTTTTTGTAGAGAAATATCAATATACTTTTGTGACAAATTGGAAATATAAAATAATTTGTATGTTTATGATACCTTAATATGCTAAGATAGCTCAATTGAAGAATCAGGACAAACACTTAATTTTACAACCCCCCTCCAATTTCGCAGAATAACAAAAAAATAAAGAGCCCTGTATAGTCCTCAATACATGATGTCGAACAGAGACCCAAGAAAGTGCTGTCCATTTCTGCCATTAACTATTCTTTTGTAGTGCCTGCTATGTATTTATTGCTGTATTTGGGGAGGTGCAAGTAAAGAACTCAAGGAAAGGCACTTCCTGTCTGGGCCAGTGGTAGGTATGATAAATATAGAAATTACTTTAAATTTCCAATATTTAACCACCTTTGGCACTGGCCCAAACATTGCTGACTAAAATAACAAGGAGGAACTATACAGGACTAAGGATAATAGTAAAATTATAAATTCTAAGTAATTTGTATATTTTTCATACTTACCAATGGCCCAGACTAGCTGGTACTAACTCAAAAATTAATCCAGGGCTAAACACAAATTTTGCCCCCCAATCCCAAAAATTTGTATGCAAAACCGAAAATTCAATGTCCTATCTGGTCCTCCATACTTTTCAGATCTGCACATGCGCAGTATCCAGGAAGACACCGAAATTGGCGTCAACCATCATTCTTTCTATAATTGCCTGTTAAATGTTGTAAACAGCGGGGAGGTATAAGTGCCCACTCATGGGAGGGCCATACCCGTCTGGGCCATTGGTAAGTATAAAAAATATACAAATTACTTAGAATTTATAATATTTTTATACAGTAACCAATGGCCCAGACTAGCTGAATCGTAAAAAGGCTGGAGGGCTCAGGACATAAAGGAAAATCCAATCTCTCAATCACTTCAGTAAAGGATATCTCCTACAGGAGAAAAGGAGAAAAAAGGAATTAAACATGTCTTTTCCTTTACAAGAAACGAGAAAGACATAACACCAATAATGTAATTGAGTATTACATAATATATAATTCTCCATTTAATGCCAGCATAACCCATTATACTAATTCGGTGAAGGAAAGCCAATATATAAAGATAGTCAAGAGAATGAGACTCTTTATACTAATTTAAAAGTGTACAAGGATTGTATATTAACGACCATTTGACACGTGACATATACAAATGCTTCACAGTGAGCTACACTTTAAAAACAGTACATAAATGAGACAGTTATTGCTTCACACCGAGCTACACATTAAAACCATCCCAACACACGACTCAGGACTACTGACACCAGAGGAGGTCTTCCCTTGCTATAAAGCCAGATGATCATAAGAAAAAAAAACATACTCCCCCCCCCACCCTTCCCCTTATTCTAGGGTAGGAGACCGCAGAACAAAGAGGGCAGCGGAACAGCGTCACTGCTGGAACGGGTTGCCTAAATAACTATAGATGTAATCATTAACGGACGACATTCTGAGCAACAGAAAGAGGACCTAAAGATCTAAGGTCACCGGAGATGGACTCTAAATTTCTCAGATTAAACTTGGTTAATGTAGAGGGCTGTGTCCAGTACGCAGCCTTCATAAGATCAGTAATGGCTATACTGTTAGAATAAGCCCAAGAAGTGGACAGCGCTTTAACTTCATGCGCTGATATCTTATTTACAGAACGTTGATACGAAGATAGATTTTCATAGGCAATGCGTATTGCCAGCTGAATCCATCTTGCAACTGAATGAACAGAAATATCTTTTCTGTTAGGGATCAATGAAAGAAAGAAACATTTTCTTCCTTTTCTTATATAATCTGATCGACGTTTATATATGCGATTAGCCCTGACTGGACACAGCAGAGGTCTTCGGTTGTCCGAGGATGGCAGAGCCTTAATGGTAATTGGATCAGGCTGTTTATCTGGAGTTTGATTCTTAGCCAGAAATCCTACTTCCATAGTTAGGGTAATGTATTACCCACACCACGGTAGTGAGATTCATCAACTGATAAAGCATGAAGTTCACTAACTCTTCTAGCAGATGCAAAGGCTAAGAGAAATGCTGTTTTATAGGTCAAGAATTTGAACTCCACAACATCCAACAGCTCAAACGGAGCTTCTTTAAGCTTCAACGGAACCCAAGCCAAATTCCACATAGTAATTAATCTGAGGGTTCTAGGTCTATTAATAGAAAACTTTCTAACCAGCTTGGACAATGAAGCATTAGATCCAATAGCCAAGTTATCATGATGAGCGTAAGTGTCTGATAACATAGACCTATAGCCCTTAATAGTGACAGGCTGCAGTTTGAAAATGTCAAACAAGTAGTCCAGGAAAATGGTAATATTTGGTATGGACGGATCATAAATGTCTATCGACTGATCCTTACACCAAAGGAAGAAAACCTTCCACTTCACTGCGCAGTTCAACGAAGAGGAAGACCTCCTGCAGTTAGAAATTGCGTCCATTGCTCGTCCTGTAAACTGTTTTCCGTGTAAGAAGGACCGCACAACGGAAATATGTGAAGGTTGAGACCTTCCAGGTAGTGATGCAGTGTGCATGACTTCCCCTGATAAAGAAGGTCCTCTTGTGGAGGAAGCTTCTGGGGAACGTCCCATAACAGACACCTGAGAAGATTGATCCACGGTTTCTGTGACGACAGAGGTGCTACTAGTAGAATTTTGCAATGAGACTGTTTGATCGTTAATAGAATCTGCTGAATCAACGGAGTTGGAAGATACGCATATCCTATCATTCCGTCCCATGAGATCGACAGAGCGTCTACTGCGTACGCTCGATGGTCTGGACACGAACGTCGGTAACTGATTGTTCAGGTGCGTCGCTAACAGATCTATCATGGGGCGATCCCACTGGTAGCAAATCTGCTTGAATACTCACTTGTTGAGCGTCCACTCCGATGGTAACAGGCGACCTTTCCGAGAGAGCGAGTCTTCTATTACGTTCAGACAACCCGGTATATGATGGACAGAAAGCTGAACCTGATGATTCATGACGTATAGAAGAATCTTCTCCGTTAGTTTGCATAACAGAATAGAATGAGTGCCGCCTTGGTTCCTGAAGCACGCTACCACTGTCGAGTTGTCCAACAAAATCTGAACATGAGCGTCTGCTATTATGTAAATCCAATGTTGTAGCGCTATCCATATTGACATCATCTCCTTGATGTTTATGTGTTTCTCCAGGAACTGAGGGTCCCAAAGACCCTGACACTTCAAGACTGCGGGACTTAGGGTTGTGCCCCAACCCGTCTGACTCGCATCCCTCATAATCGTGAAAGCCAGATCCGGCAGTTGTAGTGGAACTCCCTGAGTTAACCACTGAATATCTGCCCAAAGCTGAACCCTTTGTTTTATCAGGTCCGTTAATACAATACTGGTTTTGAGCGAATGCGTCTTCACACTCCAGTTCTGAGAAAAGAATATCTGGAGTGGACGCGTGCGCAGGCGACCCATTGGAATAAGATCCGCAGCCACTCTGCACAGCCACAACAGTCAAATGAATTCCCTCACTGTTAATGCATCTGAGTGTAGACAAAAGCGAGCATAACAACTGACTAATTTCGCTCTGGGTAACGGCAGGCGAAAAGATTGTTGTGAGTCTCGAAGCTCATTCCCAAGTGAATGAACGACTTGGACGGAGCCAGATCTGACTCTTTCTCGTTTATGATGAAACCGAGACGTCGGAGTAATAGAAGCAGACTCTGAACATCGTTCTGAAGAATAATTTTGTTGCCGTATCTCTGTAGAATGTCGTCCAAGTAAGTCGACGTTACAGCAGACGAATGAGCTTGGAAGTGTGACATTACCGAGTTCATTATTCGAGTGACAGCCCAGGGAGCCAGGTTCAGACCAAAGCACAATGCCCTGAATTGATACACCTTCCCTTGTACAGCGAACCGCATGTACTTTCTGAATGCCGGATGTACCAGGACATGAAAGTATGCATTTTTTAGATCTATGCTTGCCGCATAGTTGTTCACTCGAACGCTCGCCCTTACCTACCGAATGGTCTCCATATAGAATTTTGGAGCCACAATGAGCTTGTTTATCCAGCTCAGGTCTATAACCGGTCAGAACGAGCCGTCTGGCTTTGGTACGAGGAACAGGTGACTGTAGAAACTTTAAGAATTTTGATTCTCGACAACCTCTATTGCTTCCTTTGATAAGAGAGCTTGTACCTCCACTATGAGAGACTCTCTTTTGCAAGGATCTGTCGGAAGATTTGTCTAACGCAGACATCTTGTTAGTGGGGGTTTCGCTCGGAATGATAGCCGTAGGCCGTCCGAGACTACACTTCTCACCCACTGGTCTTCTGTGATTGTTATCCAGTTTTTCACAAAGCTTGATAACCTTCCGCCAACTGGTAAGCAATAGAGGTCTTGACCATCACCTGTACGACCTGCAAGGCTTACAGGAGGAGAAACCACGTCCTCCCCGTGAAGAACCTCGTCCTGTCGGCCTAGGGGCGTCTGACCGATAGTCCTGATCAGACCTCCGCCCCTTTCCCAAGTCGCTATACTGACGACCTCCAGAGTAAGAATAAGAGGGTTTCCTATACCCTTGTGAGGAGTCCCCTTTTGACGATTTTTGTCTGGAACATCCTCCCTTACTCTTGTCTGCTGCAGCGCGTCGATGAGTTGCCGACTTTAAAAGCAGAGCATTAGACGCTTTCTTAGCAGCCTGGTCATAGACTAATGAAAGCTTGTCATTCAATATAGTATGTTCGGAGACCGGAGTGACTCGGAGAGAGTTTTTCACCTTGTCATCTATCAGTGATGACGATGCAAGGGCACCATCATGTCTGATTAACTCCAAAGCCACTGTTAGGGCAGAGTTATACGTGGTATACATAATTGCCCTGGAAAGAACTCTAAGAGAGGTACGAACATCGTCAAATTCCTTTCCGTTGAGACGTTGCGCCATAGCTCTTGTAAGGTGATCTGCGTAAGACATAGCATCCAAATTCGCTCTATTTGAAGAAATTGCCGTCTCAATTGTGTCTGAGCGAATTGTGAATGATTCGGGTAAGGATACCTCTAGATCCTTGGCCTGCTCATCCAAACGAAGAGGAACTCTCTGAACATCTTCCCTGACCGTTTTAAATGAACGTGGTCCAAGAAACGGTATGTTTACAGAAAATGAAGATAAGAAATCGCCTTTCTTCCTCGTACTTGAGAGATTAAATACAGCGGTGGCGTCTATATGGCCGAAGGCCTGCAACACCTGCCTAGACTGAACTGGAAAAAAGGACCTCCTCCTTTGTCCAGATAAAGCCTGCATCCAACGATGCCAGCAGTTTCTTCCTTGTCGTCGCAGCATTCTGATTCGACGGAACAAAATCAGGGTAGTATTGATGGATGAAATCCATCGCAACCATGTGTTGTTCCAAAAGGGAAGGGTAATCTTCTTCCATATCCCTTTCACCATCCAAGAGAATCAGTTGTGAGTCTCGGTCCCTTGCATCTGCGTGAGCAGACGACTGGACCGACCCATCACCGTCCGACAGCTCATGTTCTGAGTCTGGAGGAGGCCGCTCTTGCACTTGCTGGGATGCTGCGATCAGCTGCGCAATCTGCGACAGCAAGTCCGTCACTGAGGCCTGAGGAGCAGCGGTCTTCTGTTTCTTCTCCACTTGCTGCTCCTGGGACGGTGTGTCGGTGATGGCTCTTTTCTCCGAACGTGCCGATGGTCGAGGCCTTGTATCCCTAGCTACCAGATGGTCCGACTTCTTCGGCGAAGAGTGGTCCCTTCTTCGCGCAGCAGGCTGGATATCCGAAGTCGGGTAGCTAGGGTGCGGTCGGGTGTGCTGAGTAGATGAAGTGGAAGAAGCCGTAACTGTAGCTGGGGCCGGCTGTGATCTATATGGAGCGTCCCAAACTTAATCATAACATCTGGCCCCAGATGTTGCTGTGATAGAGAGGGATCTCTCTCGCTCGCGGTCCTTTCAGACTTCGTCAAGCTTCCCACAACACTTGCTGGCTTCTTCCCTTCTTCCATCATCGCTGGGTGAGCATGTTTATGTTGTTAAAGTGCTCGCTCTACCCAATCCACATCTTAAGACCGCAACGGACATACCCGGCGTCACGGTACCCACGGACGGAGTAACCACTTTGCCGGTCGAGCTACCTGCAGACAAGGGACTAAAACCACTGGCTAGTGGCTTTATCCTCTGCCTAATATTCATAAGCGCTTTGGCAAGTAGCTCTGTTTGCTCATCAGAGCGCGACAACGGTAGCATACTTCTGGAAGGTGTCACATAACCATCATCATGTTCCTGTTCCTCTGAAAAAGAAACTGAGAAACTTGATTGACTCTGCGGCGCGAGGACCGGCATTGGCCTCTCACTGCTAACAACATACCATGACACCCGTGTCCAATGTTTGTCATCCCAATCAACACGTGTAGGACAAGAATTAGCGAGAGTACAAGCAAGGCAACAAGCATGTAAATCTGAGGAAGATTTCCTCACCTTGCATTTTGAACAAAAAGCTTTCACAATTAATCAAACAAAGTCGATAGTACTCCCACCAACTCCACAATAAATATATGATAAAGATACATAATAATCAACATTCAAAATACAAATTGAAATATTAATTTAAAAAAAAAAATTTTCAAAAAAATTTTGATAAAAGCCCAAGTTCTCAAAGGGAACAAGACGAGCCCAAAGGTATCCGATAGAGCTTAAGTGTGGACAAAATTCCAAAAATAATTGCTACACTACTAGAATATTATAACATGTATCTTATAACAATCCTACAGTAATAATAAGTTGAATCTACATATACTACTCAAAGTTTGCTGAGCACAAAATATTTGACACATCATTGTGAAATTTGCTTGTGACATATTTGCGTTATTTTTGGTGGATATATATATATATTTATTGGTGTTTAAGGTCACATATTTTTTTGCACAATGGCTAATCATGACCACTTTGGTGGATATGATTGAGGAATGAATTGAGATGGTCCCCAGTGTTTACATTAGCCCTCTTGACAGGCAGACTTTTCGTGACAGTCATGGAAAGCATGTACCTCTTGATTTTCATGATGTTTTCGTGTACTGTCTACATGTACATGACATGTGTTGGGTATTCAATCTTCATTTCAACACAAAGCCTTGTGATTTAATGATTGAATATGGCAAATGCAAATGTAAGAAGATATTTGTCTGAAGCAGAAATGTGGTGGGCTGTAGGGATGGTGGAGCAAGGGGCTACCCATTGTCAGGTTGGTGAAGCCCTTGGTGTGCACCATACAGTGATCACCAGAGCCTGGGCAAGATTTCAACAGTATGGCACACCAGTAAGATGGCATGGTGGTGGCAGAGACAGTGCAACATCTGCAGCTGAAGCCCGGTCTTTGATCACTCAGGCCTGTACAAACCACTTTGTGACAGAAACCCAGCTTCACAATGACCTTCAGAATGCATCTGGGTTAAATTTTTGATGCAGACTATCCGGGCAAGGTTGCACGAAGGTGGTCTCCAATCGAGAAGACCTTGTATTCGCATTCCGCTGTCTCAGAACCACTGCCAGGCACGATATGAATGGGCCATGGACCACGTTGGATGGACCAGAGAAGATTGGCGACCTGTCCTTTTTACAGAAGAGTCAAGGTACTGCCTAGACCACACAGATAGGCATTCTAAGGTATGGAGAAGTCCAGGAGAGTGATTCCATGCAACCAACATTGCTGAGCATGACCGCTATTGTGAAGGGTTAATCATGGTCTGGGGCGGCATCAGCTGGAATGGACGTACAGAGCTCTGTGTCCTTGAACGTGGTACATTGACTGCACAACGGTATATTGATAAGATCCTGGATGTCCACGTCAGATTGTATGCAGGTGCAGTGGGTGATAGATTCATTCTGATGGTCGATAATGCCCGTCCTCATGATGCCCATGCTGTCGGGGAGTACTGCATATGGACTGGCCAGCCAAGATCCCCTGACCTCAATCCAATCGAACATGTCTGGAATGAGTTGCAGCTTGCAATTTCAACCCGTCCAGTCCAGCCAAGAAGTGTCCAGGAACTTGGTGCCATGCTGGTCCAAGAATGGAACAACATCCCACAAAGGACCACCAGGAACCTGACTGGGAGCATTAGAAGGCGTTGTCAAGCTGTAATTAACAGTAATGGGTCTCATACTCGATATTGAAGCCATACCAGTTCGCTCCGTCAACTTTTTGGCATATTGAAAAATTTCCTCTTTTACCAATAATATCCATTTTCCATGGTTATCGTATTCAAAAGCTAAAAAATAATGTCAAATACAAATAAAATCTTAATTTCTGTACTTAAATCATTAAAGATATAATTAAATAAAAAATATATACACTTTTCATTACAATATTTCAACTAAAAGGTAAAACAGGTAGTTGGATCTACTTGGTGCTTAGCAAACTTTGAGTAGTATATATTTATAGGATGTTGCTAATGTAAACAACATCAGAGGAAAAACCGGAAATAAGGCCCCAGGCACTGAATAAAAAAGGCCCAAAGTCAGTAACAGGTTTTAAAGCTACCCGATGTAAAGCAAGATCTTCAGATGAAGAAAAAACGATTCATCGGACAGAAGATGCATGACCCAAACGGCCAAACACCCCTAGGGTGAGGACATAACCCTGGGGATATACAGAATAAAAATTCTGTAATACACGTCAAACTCCCAAGACATTTTATAAAAAATTTCAATAAAAATAAGCCAAAAAGCTTGGGAGTTTAACAGGAGGGCTTCAAGGAAGGATAGGGAAGGAACATTTAACAAACAGTGGAAAAATCATGAGCAAGAATGATGACGTCAGGCCCATGTCCCGAAATTGGGAGACATGAAATAATTTTGATAAAAATTATAAAGTTACAGCCCTGAACGTTCCTGACCACCGTTGTTCAATTCCATCATCCAATTATGTCATTGGATCCACCAATTTTACCATTGATTTGTGTCTGGCATCTTCAAAAATGAAATCTAAGAGCACAGATGTCAGTTCTTTGTTGCTGACTTCAGGGCCAAACAAAGAATGATGGTTGGCGCCAATTTCGGTGTCTTCCTGGATACTGCGCATGCGCAGATCTGAAAAGTATGAAGGACCAGATAGGACATTGAATTTTGGGGATTGGGGGGAAAAATGTGTGTTTGGCCCTGGATTAATTTTTGAGTTAACACCAGCTAGTCTGGGCCATTGGTTGTTGTATAACAAGAAGGACGCCAATGCCCTATAGCTCACCAACATTCCTCTTTGATAGTAACTTTGGCAAACACAAGAACTGTATCAAACAGGCTCATAACAAGCAACAAAGCTGACCTAAACACAACCTCTTAAAAGTAAAACACAGAAACTGACATAAACACTAAGTTGAAGATGAAATTCTGAGCTAAACAGCAAACTAAACGCAAGTAAAATATAAATAAAAAAGTGAAGAGAATGGTTTAAAACACATAGGGTGAGGGTTAAATAGTGGTAGAATGATAATAAGCACCATACAGAAGCAATATAAAGGGATATAATGGGATGAAAATGGTGTCGGCAGCTGCCCTGAATAGAAATGTTAACACACTGAAAATGTCAAAGTGTGAGCTAAACAGAAAACTCAATGTTCAAAGGTTGAAGAGAAATTTGAAATGAAATTCAGCGGTCAAGGGTGAAACCATGGTACAATGATAATGAAGAATATATATGAAGAACATAAGCACCATGGGAAGAGAAGGAACACAGCAGGTGACCTAAACACTAAGTCAAACATGAAATTCTGAGCTAAACAGAAAAGTAAACGTAACTAAAAAATGTTAAGAAAAAAGTTTAAAATGCACTGGATGAGAATGAAATAATGGTAGAATGATAAATAAGCACCATATGGAAGCAATATAAAGGCCATGGGATGAAAAGGGTGTCGGCAGCTGCCCTGAATAGAAATGTTAACACACTGAAAATGTCAATGTGTGAGCTAAACAGAAAACTCAACGTTCAAAAGTTGAAGAGAAATTTGAATTGAAATTCAGTGGTAATGGTGAAACCATGGTACAATGATAATGAAGAACATATATGAGGAATATAAGTGCCATGGGAAGAGAAGGAGCACAGCAGCTGACCTATACACTTAGTTAAACATGAAATTCTGAGCTAAACAGAAAACTAAATGCAACTAAAAATGTCAAGAAAAATGTTTAAAATGCAGAGTATGAGGGGTTAATCATGGAACAATGATACTGAGGAACATGTATGATGAATATAAGTGCCATGGGAAGAGAAGGAGCACAGCAGCAGACCTAAACACTAAGTTAAACATGAAATTCTGAGCTAAACAGAAAAGTAAATGTAACTAAATTATGTTAAGAGAAACGTTTCAAACACACTTGGTGCTAGTGCTGAAACGAATACCAAATTTTTGTATTCGAATATTTGCGAACTATATTCGATTCATATTCGAATATTCGATGAAATAATGCCACAAACTATTATGACCATTATGTATAGTGTTGAAACGATTTTTCGACTAGTCGAAGCCGACGCGATTAGTACTAAACAAATCTATTAACCGTTTAGTGAATCACTTGTCGATTAGTCGTCTGACTGTATTCTCGAAAGCCTTGAACTTTCCACTTTATGTTCCTTTAAGAAATTTAATTTTAATAAAATTAATCCAGTGCTTTCGATTTGAGGTGTGCTATCGCACTCGCACTTCTGCATTTGAAACAAGAAGCTCTCTTTTTCGTACTTCTCTAATTTTCAAGAAAAAAGATTAAATTACTGGTCAAAGATTCGTGATTCCATTACAATGATTAAAACACACAAATGAGGTGTGAACAGTATGCCTGCAAACTGTTGTGTCATTTTAACAGGCTGTGACAGCAGAAGTACATCATTTAAATGTTGGTGTAATAGGATTGGTCAGAAAACAAAACGTCACACAATGATATTTACTATTGAATGAAGTTTTTACAACTCGCATTACGTAGTGTACATACTGACCAAACAAATCTCACTGTTTGGTCATGTGATGTATTTAATATTCAATGAGGCTATTGTTTATAGTTTGTCTAGCTTTTCAATGGGGGTTGATTAAGTTATGCAGGTCATGGAACAATCACGTCATAAAAGTACACTTCTTCAGTGACCCGTTTTTTGCTTTCAAAGTTTTTTAGCACAATAACAAAGTGCAGAAATGTCTTATTAGACCACAAAATACAAGGGAATTTTGGGGAAAAAGTTCAATTTCGCTTAAAAATATTTGGCAGAACCGAATATTGGAACACCAAAGATTTATTTTTAGACCAATTTATTTTTTGCGGCTCTGGTTGTTTGGTGTAAGCATATGGAGACATCAGCTTCCTTTATGTCGCACAGTTAGACCCATTAATTGTATCATTATTTGGAAGCCACTCCAGCCAATGAATTCAGTTAAAATCAGTTTTGTGAATTTATTGCTTAGTTTAGCATCTAGTGCTGAAACGAATATTCGAATACTGAATTTGTATTCGAATAAGCGTCGTTTGCTATTCTAATTCGAATATTCGTTTCAGCTCTACTGGGTGAGGGTTAAATAGTGGTAGAATGATAATAAGCACCCTATGGAAGTATTATAAAGGCCATGGGATGAAAAGGGTGTCAGCAGTCAATGTAAACAAAAAATTTAACCCACTGAAAATGTCGAAGTGTGAGCTAAACAGAAATATTTATTTATTTATTGATGTTTTAAGGTCACATATTTATGCATAATGGCTAATCATGACCGTGACAGTTTAACGGGTGGAGGAAGCCGGAGTACCCGGAGAGAACCACCGAGCAACGACGAGCAGCTGCCACCTCCCCAACATCGTAACTCCGCACTGCGGAACAGGCAGGGTTAGATTGGTTGAAGACATGCGTACCATCGACGTGCAGTACGCCTTAGTACACGGCGTCATCGTGCCCCCACACGGGCAATGGGGATGAAGTGTCTTGCCCAAGGACACAACGCGGTTGCCACAGGTGGGATTCGAACCGAGGACCTCTCGGCTTGCAGCCTGCACCTCTACCTGCTGAGCCACCGCGCTCCCAAGCTAAACAGAAAACTAAACGTTCAAAATTGGAAGAAAAATTTTAAGAAATTCACTGGACAAGGGTTAAACCATGGTAGAATGATAATGAAGAAGATGTATGGTGAATATAAGCACCATGGGAAGAGAAGGAACACAGAAGCTGACCTAAACACTAAGTTAAACATGAAATTCCGAGCTAAACAGAAAACTAAACGCAACTAAAAATGTCAAGAAAAATGTTTAAAATGCAGTGTATGAGGGGATATAAGTGCCATGGGAAGAGAAGGAGCACAGCAGCTGACCTAAACACTAAGTTAAACATGAAATTCTGAGCTAAACAGAAAACCAAACGCAACTAAAAATGTCAAGAAAAATGTTTAAAATGCAGAGTATGAGGGGTTAATCATTGAACAATGATACTGAGGAACATGTATGATGAATATAAGTGCCATGGGAAGAGAAGGAGCACAGCAGCTGACCTAAACACTAAGTTAAACATGAAATTCTGAGCTAAACAGAAAACTAAACGCAACTAAAAATGTCAAGAAAAATGTTTAAAATGCTGAGTATGAGGGGTTAATCATTGAACAATGATACTGAGGAACATGTATGATGAATATAAGTGCCATGGGAAGAGAAGGAGCACAGCAGCTGACCTAAACACTAAGTTAAACATGAAATTCTGAGCTAAACAGAAAACTAAACGCAACTAAAAATGTCAAAAAAAATGTTTAAAATGCAGAGTATGAGGGGATATAAGTGCCATGGGAAGAGAAGGAGCACAGCAGCTGACCTAAACACTAAGTTAAACATGAAATTCTGAGCTAAACAGAAAACTAAACGCAACTAAAAATGTCAAGAAAAATGTTTAAAATGCAGAGTATGAGGGGTTAATCATTGAACAATGATACTGAGGAACATGTATGATGAATATAAGTGCCATGGGAAGAGAAGGAGCACAGCAGCTGACCTAAACACTAGTTAAACATGAAATTCTGAGCTAAACAGAAAACTAAACGCAACTAAAAATGTCAAGACAAATGTTTAAAATGCAGGGTATGAGGGGTTAAATCATGGTAGAAAGATAATAATCATCATATAGCAGCATTATAAAGGCCATGATATGGAAATAGGGTGAGTAAGTGACCTAAACAGAAACTTTAACATTAATGGACACATACGCTGACACCGACCGATTGAGCCATGCCATAAGCTCTCACAACTAAAGTTGGTGAGCTAAAAATAACAGTTTTATCCTGTTATGTTTTATTGTCATGCCTTTCTTTGTGTTTCTATGGTCATATTATGATAGAAGTTATTCTAAAATGCAGAACAGGCACAGAGAATTTATATATTTTTCTTGATGCCTTCTCTAATTTGGGGACACCTGTAAAAGGTGTGAAATTAGAGTAATCTGTTTTGTGATAAAATATTGTATGCACAAAAGCAAAGAAGAAGTAACCACAATAACTGACTATTATAACCTAGACATGTACTGTAAGATTACTGATGAACATCATATGCCACTGGTAGAGGACATTATATGCCACTGGCAGAAGACCTAAAGGCTTTTGGTCACCTGCCCCAGATATTATGTATCTTAAATAAATGAGGTGAGAGTAAAAGGCTGTGTCTAGACTGCTGCCTTCCCCACATATGATAAGGTAAAAGAATTTTTAAAATTTCCAAGAGGATGAAAAGCTGTACCCTCAAGAGCTTAACTCATAGTATTATGAAAAAGAGAAAGACTCCGAAAGCTTATGTGATAACATAAGGTCAATTGATACCCAAATACATAATCACCTCTTCCCCACCCTCCAAGTTTTGTCAAACTTGAAAGGGAGAAACAAAAAAAACACAATAAGTAAGTAATTGTACCATTGTGTTACAATTATGATAATTTACTAGAACATAATTATGTTAAGTGCAATAGTCAGGGGCAATAGACATGGCCCCTCATCATGGATTCACAATTTCTGAGACAAAATGAGAGAAGAAATCTTGTTAAATCTGGTAAACACACCGGATAATAAAATAACTAATGAAAGTGTCAATGACACTGCAACTCAACTTGACCAAGAAAGGACTGAACTAAATAGAAAGTTCCAGTAATGCCAAGTCATTCACTCAAGTTTCTGCAGAAGTGACATCACACAAAAGCTGCATGTGAAATCTGAAAAAAGATCAGGTGAGGGATGCCACCTGTATGGAGTGCTATTGAAATTGTTGACAATATATACGTCAAATTCAAGATGGCCACTGGCAGCCTTGTTTTTCAATGAACTTCAGAATGAAAGTTTCAATGACACTGTAGCTCAACTTGTCAAGACAAAGACATGTACATGTATAGTATGTGACACAGCAATGACAAACATCTAGGTAATGACCTGATAACAAAGGTACATATAAAGTATTGTAACGGTCTGTACATAAATACTGGCCGTTGCCTGTAACAAATGTATAGGTAAAGTATTGTAAAGGTGGGTGACAGTAAAATGCTAAACTAGAAAAAAATCTTTCAGTCCCAGAGTGGGTCTGACTGAACCCTAAAATATTTGTTCTCATAGCACAGTGATAACAAAGGCACCCCAAAACACACTCATTCCTGTCCCAAGGTGAAAACAAAGGTACCCAAGAAGTTTCGTTAAGATCAGTTCACAAATATGAGCTGTGTAGAAGTTGTGACAAAAAACTGATTGGACCTAATTTCAGTACAAAATGGCCACTGGCAGCCATCTTGAATTTTGGACCGCACTCAGAAACACTCGTTCTCGTCCCAAGGTGATAACAAAGGTACCCAGGAAGTTTTGTGAAGATCGGTTCATAAATACAGCCTCTAGCCCGAGCCATATTGACATGTGCACTTACAGTGTATAAGTAGCACTAAACAAATCAAAGTTCATCTAATTTGCATAATTTCTGCACGAGAAAAAAACCCGTACTATATGTGATGTATTCCATGTTACTAAACATTCATACAAAACTTTATTCAAATCAGAACTTTCATACAGAAGTTCTGTACAAAAGACTGATTGCACTAATTTTGGTACAAAATGGCTGCTGGTGGCCATCTTGAATTTCGGACCACACCCAAAAATATTCGTTCTCATTCCAGGGTGATAACAAAGGTCCCCAAGAAGTTTCGTAAAGATCGGTTCATAAATACAGCCTCTAGCCTGAGCCGTATAGAAGTTGTGTACAAAAAACTGATTAGACTTAATTTCGGTACAAAATGGCCACTGGCAGCCATCTTGAATTTTGGACCGCACCCAGAAACACTCGTTCTCGTCCCAAGGTGATAACAAAGGTACCCAAGACGTTTCGTGAAGATCGATTCATAAATACAGATTCTAGCCCGAGCCGTATTGACATGTGTACTTACAGTGTGTAAGTAGCACTGAAAAAATCAAAGTTCATCTAATTTGCATAATTTCTGCACGAGAAAAAAACCCGTATTATATGTGATGTATCCCATGGTACTAAACATTCACACAACAAATTATTCAAATCAGCGCTTTCATATGGAAGTTCTGTGCAAAAATCTGATTGCACCAAATTTTGTACAAAATGGCTGCCATCGGCCATCTTGAATTTCGGACCGGACCCAAAAACACTCGTTCTCGTCCCACGGTGATAACAAAGGTACCCAAGGAGTTTCGTAAAGATCGGTTCATAAATACGGCCTCTAGCCCGAGCCGTATTGGCATTTGCACTTACAGTGCTGAAAGTAACACCAAAAAACATCAAAGTTAGTCTAATTTGCATAATTTACGCACGAGAAAAAAACCCGTATTATATGTGATGTATCCCATGGTACTAAACGTTCATACAAAAAATTATTCAAATCAGAGCTTTCGTATGGAAGTTCTGTACAAAAAACAGATTTCTGCATCGTCGGTACAAAATGGTGGCTGGCAGCCATCTTGAATTTCGGACTGCACCCAAAAACACTCGTTCTCGTCCCACGGTCATAACAAAGATACCCAAGAAGTTTCGTAAAGATCGGTTCATAAATACGGCCTCTAGCCCGAGCCGTATCCAATTGTTGACGGACAGATGCACAGATGGACAGACGGACGACGGGCCATGGCATAAGCTCAAATTTGGCTTTGCCAAAGTTGAGCTAAAAATTTGATAACCCCCATCAAGACATCACACCAAAGCTACATTGGAAATTTTAAAAAGTTTGGGTGAGAGGTGCAGCCTGTAGGGTGTGCTAATGGAATTGTTAACAATTAAAATGTCAAATCCAATATGGCCCCTGCCAGCCATGTTTTTCAATGAAATTCAGAAAAATTTGATAGCTCCCATCTGAACCTCGCACGAAAGCTACATATGAAATTTGAAAAAAGATCGAGTGAGAGATGGGCCTGTAGAGTGTGCTAATGGAATTGATGACAATTTATATGCCAAATCCAAGATGGTCACCAGTGGCCATGTCTTTCAATGAAATTTTGGAAAAAATTAATAGCCCCCATTTAGACATTAACATGTTTCAAAATGAAAGTGTCAATGACACTGTAGCTTAACTTGACTGTGTGTAGTGTTTGATGAAAAGGATAATGTTCAATGTTTATGTGAGGCTTAAGAAATAAGACAAGAATTGTGATAACTGAGAATATGTTCATTTCTGTTCCCTATATGCTATGTTTTCAATAAGAATAATTTGAGGTATAGACTGTACTAAAGAATTGGGGCTTGGGTTAATGTGGCCCTCACAGTTAATGTTTGTCAACCAAAGTTAACAAGTTACAGTAAAATAATTCCAAAACGAGTCATTCTACCAAGTTACAATGAAATCCCTTCATAAATGTAACTCGAAGACTTTGCTACATGAATCTAGATCACATGCCAGTTTGGTGGTCACGGTTGACCGATCATGACCAAAATAGGAGTGTCTCATCTAAATATCATACCAAGTTATCCTACCAAGTTACAATGAAATCCCTTCATAAAAACAACCTGTAGACAGTGATAAAGGAATCAAGGTTATGTGACCAAGCGGCGGTAACGGCTGACCGATCGTGACCAAAATATGACAGTCTCATCTAGACATCATACTGAGTTATCCTTCCAAGTTACAATGGAATCGCTTCATAAATATAAACTGTAGACTGTGCTAAGGGCCAAAAAATTAATGGTTTGGTTTCGGTTACATAGCAGAAAAAAATAAGGTTGGTAGGTTGGAATATTTTTTTTGTCTTCTATTTTTCCTCATTGAATTTGTGCTTGAGTTAATTTTTAGGACCAAATTCTTCCAATAGTTGTGACTGAAATATACTGCTTTGATATTCTTTTGAGTCTTATTTTCAAAATTACACCCAAAATGGCAGTTTATCAGCAGATGATTTATTTGCGATTGCTGCAGACATTTTGGGTGTAATTCCACAACTTCAAAACAAAACCGATTCGGAGGTGTCCTGATGATATTATCGTCAGCTGTCCTCAGATTCTGAAGTAAAGTTTGTGTTCACACGTCTCACTTTATCACGGGAAGTATTAAAATTAGCACACCTCAGCACCTGAAATAAATTGACACTTTAAGTGATTGTGGTAAAGGGCTGGTTAAGTATCATCGTATTAATCTTGGCAGAGGAAGAACAAATGACTTGCTTATGTTTATTTGAAAACAATGATGTACCATACGTCGGTCTTGTATCAAACACTTGCGTGCACACTATTTTGAAGGCAAGCTGCTATAATGAGTTACAATAAAATCCCTTCATAAATGCGACCTGTAGATTGTGCTAAAGGTTTTCGGGTTTTGGGCTTGCATAGCTGTCTGTCACAGTTGACCGATCGCAACCAAAAAGGGACGTTCTCATCTAGACATTATACAGAGTAATCCTACCAAGTTACAATGGAATCCCTTTATAAATACGAACTGTAGACTGTGCTAAAGGTTTTTTGGGCTCACGTAGCCATTACGGTTGACCGATTGCAACCAAACGGGGATGTTCTCATCTAGACATGACCTTGAACCAGCATATGAAATTTTGTGATGATCGGACAAGAACTACGTGGTGTAGCCTGTGCTAAAGAAAATGTGAACAGACTCACAGACTTCCACACGCATGATGGAAATAGCTTACCTTGACTTCGTCAAGTTAAGCTAATTACTAATTTCTTCTCAATCACAGTAAATTTCCCTACCCAAAGGGACTAGGGTTCCATTCTCAAAGTACTCAAGAAAATCCTTGGTTTCTTTTTATTACAAAGAATGCAGAGCAAATATATACTACTCAAAGTTTGCTGAGCACCAAATATTTGATACATCATTGTGAAATTTGCTTGTGACATATTTACGATATTTTTTGTGGATGTTATTAAGGAATGTGTTGAGATGGTCCCCAGTGTTTACATTAGCTCTCTTGACAGGCAGACTTTTTGTGACGGTCATGGAAAGCATGTACCCCTTGATTTTCATGATGTTTTCGTGTACTGTCTACATGTACATGACATGTGTATGGTATTGAATCTCCATTTCAACACAAATCCTTGTGATTTAATGATTGAATATGGCAAATGCAAATGTAAGAAGACATTTGTCTGAAGCAGAAATGTGGCAGGCTGTAGGGATGGTGGAGCAAGGGGCTACCTATTGTCAGATTGGTGAAGCCCTTGGTGTGCACCATACGGTAATCACCATAGCATGGGCAAGATTTCAGCAGTATGGCACACCAGTAAGATGGCATGGTGGTGGCAGAGACAGGGCAGCATCTGCAGCTGAAGACTGTTTTTTGATCATTCAGGCCCGTAGGAACCGCTTTGCCACAGCAACCCAGCTTCGCAGTGACCTTCAGAATGCATCTGGGGTAAATGTTTTGACGCAGACTATCGGGCAAGGTTGCACGAAGGTGGTCTCCGATTGAGAAGACCATGTATTCGCATTCCGCTGTCCCAGAACCACTGCCAGGCACGATATGAATGGGCCATGGACCACATTGGATGGACCAGAGAAGATGAGTCAAGGTACTGCCTAGACCACACAGATAGGCATTCTAGGGTATGGAGAAGACCAGGAGAGCAATTCCATGTAGCCAACATTGTTGAGCATGACCGCTATGGTGGAGGGTCAATCATGGTCTGGGGCGTCATCAGCTGGGATGGACATACAGAGCTCTGTGTCCTTGAACGTGGTACATTGACTGCACAACGGTATATTGATGAGATCCTGGATGTCCACGTCAGATTGTATGGAGGTGCAGTGGGTGACAGATTCATTCTGATGGATGATAATGCCCGTCCTCATGTTGCCCATGCTGTTGGGGAGTACTGACAGAGGGAGGGGATTGAGCGTATGGACTGGCCAGCAAGATCTCCTGACCTCGATCCAATCGAACATGTCTGGAATGAGTTGCAGCTTGCAACTTCAGCCCGTCCAGTCCAGCCAAGAAGTGTCCATGAGCTTGGTGCCATGCTGGTCCAAGAATGGAACACCATCCCACAAAAGACTACTACGAACCTGATTTGGGAGCATGAAAAGGTCTTGTCAAGCTGTAATTAACAGTAATGGGTCTCATACTCGATATTGAAGCCAAACCAGTTCGCTCCGTCAACTTTTTCGCATATAGAAAAAATTTCCTCTTTTACCAATAATATCCATGTTTATCGTATTCAAAAGCTAAAAAATAATGTCAAACACAAATAAAATCTTAATTTCTGTACTTAAATCATTAAAGATATAATTAAATGAATGTGTCAATGACACTGTAGCTCACCTTGTTTAAGACATGTACATGTAAAGTGTGTGACACAGCAACGACAAACATCTAGGTAATAACCTGATAACAAAGGTACATGTAAAGTATTGTAACGGTCTGTACATAAATGCTGACCGTAGCCTGTAACAGATATATAGGTAAAGTATTGTAAAGGTGGGGGTGACAGTTAGATGCTAAACTAGAAAAGAAATCTTTTGAGTCCCAGAGTGGGTCTGACTGAACCCAAAAATATTTGTTCTCATTGCACAGTGATAACAAAGGCACCCAAAAACACTCGTTCCTGTCACAAGTGATAACAAAGGTACCCCAAGAAGTTTTATGAAGATCAGTTCATAAATACAGACTCTAGCCTGAGCCATATTGACATGTGCACTTACTGTGTATTAGTAGCACTGAATAAATCAAAGTTCATCTAATTTGCATAATTTCTGCCCAAGAAAAAAACCTGTATTATATGTGATGTATTCCATGTTACTAAACATTCAAACAGAAATTTATTCAAATCAGAACTTTCATTCAGAAGTTCTGTACAAAAAAATTGATTGCACTAATTTTGATACAAAATGGCCACTGGCAGCCATCTTGAATTTTGGACTGCACCCAAAAACTCTCGTTCTCGTACCACAGTGATAATAAAGGTACCCAAGAAGTTTCGTAAAGATCGGTTCATAAATATGGCCTCTAGCCTGAGCCGTATTGACATTTGCAGTTACACTGCTGAAAGTAACATTAAATAGATCAAATTTAGTCTAACTGGCATAATTTATGCACGAGAAAAAAACAAGTATTATATGTAATGTATCCCCTGGTACTAAACATTCACATAAAAAATTATTCAAATCAGGGCTTTCATATGGAAGTTCTTCGCAAAAATCTGATTGCACCTAATTTTGTACAAAATGGCTGCCAGCGTCCATCTTGAATTTCAGACCGGACTCAAAAACACTCGTTCTCATCCCACAGTGATAACGAAGGTGCCCAAGAAGTTTCATAAAGATCGGTTCGTAAATACAGCCTCTAGCCCGAGCCGTATTGGCATTTGCAGTTACAGCGCTGAAAGTAACACTAAATAAATCAAAGTTAGTCTAATTTGAATAATTTACGCACGAGAAAAAAACCTGTATTATTATGTGATGTATCCCATGGTACTAAACATTCATACAAAAAATTATTCAAATCAGCGCTTTCATATGGAAGTTCTGCACAAAAAACAGATTTCTGCATCGTCAGTACAAAATGGCGGCTGGCAGCCATCCTGAATTTCGGACCGCACCCAAAAATACTTGTTCTCGTCCCACGGTCTTAACAAAGGTACCCAAGAAGTTTCGTAAAGATCGGTTCATAAATACGGCCTCTAGCCCGAGCTGTATCCAATTGTTGACATATGGACAGACACACAGACGGACGACAGGCCATGACAAAAGCTCAAATTTGGCTTCGAAAAAGTTGAGCTAATAAAAAATATATACACTTTTCATTACAATATTTCAACTAAAACGTAAAACAGGTAGTTGGATATACTTGGTGCTTAGAAAACTTTGAGTAGTATATATCATATGTGGAATAAGGATTCAGAGTTTTGACCCAAAGACAAAATTACAACATATGCAATAAAAGCATAAGCTGCTTAAGTAAAGTTTTGGGTTCAACCCGGAAATTCATCGACTGAAACTTTTCTTGTGGGACCTACACTTTCTCAAAGAACATCAGTTATTTGAGAGGTAGAAATTCCACACTGTGGGTTTTTTAGTGATAATCGGCTCTCAAATTGCAGGATCATTTTTCTATACTGTAACAAAAATACTGTGGATGATCTAACTTGGAATGCAGAGCAATCGTAAATATCATCCCTTGACTGCAACAAGGTGACATCTGCAATGCTTTAGCATTGCAGATGGCACATTGCTGCCCTCAAGGAACAATTTGTTGGTAATATAGTTTGAGGGTAAAATGACGACTACATTGGATTTCTGAAAAAAATGATATCAAAGACAAACCTTGTAATACTGTCCTCCCAGTCCTCAGATCTATCATCTTTCCTTGCATAGGAAATATGTCTCTCACATTCCATCATCAAACTTTTTCCCTTACTCAAATCATATGGAAATACCCTTTCTGGCTGTGGAGTTGAAACATCGATCACCGACTCAAGCACCCTGCAATACATGAAAGCTCATACTACTACTACTAACATGTACTATACAACAAGAAAACAAGAATTGTACTATGAAACGAATCTCCCCAACACATCTGATGAACCCTGGCATCAGCAAAAGTGTGATAAATAAATACAAATTATTAAAATCTGATAATTACTGTTACAGATATAACACAGTGGAACCCTGTTAATTGAATAGCCACTTTGCCAATAAAAATTATTCAATTAACCAGAGTATTCAATTAATAGGGATTGTGTCACATTCCTGTATTCTAAAAATAAACTTAGCATTTATTCTGTTATATCTTGTTTGACATGAGCTCTGTCAAACAAGAATAATAGATTAAATGCCTGTATTGAATGTACAGAGGCCAAATAGGTCTATCGACAAAGGAAAACTGGGGAGAGTCATGGTAATCTTTCGACAGGTTACAAGATTTTTATTCAATTACTCTATAACCTATAGTTAATTAACAGGTCAAATTTGTGCTGGAGGTATGGTAAATGGTTTTGAATAAATTTACTCCTTATTTGAAATACATAAATTTGACCCTGAGGTCAAGGTCACATGAAGGTCACGACATGCAGTCTCATAGTGACACATCCACATGTCAAATAACCAAGTCCTAGGTCAAAAAACAAAAAAAAATTCTGGTCTGGACAATTACTCCCTATTTGAAGTACATAAATTTGACCTTGAGGTCAAAGTCACATGAAGGTCACAATGGTATGCGACACACCGGCTCATGGTGATACAGCCACGTGCCAAATATCTAAGGCCTGGCTCAAAAGACAAACAAGTTTTGGTCTGGAAAAAGTTTCCTTGAAAAAAGCACAAATCTGACCTTCAGATCAAAGGTCAAGGTCACATGAAGGTCACAATGGTACGCTACACACCGGCTCATGGTGATACATCCACATGCCAAATATCTAAAGTCTGACTCGAAATACAAAAAAGTTCTGGTCCAGACAGTTTCCCTTATAAAAGTGCATAACTCTGACCTTCAGGTCAAAGGTCAAGGTCACATGAAGGTCACTACGGTACACTGCACACCGGTTCATGGTGATACATCCACATGCCAAGTATCTAAGGTATAGGTCAAAAGACAAAAAAGTTATGGCCCGGACAAAGTTTGTATGATGTTTCCCTTAAAATGAAAGTGTCAATGACACTGTATGTAGCTCAACTTGTCAAGACAAAGACATGTACATGTATAGTATGTGACACAGCAATGACAAACATCTAGGTAATGACCTGATAACAAAGGTACATATAAAGTATTGTAACGGTCTGTACATAAATACTCATTCTCATCCCAAGGTGATAACAAAGGTACCCAAGAAGTTTTGTGAAGATCGGTTCATAAATACAGCCTCTACCCTGAGCCGTATTGACATGTGTGCTTACATTGTGTAAGTAGTACTGAATAAATCAAAGTTCATCAAATTTGCATAATTTCTGCACGAAAAAAAAACCCTTACAATATGTGATGTATTCCATGTTACTAAACATTCATACAAAAATTTATTCAAATCAGAACTTTCATACAGAAGTTCTGTACAAAAGACTGATTGCACTAATTTTGGTACAAAATGGCTGCTGGTGGCCATCTTGAATTTCGGACCACACCCAAAAACACTCGCTCTCATCCCACGGTGATAACAAAGGTACCCAAGAAGTTTCGTAAAGATTGGTTCATAAATATGGCCTCTAGTCTGAGCTGAAAAGAAGTTGTGTACAAAAAACTGATTAGACCTAATTTCGGTACAAAATGGCCACTGGCAGCCATCTTGAATTTTGGACCGCACCCAGAAACACTCATTCTCGTCCCAAGGTGATAACAAAGGTACCCAAGACATTACGAGAAGATCAGTTCATAAATACAGACTCTAGTCTGAGCCGTATTGACATGTGTACTTACTGTGTGTGTAAGTCGCACTGAAAAAATCAAAGTTCATCTAATTTGCATAATTTCTGCACGAGAAAAAAACCCGTATTATATGTGATGTATCCCATGGTACTAAACATTCACACAAAAAATTATTCAAATCAGCGCTTTCATATGGAAGTTCTGTGCAAAAATCTGATTGCACCTAATTTTGTACAAAATGGCTGCCATCGGCCATCTTGAATTTCAGACCGGACCCCAAAACACTCGTTCTCGTCCCACGGTGATACCAAAGGTACCCAAGAAGTTTCGTAAAGATCGGTTCATAAATACGGCCTCTAGCCTGAGCCGCATTGGCATTTGCACTTACAGTGCTGAAAGCAACACCAAAAAACATCAAAATTAGTCTAATTTGCACAATTTACGCACGAGAAAAAAAAACGTATTATATGTGATGTATCCCATGGTACTAAACATTCATACAAAAAATTATTCAAATCAGAGCTTTCATATGGAAGTTCTGTACAAAAAACAGATTTCTGCATCGTCGGTACAAAATGGCGGCTGGCAGCCATCTTGAATTTTGGCCCACACCCAAAAACACTCGTTCTCGTCCCACGGTCATAACAAAGGTACCCAAGAAGTTTCGTAAAGATCAGTTCATAAATACGGCCTCTAGCCCGAGCCGTATCCAATTGTTGACGTACGGACAGACGGACAGATGGCCAGATGGACAGATGGCCAGACGGACAGACGGACAACGGACGACGGGCCATGACAAAAGCTCAAATTTGGTTTCGCCAAAGTTGAGCTAAAAACACATAAATCTGACCTTCAGGTCAAAGGTCAAGGTCACATGAAGGTCACTATGGTACACTGCACACCGGCTCATGGTGATACATCCACATGCCAAGTATCTAAGGTGTAGATCAAAAGACAAAAAAGTTATGACCCGGACAAAGTTTGTATGAGAAGAAGAAGAAGAAGAAGAAGAAGAAGAAGAAGAAAGAAGAAGAGATCAGAAAGATGGAGGCAAAAAGGAAGTGTTATTTTGTACTTGTGTGCATTTATTTATTTATTTATTTATTTATTTATTTATTTATTTATTTATTTATTTATTGGTGTTTAAGGTGACATATTTATGCACAATGGCCAATTGTGACCGCAACATGGAAATCAAGTCTACTCTAGTTTAGTCAATCATTTATACTGATATTAGTTAAGAATTTTCCAACCAGTTTGTAAATTGTAGATAGACATAGTTATTAGTTAACTGTATTAGCAAAGACCCTCTTACCTTACATGGCTTGAATTTGATATGATCACAGAGTGAATATGTAATCCTAATTTTTTGAATATCTTTTTCTGTTCAATGCCAAGACAAAAGTCACACACAGTTCCACACTTACATTTAGCTATTCCTCACAATGAAATTTCTGGCGGGAATATGTTGTGAGTCATGAAAGGGGTGTGGTAAGAAATTATATGCCCCATTGACCAAGAGCTCCACGTCCAACATTGATAACTGAATGAAAGTGTCAATGACACTGTAGCTTAACTCGTCTGTGTGTTGTGTTTGATGAAAAGGATAATGTTCAATGTTTATGAAAGTATTATGAAATAAGACAAGAATTGTGATAATTGGGAATATGTCAATTTCTGTTCCCTGTATGCTATGTTTCTCAAAAATAATATGAGGTGTACACTGTACTAAAGAGCTGAGGGGTGGGTTAATATGACCTCACAGTTAATGTATGTGGCCCTCACAGTTAACGTATGTCAACGAAAGTTACCAAGTTACCGTGAAATTATTCCAAAACGAGTCATCCTATCAAGTAACATTGAAATCCCTTCATAAATATGGCCTGTAGACTGTGCTAAAGGTTTTTGGGCCTCAGGCCTGTGTAGCCATGACAGTTGACCGATTACAACTAAAAGGGGACGTCCTCATCTTGACATTATACTGAGTCATTCTACTAAGTTACAATGAAATCCCTTCACAAATACAACCTGTAGTCTGTACTAAAGTTTTTCGCATTTTGGGCTCAGGAAGTCATCATGGTTGAATGATCGTGACCAAAAAGGGGACGTTGTCATCTGGAGTGATCCTACGAAGTTACAATGAAATCCCTTCATAAATATGACCTGTAGACTGTGCTCAAGGCTTTTGGGCTTCGGGCCCCTGAAGCCGTCACAGTTGACCAATCACGACCAAAAGGGGATGTCATCATCTAGGCATTATATGGAGTCAACCTAACAAGTTACAATGAAATCCTTCCATAAATACCACCTATAGACTATCCTAAAGGTTTTTGGGCTCAGACAGCTATCAAGGCTGAATGATCGCGACCAAAAGGGGATGTTCTCATCTAGAAATTATTTGGAATCATCATACCAAGTTACAATAAAATCCCTTCATAAATATGACTTGTAGACTGTGCTAAAGGTTTTCGGGCTTCGGGCCCCTGTAGCAGCCACATTTGCACAATCGCACCCAAAAGGTGACATTCTCGTATAGACATTATATGAAGTCAACCTACCAAGTTACAATGAAATCCCTTCATAAATACGAACTGTAGACTGTGCTAAAGGCTTTTGGGCTTTGGGCTCGGGGAGCCATCATGGTTGAATGATCGCAACCAAAAAAGGACATAGCTGCCACAGTTGCCCAATCACGTCCAAAAGGGGACATTCTCATCTGGGCATCATCTGGAGTGATCCTACAAAGTTACGATGAAATCCCTACATAAATGTGACCTGTCGACTATGCTAAAGGTTTTTTGGGCTTCGGGCCCGTGAAGCCGTTACAGTTGACCAATCACGACCAAAAGGGGATGTCATCATCTAGGCATTATATTGAGTCAACCTAACAAGTTACAATGAAATCCTTCCATAAATACGACCTATAGACAACGTTAAACGTTTTTGTGTTTTGGCCTCGGGCAGCCATCAAGGCTGAATGATTGCGACCAAAAGGGGTCGTTCTCACCTAGACATTATTTGGAGTCATTCTACCATGTTACAATGAAATCCCTTCATAAACATGACCTGTAGACTGTGCTAAAGGTTTTCGCGCTTCAGGCCCCTGTAGCCATCACAGTTGCCTAATCGTGTCCAAAAGAGGATGTTCTCATCTAGACATTATATGAAATCAACCTACCAAGTTACAATGAAATCCCTTCATAAATATGACCTGTAGACTGTGCTAAAGGTTTTCGGGCTTTGGGCTCGGGCAGCCATCATGGTTGAATGATCGCAACCAAAAGAGGACATTCTCATCTGGGCATCTTCTGGAGTGATCTTACAAAGTTACAATGAAATCCCTTCATAAATATGACCTGTAGACTGTGCTCAAGGTTTTCGGGCTTCGGGCACCTGTAGCCGTCCAGTTGACCAATCACTACCAAAAGGGGATGTCATCATCTAGGCATTATATGGAGTCAACCTAACAAGTCCCAATCAAATCCTTCATAAATACTACCTATAGACTATGCTAAAGGTTTTTGGGCTTGGGCAGCCATCAAGGCTGAATGATCGCAACCAAAGGGGACGTTCTCATCTAGACATTATTTGGAGTTATCCTACCAAGTTACAATGAAATCCCTCCATAAATATGACCTGTAGACTGTGCTGAAGGTTTTCAGGTTTTGGGCTTGGGCAGTCGTCATGGTTGACAGATTGCGACCAAGTGGGGAAGTTCTCATCTAGATATCATACGGAGTCATCCTACCAAGTTACAATGAAATCCCTCCTTATTAAATATTACCTGCAGACTGTGCTAAAAGTTTTGGGGTTTCGGGCTTGGGCATCCATCACGGTTGACAGATCATGACCAAAAGGGTATGTTCTCATCTAGGCATTATATAGAGGCATCCTACCAAGTTAAAATGAAATCCCTTCATAAATACGGACTGTAGACTGTGCTAATGGTTTTGGGGTTTGGGGCTCGGGCAGCCATACCGGTTGACTGATCGCAACCAAAAGGGGACGTTCTCATCTAGACATGACCCCATACCTGCATATGAAATTTCGTGATGATCAGACAAGAATTACGGGGTGTAACCTGTGCTAAAGGAAAATGTGAACAGACTCGCAGACTCACAGACTCACAGATTCACAGACTCACAGACTAACAGACTCACAGACTAACAGACTTCTGCATGCGTGATGGCAATAGCTTATCTTGACTTTGTCAAGTTAATCTAAAAACAAATTTTACAATGCTATATTTTAAAATAGGCTTTTTTATGACATACATTCATACTTTTAAATAGTTCAATAAAATCAAAACATGTTTTTTTCTGAAACACGTTTGTAAAGTACTAAACAGTCAATTTATTCTCTCTGCACCATTACTCACACTGAGGGAGTTTTTCAGTATTATACTCTGCTATCAAAGAGAAGAATGTCAAATTTGTCTGTATAAGACAATGTTACACTGACATGCATGTGCTCACTGCTGCCCATGCAGAAAACAACCTACAGTGCGCTCGACTGTTGGCAGTTTGATACAAAGTCACAGACATTTATCCGCCAAAGTCACAGACATTTATCCGCAACTTGACATCCCAAGCAACTGAAATAACCGTTCATTCAACATTCCAACACCATAATCCTTTCATGTTCATCGACTACACATTATTGTAAATCAACAATTGTTTGGTAGCTTTGACAATGCTTGTGTCGGCAAAAGAATTCTAATGTCTTGCGGTCAAATACTATTTATTTTCCCGATGCTATCCCGTAAACTACAGATAACAGTTATCTGGATAACAGCTTTTTCAATCGGTTACGTGCTAAACAAATCTAGGTCACATGCCTGTGCGGCCATCACGGGTGACTTATCACTGACAAAATAGGATGTTCTCATCTAGACATTATACCGAGTCATCCTACCAATTTACAATGAAATCCTTCATAAACGCAACCTGTAAATTGTGCTAAAGGAATCGAGGTAACATGCCCCTGCGGCCATTACAGTTGACTAAGACAACCAAAATATGATGTTCTCCCACCACTAAGGTACTGAGATATATATAAAGTCGTGGGGGACAGCTGGGGGAGATATGCCTGTTTCACCCCACCCACATTACAACTATCTCACCCACCCACATGTCCAATCTATTAGCATATTCAATTGGCACCGGAACTATTTAATCATCGCAGATCACGTCTGCACATGTATAAACAAACAAAATGGAAGGCTGTTTTGCTTCCGTAAATACGACTTGACTTTATTGACGAAAATCGAAACCAGAACACTCAAAAGAAATATGTCAGCACACCTCAAATTGCTTTCTCAGTTTATCAGAGAGAAATATACATCTGATATCATTGCGCCCTGTGAAACTGAAGTACAAGTCTGGAAATGACGTGTGCATGCATATCGATTTCATTTGAGGTCGCTTCAGTGCATTAACGCTCAACATGCGGTGCTAGTCTGCATATTTTGGATTTATATACCTTTGGTATATACCACGCTTCTCGACAAGCTTTCCGAATATCTTATAGGTTTTCTCCTAGATTGAATGCACTAGGAAATATTTTTTCCTGGAAAATATGGTATTTTCTTATTAATGGCGTCGCACCCCCTAAAAAATCATCCCCGAAGGGCATCTCGTGTCTGGCTCAAATATCTTGCCCCTCGTGTGAGATTTTCCCATCCCACCCAGATACCCATCAAGGATAATAATATTCTCATCTAGACATTATACAGAGACAACCTACTGAGTTACAATGAAATCCCTTCATAAATATGACCTGTAGACTGTGCTGAAGGTTTTTGGGTCTGCACAGCCATCATCGACTGATCTCGTCCAAAAGGGGATGTTCTCATCTAGACATGACCTTGAACCTGCATATGAAATTTGGTGATGATCAGGCAAGAACTACGGAGTGTAGAGTGTGCTAAAGAAAATGTGAACAGACTAACAGACTCACAGACTTCCGAACGCGTCATGGCAATAGCTTATTTTGACTTTGTCAAGTTAAGCTAAAAACTGAACCACACCCAACATTGAATACCAAAAGTGCCTGAATTTTCAGATTTTCTTACATTCACTACTTACTAGGCCTTGTTGAGGCTTGATAGCAGTTGAAGAGTTCACTTTCATGAAGGAAGTGACCGATTTTCTTTTCAGTTTTGTTAACCCTTAAGGACCTGGGAAATTATCCTGAACTCTCACTAAACTTCAATCTGTACATGTCCAGTACCTTAGCAGTGATTTCTTGTAAAGTCTTGGCTGCTTTAACAGGCAGCCAAGACTTGACTAGAGATCACTTCTCAGGTGATTTATCTATTGTTAGCAGGACCTCCTAATGATGGCATGTTAATGGCATATGTTCTGAGATCGTAAAAAGCCTGAAATAGGCCTTTGAGTGTTAAGGTGTGTTTGGAACAGGTCACAAAATTACTGTAGATATGATTTATTTTGGCAAATGAAAGGCATGTTGAGCTCATTGGCAGTGACATTTCTGGTGCTGTGGTAGAATGATACAAGAACTTATTCTACATTTTGCTGTTGTGAATTCCCCCTTGGATATATCAGCAAATATGTTAAATCAGATACCGAATACCGAACCGAGACCATGGTATACCCCCCTAAGAATACTGAAACCGATCCCAAAATATCAATACCGCCCATCTCTAGAACTGATCACTTTTTAGCAATAAACTATCTTCAGAGTATAAAGTGTATCCTTAGAAAGTAATTACAGCTGCCTTTCAATACAGTATAAGTACAGATCCTGTTCTGGAAACTGAGAGTAAGATATGGACATCATTTATGATAATTAAGACACATCATGTTGGAAGTGTGTCTCCCAACATCGCCAGAAGACTGTACCTCATTGTCTCATCTCAGTTCAGTAGTAAAAACATTATAATCTGAAATAAGGACCGAGAAACCAGCTACTACTTGCCTAGGGATAACAGGGATAAAATTTAGGAAGAAATCACTTTTTCTTTACTTTTTCCTCAAGTCTGAAGTCTGAGGGAGATAAAATATGGAGAAGTAAAGCAAAATGATATGTGATATGTCTTCGAAGAACCACTCTCAAATTCCAAAGTAGATTTTCATTTTTTAATTTTTTTTTTAAATTTTGATACCAGTATTTATGAATTTATTGTTTCGACAGCCAGGGTCACCTCATGTTGGATTTGATACCTGTGGAATTGAAAATTCAACAAAACCATATCAAGTGACCGTCTCATTGGAAAGAGTTCCACAAGCTTGATCCAATGAGGAGTCACATGATATGTTTTTGTTGAAGTTTGGGGGGGGGGGGGGGGGGGGGGGGGGGGTTCGATTGCTGAAATTGTAAATTATGCAGATGAATGTGGCCAATTTTAGCCTGATGTTAGTCACATTTTGATGTGAAGCTTTAACCCTTAAAGGCCTAAAGATTTTCATATATTTTTGCTACACTATGACAGTGGGCATCCTGTGACTTTGTTGTTTTTTCTTGGCAAGCCTTGGCTACCTATACAGGCAGCCAAGACAGCCTTGAAACAACTACCAATGCACTTGAAATGTAGTTTGCAAGTTTATCCAATTACTGTATGCTAAGGCACCTGTATTGATGCAGTAACAAGTGATCAAGTTGGAATTATGCCTCAAAGGGTTAATGAAATCAATTACTCTTGCACAAACTGAGTGTCTCACATTCATGTACAAGGGGGTCAGATTTAACACTTATTATCTTTTTCTGCATAATATTATATGCCAGGATTCATTCTCATTCAGACTGCTGCTGGATCTTTTTATCTATTGGATTAATAAAACAAATATTCAGGTCAGCATTTTTTTTTCTTTGTGCTTGACAGTGATAGTGGAGTTAAAAGCATGCCTTCAAAAATGGTTTGGATGGCTAAGTTCATCACACACATAACATGTTTTCCCTGTTAAAACAATACTTTTGATTGACAGAATTTTATTAAATACATGTACTTTGGTATCATCTGAGGAGGGTACAACCTGGAGCTTCAATACATGTAATTAAAATTTTCCTGATGATGATTTTTATTACCTGGAAAAAGCATGTGTGGATATCACTGGCCATGCGTGGGTTGCGACCATTCCACGGCAACTGTACAGTACCTAGTCATAGAAAATAAGATATAATTACTTTAACCCTTAAGCCAATGAATCAGCCACATCCACCCACATAATATGCAAATTCAGCAGCTGAAAAAATATTATTTTTAAAAAAATTTCAACAAAACCATATCATGTGACCCCTCCTTGGAACGAGCTTGTCGAGCTCGTTCCAATGAGGGGTCACATGATTTGGTTTTGTTAAATTTTTTGAAAATTTAAAAAAAATGATAGTTAAAATAATAAATTTTGATATCGTCTGCATTGGGTAAAGGGTTAAAACTAATACTTACTGTGATTCTACAGACTGATTCCGAACATACTTCTTCATGAAGAGATATTTTGTTGGTCGTGAATTACTTGCATCAGGATGAGCACTCCATGGTTTAGAATAACAATGGTCCACCATAACAATATCTTGCTCTGTTTCAAGATTTGAATGAGACACATAGTAAATGCGTCTTTGCAGATCATCTTTAGTTACAAGCACCATTTTGGCAAATATATACAATTTTTGATGATTACAAAATATCTACAATAAAAAATCAAGTATCTAAATGTAGACATGCACATATGTTTTCTATACGCAGTGTTTACAAAACAAGTATTGTTAGTAAGTGGTTACATGCTGAGGAAACAATCTCATACATGTAACAATGGATATTTGGGGATGAAAGTGATGAAATTACCAGACGCTCAATGGTTCAAGTGAGACTGGGTCACTCCACTGACATTACTTTGAACATACAGAAATATCACACACAGTTTGTGGAGGCAGGGATTCTTTTGCATGTCTACAGGGGTTGAATATGGGACTATTTCCCAATGGCATTGGGGTATGATTTTTGACCATTAATGCCCAACCCCAAATTTCCCAATCTCAGACAAGAATATGATTCACAATTTGTGTCTTCAACTGGGCAGAAAACCTACCTATCACAGCACAGAAATTAAATTAGAATTTAAGGACAAATGACAGGTTCTTCTTTCATAGTATAAAAAAAAAACATTTCATAGACTACAGAGACTGGCGTGAACATAATTTCATGGGACTGTTTGAAAGTTAAAAGTATACTAAATATCAAGAGATTTTGACTGGTAGACCTGAAGAAGGGGATTTTGTGAGAATATTCCTCATATTTCACCAAGTTACTGCATACCTATTGCTCTCCGAGAAAAATTCAGACTCCTGACTACCTTAGGCCCAAATAAAATAGAAATTAAAGCAAGCCCCCTCCCCTTCCCCTCCCCTCCCCCTCCCCTCCCCACCCACACACAAAAAAAGTTACCTTAACTTTTCCAAGGTAACCCATTCTTGTCTGTCTGTCCATCTGGCATGAAATAAAATGAAATAGAAATTATAGCAACCCCCAAAAAGTTACCTTAACTTTTCCAAGGTAACCCATTTTTGTCTGTTTGTCTATCTGGTGTGAACTTTACATTATTGACCCTTTCTCATAAACTACAAGGCCGAAATGAACCATTTTGGCATTTTAACCCAATAAATATTCAAGTTGACAAAGAACAAGAATCATCAAACTTCTAACTGATGAACCAATGGACTGATGATTCATGAAGAGAAATTTTTCTACTACCTTTTGCACTTTTATTTAGAAACTGTGTCGAGTGCAAAATCACCCCACTGAATGCTTTGCTCCAAGTGCTACAGTTTCAGTGTAATCTACCTAGGGCTGCACAGTATATCAATAAACCAATACATACCGGTATTCAAACCAGTATTGATTGAATACCTGTGTAATTGCAAAAATATCGGTTTACTGTCATTATTTACTTAACCACAATTTAATTTCCAAGATGTCATGAGTTTTTTTTAATTACCCCTCTACCTAACGAACCGACTGCATCCGCTCGGGTAAAACACAAATTCTGCAGTTGAGCACAAATAATTTTTCCAAAAATTTCAATAAAACCATATCATATGACCCCTCATTGGAACGAGCTCGATGAGGGGTCGCTTGATGTGATTTTGTTGAATTTTTTAGAAAAATTTGATAAACTAATATTTAAAAAAATAAATTTGATATTGTTTGCCTTGGGTAAAGGGTTATTTGAACTGTATCATCAAGGTATGCTGATTTGTTCTGATTGTGATGGTTCAAATTTTGCTTATGGTACGTATGTTCAGATATCTGAACAATCTTTCGATATACGGTATTTTTTTTAACATCGATACCAGTATTCCGTTTGAAATACTGTGCAGCGCTAAATCTACACACCCTATCCTTACTGTAGATCTTACTCTTGATGTATCAAATTGTTCAGTGTTGGAAGTGGATATTTTGGCACAAACATTTTGCCTGCTGTGAGTGTATTTTCGTTCCCAGAACAAAAATACTCTTGTTGTCAACAAGAGAAATTTCTTAAGCCATCAATCCGGCTCTAAAATAAATCTGATACTGTTATGGGCTGGAACCAGTCAAGCTCTTAAATATACTATTCCAAAAAAGGTAGGGATATTTGATAAAAGTGAGATATTTGAAGAAATTATTTTATTTTCATCAAAAAAGATAGTTGAGGCATTGCACTGTGACATCTGGTGAATGATTTCAGCGACAGTTGGGTGTCTGACAAGCACACATTCCATGTACTGAGCTGTAGAAGACATGGACGGTCAGTCAGAGAATTTACCACATTCAGTCCAAGACCTCAATACCTTGTAAATCATCATCGGTTCGCGAGACAAGCACAGTTCTGACATGGCTTACTCCACACTAAAAGTCCAATATCAGCTTGACATGATGTTATTCCATTCTTCCTGCAGAGCAGCGGCAAGTTTCTGGACATTGGTAGGCGGCTTTTGGCGTTGTCGTAGGCACCTGCGAAGCATATCCCAGATGTGTTTGATTGGTGAAAGGTCTGGACTTAATGCTGGCCAAGGCAGTGAAGTATTGTTCTGCTCCTCAAAGAACTCAGTAGCGACACAGGCCCTGTGTGCTCTTGCATTGTCATCTTGGAAAATTAATCAACGATGACATTGCGCAAATGGCACCACTTGAGCTGCTAACAAGTTGTCACGGTAGTACTGCCCTGTGACACGTCCTTGGATGACATGTAATGCGGTTCAGCTTGTCATACTTTCCTCACACCATAACAGATCCACCACCAAAACGCTCATGCTGCCTAACGGTTACGTCATGGTATCGTTCATTCTGCCACCACCCTACTCTTTTTTCACCTGTAGTAGAAGTCGAGACTGAACCTCGATTCATCGGAAAACAAGACATTGCTCCACTGACAATTGTCCCAGCACTGTCATGCTCCATGCCAATTATGCCTTGCTGTGATGTGACATTCAGTCAAACATGGAATTATTCGAGGTCGTCGAGTGTACAAATTCCAGCTGTGTTGGCGATATCGGATAGTCTGACCACTGACTCACACATCTGTCACTTGGTGCAGCTGCTGTCCAATTTCTGAGGCACTTTGATGGCGGTTACATAATGCTGTGGTTCGGATGAAACGATCCTGGTTAGCAGTTGTTGCACTTGGGTGACCTGACCGACGGGTCATCAACATTGCCTGTCTGACGGTAGCGTAACCACAACCTGCAAATCACCAATTGAGTAACGTTGAGAATTTGAGCCACTGCAGTCTGTCTGTTGCCAGCTTCCAACATGCCAACGGCACATAAACGTTTGTCACGTGTCAGTCTGAGATGAGATGAGAGTTTGGGCATGATTTCAGTGTGACGGTGAATTAGATATGAGTGTTTTTCAAATTTCATGTCGGTTCCGGTTTCATTGAAAGAGTCGGGTTTTCGATTTCAGTTTTCATTGTACACTGGCATCTCGTGGGTCACCGGGTACAATCCAGTGGTCCATGAGGTAAAAGGTTCACAAATGCTTCGTGCTTTTATGAAAAAGATTAAATATATTTTTGGACAGAAAATCTTATGAGGTGTTACTTTATGCGTCGGTCAGTGTAGACAGGGACTCCCTTTCCAGAGCAACGTACCTGTATAAAATACCAGTACTCTGATTTCCTGAGCACAATGTATTTGCATAAATTATCTTAAGAGTTTCAAGTTTGAGAAAACTTATTTTTGCCTTGAGTCTGTTGCAAAATTAGCCCCTCCCCCACCCCCTACCTGTGTTTAGGGTAACCTGAAGGCCTCTAAAAAATTATGCCGACAATAAAAATTGTTGATCTGGCACACAAACAGTAATATCAGTCACGTTTTCTGGTGTATGATTCATTTCATGCCCAAAATAACCTATTCACATAATACAGATCGCTGTATATCAAAGTCCATAATTGTGTGAACCTCCCCCCCCCCCCCCCCCCCCCCCACCATGTCTTCAGATCTAAAAATTAAGGAGCCCTACTCATGCCAAAGCCCATTCCTCCATTTTTAAGTTGACTGAGACATCAATTTCAGGGGTGTGAAATGAAAACAGGTGACTTATTGCAACATTTAGGTACCAAACTCAGGACTAGATATTGGAGTTTTTATTTTTTGAGGGACCATTTTTTAGCTTTAACTTGATAAGCTTTGTAAATAAAAAAAATTTATATACTGGTGTTTACTTGCTCATTATTCCACTGTGTTACTGAATCACGCCACAAATCCATTTTACTCAGCACAGAAAGTTTGGCAGTAAACGTCAAGCTAAATCTAAATACTTCACAAGCAAGTCATGAGGTACAATACAGGTGTAAGAAGTTGGCAGGGCAGTGAATAAACTCATCATATTGACTGAGGTTGACACATGAACAAGTCCAACAATAAAGTAACTGTTCATTTTTTTGGCAAAAAAAAAAACCCTCTCATCAGAACAAAATAAAGCTCAGTCTGTGTAAATCCCATTCAAAACATAGACAGAAATTAAATATAAAACAGAGGTACCCCAGTTTGAAATACAGGGAAAGAGAAATAACTGCATATTTCTTCTTCCAAGGAGATTCCCCACAGGACTATATAAATATTTATATTTATGTCTGGGGTTCCCCATTGAACAGCGTTTCAGTTTCCAAATACATGTGTTATCCAGGCTTGAAATGTACACCTGTCTACCTGTTGCTGAACCGTAGAATTTTCTTGGCGACAGGTTAGAGTTATTGTTACCTGTCGTTTGCCACATGTAGAATTTTTACAAGCCAATATGACCAGGACATTCTACAGAAATAGGAAGAAATAATAATATTCCTACCTAGAAGGTTCACTAGCAGTACCAGGTAATGAAAATTACTATTTCTTCCAATTCCTGTAGCATTATAATTCCAAATGTTAAAACATAATATATATTACATGAATTTAATTTAATATTTTTACATAAATTTTGGTTTCTACTTGCAAGCTTATTTCAATTCAGTGAATTAATGATGAATATGCAAAGCCAGGCTCAGGTACACAATATGTGGAAAGATAAATATGAACCCGGGACTCTAAGAGTAGTACCTATAAAGTCATAATGAATTGGGAATAATAACACCAGCTTTTTACAATCCAAGTTTTAATTGAAAACTGCATTACAATTTATGTCATTTTATGGTAAAAAATGGTTCAAATGTACCTTTTTTCAAACAATGAAGTAACACAAGCTATAATAACATCCACTCCTATACACACCCCACCTCACGCCTATTGCACAGCGTGTTTGTATTATAAGGTGTTCACGTGGAGACAGGTGGAATTAAAATCTACCTGTCTCCTGGGACAGGTAGAAATTTGTGAACATTTCAAACCCTGGTGTTATCTTGTGCAAAAACTATTTTCTTGAATGTGAAAAAATATCAGCAGGAATGATTTCTGAGTTCATAAGTGGAATACATTGACAGGGATTATTAGTTAAGAAGTACAAAACCTCACCAGGTATCCTTTTTCAAGGATTTTATATATTCTGTGTAATTTTAATTATTTGTACAAGTTTGTGAACCTCATGATCTCCACTTTACCTACAGTTTACATCACATCACACTGACAGATGGGGAAAAGCCAGCAAGTAAACAATGCAATATAATGAAAATTTTATTATTTTTTTTAATTGAATTCAAATGTATTTACCAACTATTTAAAAGTAAGATTTATATTTTTTTATCAACTTTTTCACTCAAATGAAAAATAATAACAATCAAAGCATGTGATACCTGGAAATAAATATAGCTTGACAGCACTGTCTGCAGTTGTAAAAACATCAAGGTGATGGTCAATTTGTTCAGAATTTTAAACTGATCACTTGTTTAGAACAGTTGATAAATATGTGTCAGTGTGAGATAACTGGGTGGATATTTTTTATTTGGGAGTATATTCTAACTTTCTTAGGTGGATACGTATCATACCCAAAGGATAGTTACTTATCTCCCATCTCGATGTACACTGACTTGTCTCGCAAGTTGCAGGCTTGATTTGTCGTCTTGAAGCCCACCCCCCACCTGCCCCCTACATTTTATTTTTTCCACTGCATGCAACCCTTTGGCTTTGAGATGGGCCAGAAAGGTAAGTAACTGTTTATTATATGTCTAAAACATCATCTTTTTTATGCATTATACTTGTCACAATACATACCTTCTGAGGCAAAAATTTAAACAGCTGTCTCCGACTTTTTCAGCACCCCCTCCCCCCCCCCACCCCCCCAATAGCTCCGAAAAGGTTTCTAAACGTTTCATAGAAAAAAAACTGTGTTTTATACTTTACTTATCAAGATTTGAACACGGGTGAAGCGACAATCACTGCTACAATATGGTCCATGTTTCTGTTCGCTTATAAATAATAACCCGGAGTTGCGCTGAAACAAATATTAATGTACAAACGGAAACCCGTAATAAAATGCCCCCACGCAATGATCATAATCAACCTCCTCTGCGCAAATGTCATCGGGTTTCCGTTTGTCCCCATGAAAAGCTAGTAAAACTGTAAACAATAACCTCATTGAAAGTTAAATGTGTCACTTCACAAAAACGTGCGATTTGTTTGGTCAGTCTGTGCACTATGTAATGTGAGTTGTAAAACTTCATTTAGTAGTAAACATCATTATGTGACATTTTGTTTTTCTGACCAATGTTATTACTCAAACATTTACCCCAAAAAAGCATGTGTTGAAAAAGCCTGAACTTCTGTAGATGTACTTCCACAGTCAGCGTTAATTAAAATGACACAACAGTTTGCAGGTATACTGTTCAACACCTCATTTGTGTGTTTTTAATTCGTGTAATGGAATCTTGAATCTATTTTCTTGAAAATTAGAGAAGCACAAAAAAGAGAGCTTCTTGTTTCTAATTTAGCAGCGCAAAAAATAAGCAGAGTGTGACAGCGTTCCTCAAATCGACAGCACTGGAAATTTATTGTGTAAATGAATGATCTTTCACCTGAATTTCTCCTCATTGGTCCTTATTCTTACGCATTTTCCGGCTCTCGAAATGTGAAAACCTATACAAATATCACTGTGAAAAACCTCAAAATATCCCCCAGATGCAATGAAATGGGGTGTTGAGATCCACGAATTTGAAATTTTCCAAACCATGGTCGGCCTGTGGTGGTGACGACCCTTGGTTGCCCCATTATACAGCCTCATTTATTTTCCCCTAGCAGAAACACTGGATTATTAAGGTGCTATATAAGTAAGAGAATTCTGTTTTAATTTTGAAATTCCCACCTCTGATATTCCTTAAAATTCAAATTAAATATACGCAAATTATACACAAAATGAAGGTTGAGATGTATAGAACATAAAACACATATGAAATCAACACTAGAGATGACAGCAGGCACCACTGGTTCCTGGAAATCTGCTACCATATTCGTATCAGAACTGATAATACAATAATATTTCTAGAGAGCAACTTTTGGTCAAATGTACTTCACATATCCAAGAACAAAGCTAGGCATTCAAAACACTTGAGACTGCAGCGAAAGGACTGCACTTGGAAAAGGACAACACTGTCTGCATTTTTTTATTGAAGATGGATTCAAATTCGACGGACATGCGCAAATCACCCCAAACCACGAATTTCTATCGAAAAACAAAATCATAATTCTAAGAAATTTCAACAAGTGTCATGATACATTGCATAGAAATATAGCAACTATGCAGTCTGCATTTGATAATGTGGAGAATGAGGACCAGTCTGAATAAGAACGCTTTTACTGGTGCTGAAAGTATAATCCTATTTGAATGGAGCAGGTACGGACTCCACGTTACAATTCATGCTAGAAGCCAGTTGATGTTGACATATAAGGTGTATTTTGAGACGTCCTACAGAATTATTTACTGGAGCTGCTAGATCTAATTTAAAGGTATATTTAATCAAGGCATTTCTAAATACCGAAACTGTTACATATGGCGATGAGGAGTAACTGGAAACCCGAGGATTCCCCATGAAAATTATCAATATCAGTAAATTTTTACTGTTATTTGCGGCTTCCCTTGCAACGTTTTTTTTTTTTTTTAAGGTGGTTTTCGAAAGATCGTTTCAAAAGTTCTTACTTTCAGAACGAAATGATTATATCAAGTAATATTTACAAGATTAAAGTAATTTATCAGTAAAGTGACTGAAGAAAACTTCGAAAAATCGGCAAACGCTCGATTTGAATTTTTTGTTTTCCACCTTTGTTTACCATTGTCAAAATCGTAAAAAACTGAATGTCCTTGATAAAAATATTTGGTATAAGTACTGTTAGTATTCAATTGTATATATTTTCAAATTAATTGGTGATCAAAAGAAAAGAAAAACAGGCCAAGAAAATTTCTTAGTTTCGTTGTATATGGTGACAACAAGAATATCAAGGGAGGTAACTTGTTGCTGTTGTAAAAAAAAAAATGGTTGCAATGAACTAAATTTACGATTGAACATTTGAAACGCTCGATTTGGCATACAAAAGTATTTAAAGGGGTGTAAAATAATTGTTTTGTAAATATTTTATTGAATTTTTCACTTATATGAAGTGGAAATAGACACAAACAGTGCATTTGTTTGAAAAATGGACTTTGACAAATTGAATCAAATTTTTATATTTTTTCACATTTTGTTTATCCAGCATGAATTCTTGTGCAAGTATAATTTGATTCCACTTAAACTAATATCCTGGTGTTGGATTTGTTAGTTATTTTGAATTTGTTTATATTTTCCACTTTCATCATGGCACTAAATTTGCAAACAATTTCTCTTGATGAATTCCAACATTTAAAAAATATTGGGCAAACTAAAGCAAAAAGGCTTTATGACTGCCGCGAAGCTTCAGGTTTATTGAAACTTGAAGATCTGGAAGTGCAAACAGGTATAGCTTCTGTAATTTGGCAAAACTGGATAGATGAAGGGATCATTTCATTAGAAATGCCACAAAGGTCTCTTGCAGCAATTTCTCTTATCCCGTTTGACGACACTTATCAACCACAAGCATCAGACCACACTCCAGATCTCGTTAAAATTATTTCGGACATGAGAAATGAAATAAATACAAGAGGCCCCAAGGGGCCTGAGGGCGCTCACCTGACATGGTAGCCTAAATATCAACCCAGAGAATTGATTTCAACAGGTACCATCTGCTCCTCCTAAGAAAAGCTTATACCAAATATCCAAAGATTCTGATCAGTGGAACTAAATAAAAAAAGATTTTTAAAGAATATTCCTCATATTGGACTAAATTATAATTCAGGCTCCCACAGGGAGCCCATATATGAACTCAGGGACTTGGCTTTAACAAACTTGAATCTCACCCCCCTAAGGATGCTGCCCACCAAATATCAAAACATTCCGACTGCTGGATCTGAAGAAGAAGATTTTTAAAGAAAATTCCTCATTTTGAACTAAGTTACAATTCAAGCTAATTCCTCATTTTGAACCAAGTTATAATTCGGGCTACCACAGTGAGCCCACATATGAACCCAGGGACTTGGCTTGAACAAACTTGAATCTCACCCCCCTAAGCATGGTGCATACCCAATATCAAAAGGTTCTGCCTGCTGGATCTTAAGAAGAAGATTTTCAAAGAAATTTGCCTGAAATGCACTAAGTTCAAATTTGGGCTCCTATACTGAGCCCAAATATAAACCCAGGGGGCCGGTTTGAACAAACTTGAATCAGATCCACCCCACAATGTTGCATACCAAATATCAAAAGATTCTGCTTGCTGAATCTGGAGAAGAAGATTTTTTAAGAAATTTGCCTGAAATGCACTAAGTTCGAATTTGGGCTTCTATAGTGAGCCCAAATATGAATCCAGGGGGCCGATTTGAACAAACTTGAATCAGATCCACCCCACAATGTTGCATACCAAATATGAAAAGATTCTGCCTGCTGGATCTGGAGAAGAAGATTTTTGAAGAAATTTGTCTGAAATGCACTAAGTTCGAATTCGAGCTTCTATAGTGAACCCGAATATGAATCTAGGGAGCTGATTTGAACAAACTTGAATCAGATCCACCCCACAATGTTGCATACCAAATATGAAAAGATTCTGCCTGCTGGATCTGGAGAAGAAGATTTTTTAAGAAATTTGCCTGAAATGCACTAAGTTCAAATTTGGGCTCCTATACTGAGCCCAAATATAAACCCAGGGGGGCCGATTTGAACAAACGTGAATCATATCCACCCCACAATGTTGCTTACCAAATATGAAAAGATTCTGCCTGCTGGATCTGGAGAAGAAGATTTTTGAAGAAATATGCCTGAAATGCACTAAGTTCGAATTCGAGCTTCAAAAGTGACCCCAAATATGAATCTAGGGAGCCGATTTGAACAAACTTGAATCAGATCCACCCCACAATGTTGCATACCAAATATGAAAAGATTCTGAAGCTGGATCTGGAGAAGAAGATTTTTTAAGAAATTTGTCTGAAATGCACTAAGTTCGAAATCGGGCTCCTATACTGAGCCCAAATATGAACCCAGGGGGCCGATTTGAACAAACTTGAATCAGATCTACCCTACAATGTTGCATACCAAATATGAAAAGATTCTGCCCGCTGGATCTGGAGAAGAAGATTTTTGAAGAAATTTGCCTGAAATGCACTAAGTTTGAATCCGGGCTTCTATAGTGAGCCCAAATATGAATCCAGGGGGCCGATTTGAACAAACTTGAATCAGATCCACCCCACAATGTTGCATACCAAATATGAAAAGATTCTGCCTGCTGGATCTGGAGAAGAAGATTTTTGAAGAAAATTGCCTGAAATGCACTAAGTTCGAATTTGGGCTTCTATAGTGAGCCCAAATATGAATCCAGGGGGCCGATTTGAACACAGTTGAATCAGATCCACCCCACAATGTTGCATACCAAATATGAAAAGATTCTGCCTGGTGGATCTGGAGAAGAAGATTTTTTAAGAAATTTGTCTGAAATGCACTAAGTTCGAAATCGGGCTCCTATACTGAGCCCAAATATGAACCCAGGGGGCCGATTTGAACAAACTTGAATCAGATCTACCCTACATTGTTGCATACCCATTATCAAAAGATTCTGCCTGCTGGATCTGGAGAAGAAGATTTTTTAATGTTTTTCCCATTGCCTACAGTGTTAAAAAGTGCTGACTCAGCACTTTTTCAAAGTCCTGAAAAAAGTACCTTGTGATCAAACCGATAGGGATTTTTTTTAACCATTCTATTCTACTGGATAAAAGTAAGCTTTACATAAAATAAGAATTCTCTGTGCCGTGTAGTTTTGGAGATATGGCAGTTTTAAGGTTTTTCCTATTTTTAGCTCCCGAGGTTCCCACGGGGCAATGAGAAAAAAATGTTTTGCATCAATCAACTACTTATGACCCATTATCATCTCATATCAAATTTGGTTCAAATCTACTTCACGGTTCAGAAAATAGAAATTTTAGGCGTGGCCAAAATTTTTGCCCCTCCCATAACGAAGGCAAATAATGCCCGACAAACTTCTCTTGAACAAACTTGATTCTAAACCTCAAAAGGACTCTGTATACCACATATCAAGTCTCTGCTACTGGTGGTTCATTAGAAGAAGATTTTCAAAAAATTTGTCCATTTTTTCCCCACACCTCTGCTCAATATGAGCCGAAACCTAATTTACCTAAAAATCAAAATGCCCCTATATAACCACTACTTACATGAAATTTAATTAAAATGTGGCCAGTGGTTTAGGAGAAAGAGGCTCAAACACCACCTTCACGCAGGACGACGGGCGACGGACGACAGACGACGGACGACGGACAAAGAGTGATAAGAAAAGCTCACCCTGACTTTCAGTCAGGTGAGCTAAAAATAAAACAGGAACACAAGAATGAAAGGGAAAGGTGGAAAGAAGAGAAAGCAGATTTATCAGCTGCTAAGCTATTGGCTGAAACAGAACTGAACGCTTATAAAAAATGGGTTAGAAGTTTTTAAAAGGGACTTCTCACTGAAAGTAAAGGAGATGACACAGAAATTTGATAGGGAATACAATAAATTGTATTCTGAATTGGAAGCCCAGAAAGATAAAAAACAAAGTATACCTGAGACCACTATGCACCCACCTTTATCATGGTATAAAGGAAAAAGAGAGGAACAGAAAATGAGAAAGATAATGTCAAAACAGAAGAGTCATCACTATTTAAATTTGATTTGGAAAGAAATTTGGAGTACCTGAGACCACTATGCACCCACCTTTATCATGGAATATGGAAAGAAAAAAGAGAGGAACAGAAAATGAGAAAGATAATGTCAAAACAGAAGAGTCATCACTATTTAAATTTAACTTGGAAAGAAATTTGGAGTCAAATTATTCTGATTCAAATGATGAAATAGAGGAGCCTGAATTTTATAATTATGGTGCTGGTTCAAAGCGCAATAACTTATTGGCTGATAATAAGAAAAAAAACTGCAAATCAGCAACTAAATTAACAAAGAGGAAAAGCAAAAAGGACCAAAGTTTTCAAAACATGGTCACAAAACTCAGAAGTCCAGTTCATCTTATTTTGAGACAGATCTGGAACCAGATGGAACAAGACTAAAACACCACCACCGAACCAACTATACTGACCAAAGCTCCTTAGACTCTCATAAAGCCAGTAATAAACATTCTCGACATCGTTCTAAAAGTAGGAGACGAGATATCGACCACAGCTCCTCTGAGGCTCAGATTCCCGTAAAAGCCGAGGCAAACATCATTAATGAAGTAGAAGACAAGAGTATCCTTCAGATGAATCTTCAAATTATTCAAGTGGATCTTCATATGCTAGACAAGGATGTACGAGGAGACATTACAAAAGAAGCTCAACGACTAGCTCAACTGATTCTGAGAGTGCTAGATACAGAGATCACCATCATAGAAGGCGAGATCATTCCAGAAGGAGAAGCAGAAGCAGAAGCAGGAGTCCACAATCACAAAAATTGCCAATTTTTAATGGAAAAGGGTCCATGAAATAGGAGCCATTTATTTTTAAATTTGAGAGGACTGCAAGAGATAGGTACTGGAGTCAAAGAAAGAAGTTAAATCATTTATTTGATTGCTTATCAGAGGATGCATTAGAATATGCCAACCTATTGGATGATAATCTCGATTTTTATGACTTGAAACATGAACTGAAACGCCGATTCAGCCGCAAGGAAACACCTGCTTCTGCACGTCGACAGATCCAGTTCCTGAAGCAAAGAGACGAAGAACCTTTAGAGGACTTTTCACACCGAGTCCATTTATTGACTTTGGATGGATATCCTGAATCCAACAGGAAAACAGTAGAACATATTTCTACTGAGGCATTTCTTCGTGGATGTCGGGATAAGGAAGCAGTCAAGATGGTAATGGAGAAAAACCCACCAAACATTTTAAAAGCTCTAAAATATATGAAAGCACCAATAGCCAACCAGAAAACCATTATTGGCTATCGCTCCAGTTATCATCAGAGGCAAGTGTCATTCACAGATCCTGACTCAAGTGATGCAAATTATGAGTTCAGAATAAACAGGGCGGAGTCAGAGACCAATTCCTCCTCCTTAGAAAAAGAAGTAGAGGCTTTGAAGACAATGGTGCAGGATATGTCGACCTTAATGAAACAAAAATTTGATGAACAGAAATCACATAGCACAGAAGCATTTTATAGACCTCCTGCATATCAGCAACCATAGAAATGAAACAATAATTCATATCAAAAGAGAAATTTCCGGGGAAATAACAAAACAAATCAATCTTGGAGAAAACCTCAAAAACAAAATGGTCAGGAATATGGTGATTCAAAGACCTCAGATCTCCAAACCCCAAAAAATTTAAACCAAAGAGGGCCAAGTGCAGAGGCCAACACTTGGTCCAACAACAGCAACAACAAAAGGGGCCATTAGAAAAGCAGATCACAAGCAAGAATGACTCGACAAATGTAAATAATTCTCATGACAATGATAATTGACAGAGATAGTTGTAAATAGATTGGATGGAATGTCCTTGATGATACCACTGAAGATTAATGATGTAAATACTACCGCCATCGTGGATACTGCAACTATGATAACATTAATGGATGAGCAGTTTTTCGAGTCTCTCTGCACTGTTCCAACAAAGGAGTCAGAAAAAGTGTGACTTTGGTAGTCAGCCAGTAATTGGGAAAATATTCCAAACATGTAAATACCAGCTGGAACAAAAACCTTTAGCTGGGATGTTTGTGTTGCTCCCATTGATGAGAAATTTATGTTAGGACTAGATTTCCTTCAAGCCAATGGGTGTATAGTCAACTTGAGGAATAATACTTTGACTATAGAAGATGAAGTAGTGAAGGTTTCCTTCAAAAAAGCTGACTCGGGTGTAGAAAAAAACCAATGCAAGAGTTGTGGCAAGTAAGGCAGTTCCCTTGCCTCCAAATACAATATCGCTTGTGGATATGAAACTGGAAACTCCAATATTTAATGGAAGTTTTATTTTTGAACCAGTACAACAGAGAAATGGTAATCTGCTCTCGTCAGCAATTGGTAATGGAAAATATGTTACAGTTAAAGCTATAAACGACATCAATTGTTATCTGAGGTTGAAGAGGCATACCTTAGTGGGTACTGATGAAAGCATAGATGAGGATAATGTTCAAAGTTTCAACGACTTCGAACCACTCCCTTGCCAGCAGGACCAAAATGAAGCAAAAAGTACTAAATCCAATGAATTTGGTTCGCCAATGGAGGATACCAAGGCTGACAGTTGTGGCACAGATAGTGTTCAAAGTTTCGGTGACTTCGAACCATCTGCGCTTCGATCTGTCATCACCGACACCCAGATGGATTCAAATGACAAAAGAGTCACTATAGACATCCAAGGGGAGTTTTGAACACAGCATGTTCAGATAAGAGTACCTAGTTGTACAATGCAACTACATTGCCACATAACTTTATAGAAAATTTATTATAAATAATTCACCTCCTTCATTCTATAATTATTATGATTTCCATTATTGGTCATATAGATAACCTAGTTGGTTTTGATAATATTAGTTATGTGGCAAACATTACACCTTTTGGTGATGGAAATTGGTACGTACTAACCCTAACCTTGGTCAGGTATTGAAGCCATCCAAACGGAACGGGGAGGAGTGCAGAGAATGAGGACCAGTTTGAATAAGGACGCTTTTACTGGTGCTGAAAGTATACTCCTATTTGAATGGAGCAGGTCCAGACTCACGTTACAATTCGTGCTAGAAGCCAGTTGATGTTGACATATAAAGGTGTATTTTGAGACGTCCTACAGAATTATTTACTGGAGCTGCTAGATCTAATTAAAAGGTATATTTAATCAAGGCATTTCTAAATACCGAAACTGTTACAATAATAGTATGCTGTATTAAGGCGATCTTTCTCATTTGATTTTAGATGGCATTGTATATCGATGCTTTTCCCTCCTATGACGTTGACCGCAAATCGAAAATAATTTACAATGTAAACAAAGCCAAAAGTTTTGGAATTTACCCCCATGCAGCACTGTCAGTGTGTTTTGAAGAATTTTGATTCCCGAGCTTTGTTCTTGGATATGTGAAGCACATTTGGCCACAAGTTGTTCTTGTGAAATATAATCATTTTATCAATTCTGGTTCGAATGTGGTAGCAGACTTCAAGGAACCAGTGGTGACTGCTGTCAATTCTATGAGTTGATTACGTATGTGTTTCGTGTTCCATACATCTCAACCTTCTTTATGATGTGTAATTTGTGTATATTTAATTTGAATCCCCTACCTTTATTTGGGGCTCCTCTTACTTTTTTGATGGATTTTTGGGGTTGCTGTCGGAAAAGTTGCCTAGCTCCCTAATAGGAGTCAACAGTCGGATATATAAAGAACAGAGGACCAAAGAAATCAACGACTTAGTCGACGACACGAGAGGATTCCTTGACTGGTAGGTGCTCTGTGACGTTGTACTTATATTGCTTTCAGAAAATATACTTGGTGATAAGATTTGAGCATTGTCATTTACTCTGCAGCAAGAATGGCCTAATATGTGGGGAGGGAGCAGCCAGCAACTATACTGTGCGACCACTGAAGAACGGTCCGCGACTACACTGAGCATCCACAGGGAAGGGCAGTCGACAACAGGAAGGCGACAGAGAGGAAAGTCTATCAGTGAGACCACCATAGACTTGGTCGGCTATGGTAGAAGGGAAAAAATAACATTAGGTGAAGATAAAGAATCAAGAACTGTCAACGAGATCCCCAAAGTTTCAACCGTTGACAGGAAGGACAGAACTGTTGTCAGCAGAAAATAAAGTCTTTAGTGGCTGGCAAGATCGCCTTTTACTACAACAGATGATAGAGACTGCGACAACATCTTTCCCAGAGGTCGCGTGTGGCGCTGCAGCATAGGAGAGATCTGTCACATCTGATTAGCAGACATCTGACAGATATTGTTGCAGCTTTTCATTTCAATAGCCTGTTCCAAACTCGGTAACGTAAGTCCTGGTCGTTTGATACACCATGACCAGAGGTGTAACATTACAATACACACACACACGTATACACACACCCTCACACACACACTCACTCACCTATACACACACACAGTTTGTGCATGAAAAACAGAAAAGGTTTATAAATAGTATGAGATGGCAGTGCCATATTCAATTTTTTGGCTATGGTACAGCCTGAGGTCATACCATGGCTAAAGTTTTATTTACAGCACTACTGTCCAATTTGTTGACAAATCTAGCAATAATCAATACAAGCTTGCTTTCATGAAATATTCAGCTCAGCATAAATTCTTCAGTTCAGTATAACACCTACAACCCATGACGTTGACGCAAAATGGACAATGCCAGATTGAAACAACACCGGACAACCAATATCATTAGACTTACTTTAGAATGAGTTGATTAGAAATTCGACGAAATGCTAAGCTATGAATCGAATCTGACATCCAATTCGAAATTGAAATGAATATCAAAGCTTCAGGGGTGGCACCAAAGTAGTGGTAGTGTACAGACCCATCGTTGTCGAGACTTAGCTGCCCCCCCCCCCCCCGGTGCCCCCTCCCTGCCGAGGAAACTCCCCTCTTTCATTGTATGGTTTCTTGGCTACATCTTAGCCCCTGTATGACAGCTATACACTGCCCCTCCATCCAAGGCATGAGATTCATTCTGATGGAGGGTCACTAAATAACCACTGTTATAGGACTCGACCAAGTATTAGTCTTCAACAAAAAAAAAATTTCAGGTGAGTGGGGAGGGGTTGGGGGGGAAGATATCGAGTCCTAAAACACTTTTATATCATGGAAACTATTCATAAATGATAATTTCACACAACAAAAAAAAATTTGGACTTTTGAAGTCCAAGGTGTGGGGAATATGTCTTGGTCACGATATCTTTCATTCCAAACCTGAAATTTTTTTTTTAACATATAATACCTGGTCGAGTACTAAAACAGTTTTATATCATTGAAATTATTCATAAATGATGATTTCGCAAACAAGAAAAAATTTTGACTTTTGAAGTCCCAAGAGGGGGGAAGATGTAGTCACAAAATCTCCTCCCCCCACCATCCCACACCTGAATTTTTCATTGACTTTTGAAGTCCCAGGTGGGGTGGGGGGGGGGGGGGGGGGGTGAGATATCGTGGTCATAATATCTTCCCCCTCCTCCCCCACCTGAAATTTGTTTATTTATTGAAGACTAATACCTGATCAAGTCCTAAAACACCTCTGAAGCAGACCATTCTATTCTGCAAGCACCCATTCCCTTTGATAGCTATTATCCTGTCTGATGTAATATCTGGTTGTGTCTTACAGTTTGTGTGAACAGTTTTATATCATGGAAACAATTTATAAATTTGAATGAAATCCCAGGTGGGGGGAAAGATATCGTGGGCACAATATTTCCCCTCATATCCCTACCCCCCCCCCCCCCCCCCCCCCCCAACACCTGAATTTTTTTTTATTGAAGACTAAAACCTGGTCAAGTCCTAAAACACTTTTATATCATGGAAACTATTCATAATTGATGAATTCAAACAAGAAAATTTTTTATTGACATTTGAAGTCCCAGGTGGGGGCAAGATATCGTGGTCACGATATCTTCCCCCACACCCAAAATTTTTTTTCTTGAAGACATAATACAGTAGAATCCTCTTAATTGAATATCCATTTTGCCAGTGAAAATTATTCAATTAACAGGAGTATACAATTAACAGGGATTTGGTCAGTTTCTGTGTTCTGGAGGTAAACTGAGCATCTATTCTATTATATCTTGTTTGACAGAGCTCATAGAGCTCTGTCAAACAAGATATAATATAATAAATGTCTGTATTGGATGTAGTGAGGCCAAAAAGGTTGATAAATAAGGGGAATTTGGTGCATGTCACAGTAATTTTTTCGACATATTACAAAAATTTATATACAATTAACAGGAGTTTACTCTACAACCCATATGCAATTAACAGATCAAATTTGTACTGAAGATATGGTAAATGGTTTTGTGTTTGAAAATTATATTCAATTAACAGGGATATACAATTAAGAGATATCCAATTAAGTGGGCTCCACTGTACCTTGTAGAGTTCTAAAACACATAATTTTTCACTTTTGATGGTCACGATATCTTCACCCCCAAACCTCCAAAACCTGACCTTTTTGAATAATTTATTGAAAACTTAGTACCTAAAAAGTTTTCCAACTGGTACCAACCATTTATGGAATCTCAAATGCAAAGGAAAACAAGAGGCCCCAGGAGACCTGACATGGTAGGCTAAATATCAAACAAGGGACTTGACTTGAATAAGCTAAATACGCCCCTCCTAAGAAAAGCATATACCAACTAGATGAAGCGATTGTGCCCACACAATACACAGGATTTTCCTTCTACTTTCAGTTCCTGCACTTGTATGTCCCAAAATTGAGATAAACGCATAAAAAACAGATTTTTTTTATTTTTGTTCGGAAATTTTCGAAGTCCCAAACAGAATTTTTTCAGACTAAAATTTTTCTTTCTTCTTAAAATCGACCAAAACGCATAAAAAACAAAAAAACTCATTTCTGGATTCACCAGGCCCCCACTTTTTGAGTAGAGAAAACAAAATTTTTTGGGGTCTTAAAATTGACCAAAATGCATAAAAAACAAAAATACTCATTTCCGGATTTTGGTCCAAAATTTTCTAAGTCCCAGCCGGCCCCCAAATTATCAGTGTAAAAAAAAATTTTTTTTTTGTCTTAAAACTGACCAAAATGCATAAAAAACAAAAAAACTCATTTCCGGATTTTGGTCAAAAATTTTCTAATTCTCACCCGGACCCCAAATTTTCAGTGTAAAAAAAAAAAAAAATTTTGTCTTAAAATTGACCAAAATGCATAAAAAACCAAAAAAAGTTAAAAAATTTATAGTAATTTATATATTTTTTATACTTACCAATGACCCAGACATAGCTGGTGCTAACTCTTAAAATATAGGGCCAAACACAAATTTTGCCCCCCAATCCCCAAAATTTGCATCTAAAACTAAAGAAAACATGTCCTGAAAGGCCCTCCACACCTCGCCCCCACTGCGCATGCGCAGTGTCAAGGACGTTCCGAAATTGGCGCCATTTATCATTCTAATAACCAGTGCCTGGTAAGCGCTATGTACTCAGCGGGGAGGCATGAGTTCCCAACTCCTGGGAGGGCCATCCCCGTCTGGGTCATTGGTAAGTATAAAAAATATATAAATTACTATAAATTTTTTAACATTTTTATACTGTACCAATGACCCAGACATAGCTGAATAGTAAAAAGGCTGGAGGGCCAAGGACATAGAGCAAAATGGAATACGCTCAATAAAATAAAATAGAGTCATCCCCTGTAGGGAAAAGAAGTAATAGGCCTTACATGTATCTTTCTTATTTATGATAAATTAGAAAGATACAACACCTTCCAAAAATTGAGCTTCATACATCCATGTACTCTATTAATATCCAATAATCCTTATACTAATAATTTTTAAAGTAAGCCAATAACAAAGTAAGTCTAGAGAATAGAGACTCTTATACTCCTAAAAGTGTGTGAGAATTGCATAATCATGTCCGTTGACATATGCAATATTCAAAAGCTATACTTTATAAACTAAGACTTGAATGAATTTTATAAACTTAAACTTCTCACTAAACAACCATCCCAATAACAGCTCAGAATTACTAACTCCGGAGGAGGTATCCCCTTGTTTTCATAGTAAAAACAGGTGACCCAAGGGAACACCCTCCCCCCCCCCCCTTTTTCTTGCCCTGGGTCAAATAGCCCAGAGCGAAGAGGGCAGCCGAATGGAGACACTGCCGAAACAGACAGCCTACCTAGCTATAGTAGCAACTGTTAAGTGAATGACATTCTGAGCAGTAGATAATAGACCTAACAATAGAGGCCTCCAGAAATGGACTCGATATTTCTGAGATAAAATTCATGAATGGATGGCTGAGCGCAATGAGCAGCCTTCAAAAATCTATAATAGCAACACTATTAATGTAAGCCCAAGAAGTAGAAGAACTCTTACTTCATGAGCCGAAATCTTAAGCACAACTGCTAAGCCAATGATATACCATAAGCAGTACGCTAGTTAATAGAATCCATTAACAATAAAATGGAGCGTAACGTCCTTCTACTAGACATCAAAGACAGAAGAGCTTACGCCCTTGTAATAAACAGATATCTGTTTATAAATACATAAACTGTACCCGGAAAGAGTAAAGGCCTATGCCCATACGAAGACGGAAGGACCTTAAAATAATAGGTTCCGGATAATAGGAGCCTAACTCTTATGCAACAATCCAACCTAAATAGTAACGGAAGTATTGATTCCGAAACTATGAAAGTGAAAATCATCCATCGATAGTGCATGAAACTCACTGACTCTACAGTAAAAGAGAAACCAACAGAATTACTGTCTAAAAGGTCAGAATTTGAAAACTACTGTTTCCAGAGGCTCAAATGATTACTTAGCTAAATAAGAACCGAAGTTAAAATCCGTATAGGAATTTAATCTAAAGATTCTAAGTCTATTTATCAAAAAGTTACTAACTGACTTAGATAAAGAGACAAAAGACTCAATTGTAAACTATCGTAGAGTGCATAGGTATGAGGTAACATAAACCTATAACCTAAATAACAACAGGCTGCAGTAGATCTTGTGAAACAAGTATACTAAAAAATAGCAATGAGTAGTATGGAGGGATCAACCATATGAACATAATGATCCCTACACCACGACGGAAGAGCCTCCACTTTAGTCGCATAGAATAGCGAAGAAGAGGATCTCCTATAGTAAGAAATCGCGTCCAAAGCTCGTCCAGTACAGTGCTTACAATGCAATACGGACCACACAACGGAATACATGAAGGTTGCGACCTTGCTGGTTGTGATAAAGATGACACGATTTACCCAGTGAAAAAAGATCCTCACATAGAGGAAGATTTCACGTTAAGATCCACAGTAGACAAGAGAGTAAATTACTCATGATCTCTGTGAAGATAGAGATGCTATCAACAGAAATGTATTGTGGTTGTTTATCTTAGCAATACCTGCTAAAACAACAGCGCCGGAGGATACGCGTATCCTATCATTCCGTCCTATAGATCAATAGAGCGTTAACAGTATTAGCTCAGAGATCTGGACAAGCCAACACCTACGTCTGCAATTGATTAGCAAGCTGTGTCATAAATAAAACATCATTGGGCGCTCCCATAGATAGCAAATCTGATTAAATACTTGTTTGTTGAGAGTCCATTCTGACAGCAACAAGCGACCCGTAAGAGAACGGGAGTGCAATAAAACAATCAGACGACCCAGAATATGACGGACCAAAACTAAATTTGGTGTACTATAACCAACAGACGGATTCTTTCCATTAAATAGAATAACGGAAACGAAAGAGTGCCTCCCTGGTTCCGGAGATACGCCACTACTGTCGAATTAAAGGACAGGAATTTGGGCATGCGTTTCTGAATAATGTTCATGCAATGACATAAAGCAAGCCTAAAAAACATTATTCCGCGGAAGTTAAACTGATAGCTAAAAGACTGCGGAACCCAAAGACCCTGGCACTTCGAATCCGTAGGGATCAGTATATATCCCAATCTGTTTGACTGGCAACCGTCATAACAGCCACACTCGGGTCCGGCAACTGCGGCGGCACTCTCTGAGTCAACCACCGAATGTTTGCCCCAGTCTGAATCTCTTGTAACACTAGATAGACAAGAGAATGTATAAATCAAGCAATTCATGGATTGCCGGAAAGTTGCCGTTGAAGAGAAGCTCCTCCGAGAACGAAGCGACTCTGAGAGAGTTCTTAACCTACTATCCACGCGTGGATGTAGCTAGGGCTGCATCACGTCTAACCAACTCCAATCAGCCACTGAAGGGCGGAGTTATACGTGAACAAACTACTGCCCTCAAAAGAAATTACATTGAGAATAATATCCCGTAAATCTTTTCTTGAAGACGTAATGATAACGCCTCAGTAAGGCGGATTACGTATAATAAAGCGTCTAAGTTAAGTCTACTATACATAATGTCGTTCCCAACATTGAAATTGGAAAAGACATAAACGGCGAAAAAGAATATATGCAGTCTTTAATCACACCGTCTAGACGCATATGAACTCTCGGTATGCCCTGCTCTGCCAAAATAAACTATATGGAAAAAAGATAAAATGGCAGAAATGAGCCACGCGAACAAGAAACTAAACTATCATGCTTAGTAGCAGGCTTGTATATATATATAAATATATAGCGTCGAAAAATAAAACACATGTTGTAATGACAATATTGGACTGCGTCGGTAAGTCAGGGGCAAAGTCCCTGTACCGATCGAAAAATCCGAGTCCAATGACGCTATAAGTCTCTTATCCAAGATCGCAGCAATGAAGTCCGAAAAATAATCACTGGAAGAAATGCCAGAAGATATGAAAGGCATCTTCCGATACTACTAAAGGGAAAACTCGAAATCTTTCGAATCCCTTTCGCCATCCTGTCGGACCCTATAAAGCGTTCGGTCGTCCGTAGCTTGATGCAACCGCAGACCGCACCGACCCAGCGCCGTCGGATAATTCCTGATTCGACCGAGAAACCGTCAATTGCTGGGATGCTGAGAAACAACTGTGCTAACTCGGATAGCACGTCCGTCACTGAGGCCTGAGGAGCAGCGGTCTTACGATGCATTGCCGCAGGAAGCTCCGAGATCGTTACCCCGTGCATACTTCCAATATGCGAGCGAACGGAGTGTATAGGCCTCGTGTCCCTTGGCTACCGGATGGCGCGACCTATTCGCTGTGGAATCACTGAATGCCGAAACTGATCGGATACTCGAGGTCACGTAGCCAATGTGCGGTCGTGTGCCCTGCTGTGAGGATGAGGAAGCATTAAAGACAGTCTCTCGGACTGTCAATATAACGGAGCGTCCCGAGCAACGGACATATGCTCCGAATGTAAAATATCTGAACCACAACATGCGGTCCCCTATGTTGTTGGCTTCCTCCGATCTGTCCTCAATCTGCCGTCACTGGGTGAGTACTGAAGTAATTAAAGTGCTCGCATCACCCAAATCTCCTTCCTAGACCGCAACGGACGAACCCGGCAGCCGAACCATTCGATGAATGTACGCTACACCGGGTGAGCTAGCGAATGTCACTCCGTAAGCGATAGACATATTCCATGAGCACTTATTGCCGCTAACTCTTCATTAACTATGACGACAGAGGCACACTTTTGAAAGACATCTCCATAACTCTTCGAACAAGAAACCAGAAATGCTTGGATAGCAAGCATAAAATAATAATATATATAGCGTCGTTCAATAATTCGAAAGTTTGTGTGACATTATTGGACTATGTCGGAACTGAGGGACGATGTCCCTGAACCGAACCAAAAATTTCTAAGTCCACCGACGCTATCAGTTTCTTATCCGGCATCGCAGCATATGTTGTTCCGAAAGGGAAAGCTTGAAATCCACCGAATCCCTTTCGGTATCCCGTCGGACCGGATGAAACTTTCGGACGTCCGTACCCGCTTCCGCGGAGCGTCCCGACCCAGCATCGTCGGATAAAATATGTGCGACAGATTCAGTTGATGCTGGGATGCTGCGATAAACTGTGCTATTAAGGAAAGCACGTCCGTTCCCGAGGCCTGTGCAGTAGCGGACTTACGATGCATTGCCGCTGGAAGCTCCATGTACGTTGACTCCCGCACACTTCCTATGCGAACGTCCAGAGTCTGCAGGCCTCGAGTCCCCGGCTACCGACCCAGCGCTGTCGGATAATTCTCGATCCGACACCGTTTCTGTCGGCTGCTGGGATGCTGCGATAAGCTGTGCTATGTGCACAAGAATGTCCGGCGTCGAGACCTGCGGAGGCGCAGTCTATCGCTGCTTCGCCGAGGGCAGCTCCGCATCAGATGGCTCCCGCATACTTTTCCTATGCGAACGTCCGGAGTCCATCGGTCTCGAATCCCTGGCTGCCGGATGGTGTGACCTGGTCGCCGAAGAATCCTTGATCGGCGAAGCTGGTAATATATCGGCGGTCACGCAGCCAAGGTGCGGTCGTGTGCGCTGACGAGAAGAGGAAGCCTTAGCAGTCTCAGCGGACTGCCTATACAACGGAGCGTCCCGAGCGACGGACGTATGCTCCGCTAACGACACATTTGTACCACAACATCTGGGGCCAGATGTTGTTGAACGAGAGAGGGGCCTCTCTCGCTTGCCGTCCGGATGGACCGGAACGAGCTATGAACCGGACTAAAAGGCTTCCTCCGTTCTCCCTCCGATCCGCCGTCACTGGGTGTGCATTAAGTTAATTTTATAGTGCTCGCATCACCCCAAAATTCCTTCTAGACCGCAACGGACGAACCCGGCTGCCGAACCATTCGGTGAATGGACGCTACACCGGGCGAGCTAGCGGACGTCAAAGGCCGTCGAACCTACTAGGGTCCTCTTGGGCAATTGGCGTATTACATGAGCACTTTTCCGCTAGCCCTTCATTAATTGTGACGACGGAGGCACACTGTTGGAAGACATCACAGATACATCACCCTAATCTTGATCGTCTGAAATAGAAATTGATAAAGTAGAGTGACCCTGCGGGGAAAGGACCGGAGTGTCCAAATCCCCAACAACATACCGTGACATACGCTTCCCATATTGTCATCGAAATCATATGATACAGAACAGGAGTTAATGCGAGTACACTGACCACATATAGAATGATAATAAGGTCAGAGGAAGACTTCCTCTTAAAACAATTGATCAATATCCTTTCAATGTGAAAAGAAAACAAGTCCTGGTACTCGCACTAACCCCTGGCAATCAAAAAACATAATAATAATATGATCCATTAATATAGAAAAAATAATTGAAATCAAAATATTTTGAAAAAATATTTTTTCAGAACAGCCCAAGTTTCTGAAAAGTAACGTTGAGCCCCAATGGATCCCAAGCCTAAGTGTGGACAAAAATTTTAAAAATATTTTAAACAATTTATTCAACACTAACGAACAATAATAACGTATCTAGTTATGATTAAAATAACATAAAGATATTATTATTAGAAATCCCCCCCTCACACAGAGGGCTGTTGTAAATGTAAACAATGAGTGTAAAAACACTAAAATAAGACTCCAGGCACCCAGGCCCGAAATCAGTTACCAAAAATACACCATCTGATGCAAAACAGAGACTTCCAGGGAAGAAACTGCAGAACATCAGATGGTAGATGCAGAACACAACGCCTAACCACCCGTAGGTGAAGACGTAAACATGGGGAAAGAACAGAATTCATTCTGTTATACAGCTAAAACTCCCAAGAAATTTTAGTAATAATAATTACAGAAACTATGCCAAAAGCATGGGAGAATAGCAAGGGGGAACTTAAAGGACAGGGAGAGAGGAAAAACACTTGAAAAAACAGTGTAACTAAATAATCAGAATGACAACAAAATGGCTGCTGCCTTGAAAATAGGTAACTTAACATAATTTCATTAAAAAATTTTAAGTTACAGCCCTGATAATATTCTGTCACACATTCTTTTCCTCTCCTCCTTTTCTATCCTCCTTAGAATCACCATTTCACTAATATTTATGTGTCTGGCATCATTTAAACTGAGATTTAAAAGCACAAAGATCAGTCAGATGTTAACTGATGAAGGGCCAAACTTAGAATGATAAATGGCGCCAATTTCGGAACGTCCTTGACACTGTGCATGCGCAGTGGGGGCGAGGTGTGGAGGGCCTTTCAGGACATGTTTTCTTTAGTTTTAGATGCAAATTTTGGGGATTGGGGGGCAAAATTTGTGTTTGGCCCTATATTTTAAGAGTTAGCACCAGCTATGTCTGGGTCATTGGTACAGTATAAAAATACTAATTTCCAGATTTTGGTCCAAAATTTCTAAGTCCAGACCGGGACCCCCAAATTTTCAGCCCAGATATGAACCCAGGGATTTGGCTTGAACAAACTTGAATCTCACCTCCCTAAGCATGCTGCATACCAAATATCAAAAGATTCCTATTAGTCGATCTGAAGAAGAAGATTCTTAAAGAATATTCCTCATACTGCAGAGTAAGAGAGAGAGCGTATCTATAATTATACTTCAACTAAGAAAGCGTCCAAACTCTGCATGTGCTAAAGGGAAGGAAGGCCAAGACTAGAACGCTCCTTTTTCAATAACTCAGTCGCAGTGGGGTTGATTGTTTGGCTTTCGAGTCATTCCATAGTTTGAAGTTAAATAGATGTTTGCTTGGATTTCGAATTTTTAAAAACGAACTCACACTGCAGTTTGAGAAAATTGATTTCTTGTCTCTCTCTCTCCCCCTTCTCTCTCCCTCGTGGAGTCCGGAATTATAAGTTACACCCGTAAACTTCAGTAGTAATTTTTGTTCCGTATATTTCTGAGGTGTGTCCATATTTTAATGTTGCACACAAATTATTTATCGAGTTATTATCGATTGAAACGCCGGAGGCAAAAATCATCAATAGCTTTGTCAGAGTCTGGGAAGATGTATACAGAAATTATTTATTTAAATCTCTTCGCTATTGCCAATTGGAATTGAAATTTTTTGGTTTAAATTTAAACTAGAACGTACAGTACAGCCACCGTGGAGTGGTCGTAATCCACATGTGGGCAGTGATGTCCACGCAGGCGTTTACCATGTAATAAATGTAAGTGTCAATGACACTGTAGCTCAACTTGTTAAGACATGTACATGTACAGTATGTGACACAGCAATGACAAATATCTAGGTAATGACCTGATAACAAAGGTACATTTTAAGTATTGTAACGGTCTGTACATAAATACTGACCGTAGCCTGTAACAAATGTATAGGTAAAGTATTGTAAAGGTGGGTGACAGTCAGATGCTAAACTAGAAAAGAAATCTTTGAGTCCCAGAGTGGGTCTGACTGAACCCCAAAATATTTGTTCTCATAGCACAGTGATAACAAAGGCACCTCAAAACACACTCGTTCCTGTCCCAAGGTGAAAACAAAGGTATCCAAGAATTTTTGTGAAGATCAGTTCATAACTACGAGCTGTATAGAAGTTGTGACAAAAAACTGATTGGACCTAATTTCGGTACAAAATGGCCACTGGCAGCCAACTTGAATTTTGGACCGCACCCAGAAACACTCGCTCTCGTCCAAAGGTGATAACAAAGGTACCCAAGACATTTCGTGAAGATCGGTTCAAAAATACAGACTCTAGCCCGAGGCGTATTGACATGTGTACTTATTGTGTATAAGTAGCACTGAAAAAAGTTCATCAAATTTGCATAATTTCTGCAAGAGAAAAAAACCTGTACTATATGTGATGTATCCCATGGTACTAAACATTCACACAAAAACTTATTCAAATCAGCACTTTCAAATGGAAGTTCTGTGCAAAAATCTGATTGCACCTAATTTTGTACAAAATGGCTGCCATCAGCCATCTTGAATTTCGGATCGGACCCAAAAACACTCGTTCTCGTCCCACGGTCATAACAAAGGTACCAAAGAAGTTTCGTAAAGATCGGTTCATAAATACGGCCTCTAGTCTGAGCCGTATTGAATTGTTGACGGACAGACGGACAGACGGCCAGACGGACAACTGGCCATGGCATAAGCTCAAATTTGGCTTCGCCAAAGTTGAGCTAAAAATCATCATCAGCAAAATTTTAATTAATGAAGCACTGGGTTGTACCCGGTGCTTCATTAATTAATTTTTTGATGATTATTTCTATAATTAGTGTTTGCAATATAATATTATTGCGCCTGTGGACAAACTGCCCACTTCATGGAAACTGACCAATCCACGGTGGCCGTACTGTACCAAACCCTAGTTTATAATATATTCAAATAAAAATATTCAACTCTGTGTTTTTTTGGCGAAAAGTGATATTTTTACCACACTAAAAAGTGTCTTCAGCTGCTGATTCCAAGTCAAGTTCAGTTGTATGCGGTGAGTGCATGGAGAGTGCACCTGAGAAGTGAAGCAGTGCTTATTTACTGAGGTAACCAGGTTCTGGTTTACTTTTTGGAAAAATCGTAAATATTTTGTTTCGTATATTTTATATATATTACCGGTATGTAATGAGTTATTACCGATTGTGGCGCTTGAGGAGAAAATCATCGATAACCAAATCCAAGTCCGGAAAAGTGTACACAGAAATTATTTATTTAAATCTCTTCACTTTTGCCAATTAAAAAGTGTTGTTTTTTCTATTGACACTATCTAATCAAATAAAAGTATTCAACCCTCATTCACGTGTGTGTTTTTATTCATAATTATTGTACAATATGGGTGCAAGAATATTCTAAATGTTCTATTTTTGTAGATGAAATCCCTGATTGCCATATAAATATTTTTGTTGATTGCCCACAAGTAAAGCTCACAAGGTTTTGTTACATCCAAATTAAAAATGCTCCAGCTTAATCCTCTTTATCGGATTAGGGAAACCCAATTGGGTCCATCTTATTCATGATGAGGCAAAGCCTGTCGACTCCTGCTAATTTAAAACTGTTTCGAGAAAGACCAGAATTGCTCTGAAAACACAATCTCATATACAGTACATGGAGAGTGGATTGTAACTAAATCACCCGTGGAGTGCAGTTATCACCTAAGCTATAACTTTCAAATTTTGTACATATGGACAAAAAACACAAGCAATGTTTCAGCCAATGGACCTCCGGGTTTAACCAGGAGGTCCATTGGCTGAAACTTTGATTGTGCTGGTTATGCTTTGCAACAAATTTGCAATTATTGCTTGAGTGGAATCTCCACTCTGCAGGTGATTTAGTGATAAAACACTCTACAGGTACTGTAAGAAACTCGGGGTAGATCATCATGTATCAGTTCTGAGTTGTTCGTTTCGTGTTCACTGGAAATCAGCAAAATGGCAGATACATGTATCATATACACAAACCATGAAGGACCAATTGATTTGCGTTCTGTCGTGGATGTTTTAGAAAATCCTGATGAAAGTAAAATTTCAATGCAGCCTCCAAACAGACCGAAAGGAGGAGAAGTGTATATTACCAACAACCGACAGGATGTAACTATCGACCAGTATATGTTGGTCAAAAGAGGGGGTTCCATATTACCCCGCAACAACCCTGTTCTCTTCAGGAGAGAATATAGACTGAAACTGCATGTGTGTGATAGAGTAGGCGATGAATGTTTTTTTGAGAGTGTCTACCTCTCTCAATCATAGAGGAAGAGCCTTTGCTGCGCGATGGTGACGCTTGTGAGACCGAGATCACTTGGGTTTCCAATAGTCAAAGTAACTTAAAACTAACAGAATCTCACAAGAGGGAAATAGTGGACAAACAAATGTTGTGTAGTGACATAATGAATTATGCGTCATATCTCCTGAAAACACAATTTCCTAATATCAATGGCTTTCAACCGACTGAGTTAGTACCAGTGTACAATGATGACAACGAGCAATAGGATTATGTGTTTCAGTTCAATGACACGGTTTCACCAGCAGCCCAAATTCACCATACTGGCAAAAAGCACTGGGTACTTTCTATGTTTGATGGTGATCAGGTTTACTTGTTAGATAGTTAAAAAAATTTATAGGGAAAAAACTGAGATGAATTGTGTTTTGTTTTTTTTATTTATTAAAAGTGTCATTTTGGATGATCAAAGACTGGAATATAGTTGGATAGAGCTGTTTTTCGATCATTAAAAATACTAGTAATCAACATTAATTCTGGGAAAGCCCCCTCCGAGCTTTCCAATAATTAATGTTGATTACAGATATTTTCAATGGTCAAAGCTCAAAGTAGCTAAAACGGGGGGAAAAAAAATTATAGGGAAAAGACTGAGATGAACTGTTTAATTTTTCTATTAATTAAAAGTGTCATTTTGGATGATTAAAGACTGAAATATACGGGTAGTAAACGATTTCAGTTAAATTGATTTCCAATCATGAAAACGTGTCCAATATTATATTTTTCTCAATGTAATAAAATCAATAGGAATTTAAATGCTGTTTTTTTTAAATGACCCTTAACTGTGTGGGACGAATTCACCAACGGGTGAGTTATAGGACGATTTCCCATTTCGACAGTCTGCCCCCCCCCCCCCCCCCCCCCCCCCCCCCCCCCCCCCCCCCCCCCGCGTAATCTAGAATTTTGAGCAAAATGTTTGCAGTTTAATGTTCCTTGGGTAAACTACTGACCGCCCCCCACCCCCTGCATTATTGAAAAAGGAGCTGTCTAGTCTTGTCTTTCGTTCCATTTAGCACATGCAGAATTTGGATGTTTTCTAAATTGAAGTATAATTATAGATACGCGTTGTGATTTGCACTCTCACTCTCTCCAAAGAGAGAGAGATCGAAATCCAAGCAAACATCTATTTAACTTCAAACTATGGAATGACTCGAAAGCCTAACAATCAACCCCACTGCAAATAAGTTATTGAAAAAGGAGCGTTCTAGTCTTGGCCTTCCTTCCATTTAGTACATGCAGAATTTGGACGCTTTCTTAATTGAAGTATAATTATAGATAACGCTCTCTCTCTCTCTCTCTCTCTCTCTCGGCGACCCGGCTTCGGCAGCTGTATACACTTTTTAGTGTTAATTTCTGTATACACCTCGGACTCAGCTGTTGATGATTTTCGCCTCAGGCGCTTCAATTGATAATAAATTGATAAATAAGTTGTGTACAACATTAAAATTTGGACACACGTCAGAAATATACGAAACAAAATTATTACTGAAGTTTACGGGTGTAACTCGTGCCAGTTTCCTTCCAGAACTTATATAATATAAGATTCATAACAACGCCGATCAAAATAAGAGACAAATCATGTGACCAAATAGTCTTTCTGTATACACTTTTTAGTGTGTTTGAAAGACATTTTTCACGGTATACGTCAGAAAATGTTAAAAAAAAATGGATTTTCTTTAACTATTTCGAAAGAAGATGGGTTTATACAACACATAGATAAAAATATCTCGTCAACACCTCGGCATTAATGAGATATTGGAATAATTGATTTCTGTATTCACCAATTCTGGACTCGGACTCTTTTTAGTGATAGCCGTTTTCAGAACAGCTGGACAAATTGGTATTGCGTTCAAGCGTGGCATTTACCACGAAAATACAGGCCTGGCATTCTGAAAAATGCAGGAGGGCAAAAAATCGCTCTCCTCAATCAGCTTAGGAGAGCAATTAGCTTTAGACAGCATTTTAAGTGTCCAGTTGAACGAACTTATTGAAACTGAAACCAACAGACTATTACATCAGTGATTTTATTAACTTTACTAAGGTAAAGCGAAATCTCTTAGACATCTGGATGTCTCACTCAACAACAGAACACACACTTGACAAGACCTGTGTGTGTGCTCAAGTTGGGGGGTGAGTGGGGTTGGGTGGGGGGGTTGAAGGTCATAGTGGTAGGCATATGGCTTTCTTGGACAACAGGTCTGCTTGAATCTACAGTCACATCCTGGTGCACATGCTTCAAGTGATAGGGTAGTAGTAATGGTAGTATATTATAGTGTCAATATTCCTTGAATAATTACCCTTCAAACTGTGGTGTCAGTTGTTAAAACTGACAGAAAAAAATATATTGCTGTGACCCATTTTGCTTCAAATGATTGCAACTGTGTTTGGGTATGTACAAAGTACATACCCAAACACAGTTGCAGCCATTACGTTTTACAACTAAACCACTTTCAAAATAAAACTACGTGATGTTATGTTGTGACTTCGAAGTTAAATTACATTTTTGCTTTACAACAAAAATTTAATGTGAGCATAATACATGTAATCTCAATCATCCCAGACCAAAATATTCAGGAGGACAATTTTTTGCTCTCCTTAATTCGTTCAGGAGAGCAGTAAGGAGAGCTAAACAAGAGGCCCCAGGGGGCCTGAGGGCGCTCACCTGACATGGTAGCCTAAATATCAACCCAGAGAATTGATTTCCACAAGTTGCATCTGCTCCTCCTAAGAAAAGCTGAAACCAAATATCCAAATATTCTGACCAGTGGATCTAAAAAAAGATTTTTAAAGAATATTCCTCATACTGAACTAAGTCATAATTCGGGCTCCCACAGGGAGCCAATATATGAACCCAGGGACTTGGCTTTAACAAACCTGAATCTCACACCCCTAAGGATTCTGCACACCAAATATCAAAACATTCCGACTGCTGGATCTGAAGAAGAAGATTTTTAAAGAAAATTCCTCATTTTGAACCAAGTTACAATTCGAGCTCCCACAATCAGCCCAAATATGGACCTAGGGACATGGCTTGAACAAACTTGAATCTTACCCCCCCTAAGGATGCTGCATAAAAAATATCAAAAGCATTCATCTGCTGGATCTGAAGATTTTTAAAGAAAATTCCTCATTTTGAACTAAGTTGTCATTCAGGCTCCCATAGTGAGCCCAAATATGAACCAAGGGACTTGGCTTGAACAAACTTGAATCTCAGCCCCTAAGGTTGCTCCATGCCAAATATCAAAACATTCCAACTGCTGAATCTGAAGAAGAAGATTTTTAAAGAAAAATTCCTCATATTGACTAAGTTATAATTTGGGCTCCCACAGGGAGCCCAAATATGGACCCATGGACTTGGCTTTAACACACTTGAATCCCCCCTCCCCCCCCAAGGATGCTACTCACCACATATCAAACCATTCCGACTGCTGGATCTGAAGAAGAAGATTTTTTAAGAAAATTCCTCATTTCGAACAAAGTTACAATTCAAGCTCCCACAGTGAGCCCAAATATGGACCTAGGGACGTGGCTTGAACAAACTTGAATCTCACCCCCCTAAAGATGCTGCATACCAAATATCACAAGATTCTGCCTGCTGGATCTTGAGAAGAAGATTTTCCAAGAAATTTGCCTGAAATGCACTAAGATCGAATTTGGGCTTCTATAGTGAGCCCAAATATGAATCCAGGTGGCCGATTTGAACAAACTGGAATCAGATCCACCCCACAATGTTGCATACCAAATATCAAAAGATTCTGCCTGCAGGATCTGGAGAAGAAGATTTTTGAAGAAATTTGCCTGAAATGCACTAAGTTCAAATTCGAGCTTCTATAGTGAGCCCAAATATGAATCTAGGGAGCCGATTTGAACAAAATAGAATCAGATCCACCCCACAATGTTGCATACCAAATATCAAAGGATTCTGTCTGCTGGATCTGGAGAAGAAGATTTTTTAAGAAATTTGCCTGAAATGCACTAAGTTCAAATTTGGGCTCCTATACTGAGCCCAAATATAAACCCAAGGGGCCGATTTGAACAAACTTGAATCAGATCCACCCCACAATGTTGCATACCCAATATCAAAAGATTCTGCCTGCTGGATCTTGAGAAGAAGATTTTCAAAGAAATTTGCCTGAAATGCACTAAGTTCAAATTTGGGCTCCTATACTGAGCCCAAATATAAACCCAAGGGGCCGATTTGAACAAACTTGAATCAGATCCACCCCACAATGTTGCATACCAAATATCAAAAGATTCTGCCTGCTGGATCTGGAGAAGAAGATTTTCAAAGAAATTTGCCTGAAATCCAGTAAGTTCAAATTTGGGCTCCTATACTGAGCCCAAATATAAACCCAGGGTGCCGATTTGAACAAACTTGAATCAGATCCACCCCACAATGTTGCATACCAAATATGAAAAGATTCTGCCTGCTGGATCTGGAGAAGAAGATTTTTTAAGAAATTTGCCTGAAATGCACTAAGTTCGAAATCGGGCTCCTATACTGAGCCCAAATATGAACCCAGGGGGCCGATTTGAACAAACTTGAATCAGATCCACCCTCCAATGTTGCATACCAAATATCAAAAGATTCTGCCTGCTGGATCTGGAGAAGATTTTTTAATGTTTTTCCCATTGCCTACAGTGTTAAAAAGTGCTGACTCAGCACTTTTTCAATGTCCCAAAACTGTACCCTATGATAAAACCGATGGCAATTTTTTTTTACCAATTCTTTCTGTTGGTCCTAAGGAAGCTTCACACCTAATAAAAATTCTCTGTGCCGTGCAGTTTTGGAGATATGGGCATTTTAATTTTTTTCTATTTTTAGCTCCTGCAGTTCCCATGGGGGCTACGGGAAAAAAAAAATCATCATAAATTAGGTACTTATGACCCAATAAACCCTCACATAAAATTTGGTTCAAATCAGCCTCTCGGTTTGGAAAATAGAAATTTTGGGCGGGGCCAAAAATTTTGCCCCTCCCATAATGACGCCAAGTATAGCCCCACAAACTTCTCTTGAACAAATCTGAGTCTACACCTCAAAAGGAAGCTGCACACCAAATATCAAGTCTCTTCTACTGCTGGTTCATGAGAAGAAGATTTTTTAAGATTTCAGCACACTTTTTGGGTGTGGCCCTACCCACGGGCGGGGCAACTTGATTTGAACAAAATCAAATTGCGATGTCATAACAAACTATTATCTCAAATATCAATTAAATTGGTTCAGCGGTTTGGGAGGAGAAGACGCAAACACCATGTTCACGGACGACGGACGACGGACACCGGACGACGGACGACAGACGCCGGACGGTGAGTGATCACTATAGCTCTCCTGACTGAAAGTCAGGTAAGCTAAAAATCGCTCTCCTGAAATTGCCAAGCCTGAAAATAGGTATTTGGGGAGGGGGCTAATTTTGCAACAAAGTCAAGGCAAAAATCATTTTTCGCAAACTTGAAACTCTTGAGATAATATACATTGTACTCAGGAAATCAGTACCGGTATAGGCTCTTACACAGGTCAATTGCCCTGGAAAGGGAGTCGCAGTGACACTGACGGGCGCCATGCTGCCAACTACATCTTCTCATATGCAAATGCAATGTATTGTTATGTTTGTACAATGAAAACCAAAACCGAAAACCCGACTCTTTGAATGAAACTAAAACCGACATGAAATTTGAAAACCGCCCATCTCTACTTTGAGATCAGGGGAAAGGAAGTGGGGCTTTTCGGTCTCGGGAACATTCGGCTTGGGAACATTCGGCCTCCGTTTTCAACAAGGGAGACTAAGAGTGACGCGGTTTTATATGAGTTTAAATACCTTTATTATAACTAACAATAAAGATAAATACCACGTAATATAAAATTTACACAATATAAAATACATTTACAATTTACATATACTGGCACACAACCTCAAAAATCTAGATGTAGTTATATCATTCTCTTTATATTTCTCTGATGCTTCCTCTAACTTCTTGGATACCTTTGGACATGCAAGTAAGCGAGCAAGATTGATATTGGACCTGAATGAATGAAAACTTTCAGCGCACCAAAGGCGCACAGAGACGATGTGGGATTTAAATCCCTTGCAACCCAAATAACTTTGCTTTATAATTTTATTTCCTTATGAATACTGAAATCGCAGTTTGTTGGTTGTTTTAGAAACCGAAAAAGAAACCCAAACAGTCGCTGGTTTGGGAGTAGCCCCAGCATGTTATCCATAATGGTTACAAAAAGGAAAAAATCCACCGACATGTGTTTTTGAAAGCTGAAGCAATGAATGAAATGAAAGGTTTCAGCGCGCAGAAGGCGCACAGGGACGATGTGGGATTTAAATCCCTTGCAACCCGAACAACTTTATTAGCTTCCGAATCCACAAGAGTTTTTTAAAGCTGGGAGTCATCCATCAACCTATAAGGCAGAGGGCTATATTTACAGTCCACATAAAAAGGTTTAAGTGTTCAAAGAAACTGTAAAAAACAGTATATTTGATCGCCTAATCAAATGCAATTAAATCAATCAAGCTTCAGTCGTACTGTAAAAATGCTGTATGAGTTTCTTATCAGAGGCCAGAATTTTGATCACAACTTCAGAAGAACTTATAAAAACAAACTTTTAAAGCTGAGTTGTGCCAAACAACACCCAAGAAGAAACTTGTATATCATTTCAGGTTTGCATGTCGGCATTGGAGCACACATATTGTCATTCTGTTATTCAATACAGTGGATTTTATACAATGGATATTATATTTCATTATTCATTATGGATCGGTCTTGTGAACTCTTAATATACAAAAAAAAATACAACAAAATCAACTAAAAATATTTATTAAGGGCCTATATAAGTAATGGAATTTTGTTTATTTTGAAATTCTCACCTCTCATATTCCTTAAATTCAGATTAAATATACATAAATTATACATCAAAATGAAGGTTGGGATGTATAGAAGACGAAACACGTATGTAATCAATTCATAGAGTTGACTGTAGGTACCACTGGTTCCTGGAAGTCTGCTACCGTATTCGCACCAGAACTGATAATAAAATAATATTTCATCAGAACAAGGTGTGGCCAAATGTGCTTCATATAACCAAGAACAAAGCTAGGCATTCAAAACACTTTCGAATACAGCGATAGGTCTGCATTTTGGAAAAGGACAACACTTTCTGCATTTTATATTGAAGATGGTTTCCATGCTCGACAGACATGCGCAAATCACTCGTTACCACGAATTTCCATCAAAAAACAAAATCGTAATTCTAAGAAATTTCAACAGGTATCATGATACATTGCACTGATTCTGAATATGGCAACTGTGCAATCGCTATCAAATAACAGTATACTGTATGAAGGCGATCTTTTTCATTATTTGATTTTAGACAGCGTTGTTTTTACATGCTTTTTCTGTCCGATGACGTCGACCGGAAAACAAAAGTATACTCATACGTAAACAAAAGCAAAGACTTTGGAATTTTCCCCAATGCAGCTCAGTCGCCGTGTTTTGAAGAATTTTTATACCCTAACTTTGTTCTTGGATATGTAAAGCACATTTGGCCACAAGTTGTTTTCGTGAAATATTATTAAATTATCAGTTCTGGTGCGAATACGGCAGCAGACTTCCAGGAACCGGTGGTGCCTACAGTCAACTCTGTGAGTTGATTACACATGTGTTTCGTGTTCTATACATCCCAACCTTTATTTTGATGTACATTTTGAGTATATTTAATTTGAATTGAAGGAATATCAAAGGTGAGAATTTTCAAAATAAACACAATTTCATTACTTATATAGGCCCTTAAGGGCATATATAAGTAATGGAATTTTGTTTATTTTGAAATTTTTACCTCTCATAGTCCTTAAATTCAGATTAAATATACACAAATTATACATCCAAATGAAGGTTGGGATGTATAGAAAATGAAACACATAGGTAATCAACTCATAGAGTCGACTGTAGGCACCACTGGTTCCTGGAAGTCTGCTACCGTATTCGCACCAGAACTGATAATAAAATAATATTTCATCAGAACAACTTGTGGCCAAATGTGCTTCATATATCCAAGAACAAAGCTAGGCATTCAAAACACTTTTGAATACAGCGATAGGACTGCATTTTGGAAAAGGACAACACAGTCTGCATTTTTTATTGAAGATGGTTTCCATGCTCGACAGACATGCGCAAATCACTCATTACCACGAATTTCCATCGAAAAATAAAACCGTAATTCTAAGAAATTTCAACAGGTATCATGATACCTTGCATTGAATATGGCAACTGTGCAATCTCTATCTAATAACAGTATACTGTATGAAGGCGATCTTTTTCATTATTTGATTTTAAACGGCGTGGTTTTTACGTGCTTTTTCTGTCTGAAGACGTCGACCGGAAATCGAAAGTATACTCATACGTAAACAAAAGCAAAGGCTTTGGAATTTTCCCCAATGCAGCTCTGTCGCCGTGTTTTGAAGAATTTTTATCCCCTAGCTTTGTTCTTGGATATGTAAAGCACATTTGGCCACAAGTTGTTTTCGTGAAATATTATTAAATTATCAGTTCTGGTGCGAATACGGCAGTAGACTTCCAGGAACCAGTGGTGCCTACATTCGACTCTATGAGTTGATTAGACATGTGTTTCGTGTTCTATACATCCCACCCTTCATTTTGATGTACATTTTGTGCATATTTAATTTGAATTGAAGGAATATCAGAGGTGAGAATTTTCAAAATAAACAAAATTTCATTACTTATATAGGCCCTTAAAGTTATTTTCAACTCCCAAACTCAGAAATTTTTTACCAAAAGTGGGAACATTCGTCCTCAAAAGTGGGAACATTCGGCCTCGACTGAGGCCGAATGTTCCCGGAAAAATACCTGGGGCCGAATGTTCCCGAGACCGAAAAGACCCGGACCCAGGGGAAATCCGGTGTTCAGGAATACCCTCCAAATGACGCGCTCAAACGAAAATAGGAGATGCAAGAGATCATAATACCGTATTTCATCAGTCCCATTTTCTTTGTTTTTACAGAGCGCTACTTTGACTGCGAAGTATTCACTCTTTATTGTAGAATCAACTAGGTAACATATTATAATTCACCCCGTGAAAAAAAGAGTTTAATTTCACCAATCTTACGAGGTTACAGAGAGACCTTCGGCGCGAGCCAGGAGACTGGAATTCAGCGTGCAATTTCGAGAGACCTTCGGCGCGAGCCAGGAGACTGGAATTCAGCGTGCAATTTCAGAGTGAAAATACAGCGTAGGGGTCTACTCGACTACCAGAGTGTACACCAATTTAGTACGGATAGTCGTATTTCATATTGTAAACTTGACACTGTAAACACACGTACAATCAAAACCTAAATGCATTTAAAGTGGAAATGAGGTAAACACTGGACAAATGTAAACATAAATTATAACTAAAACTATGAAAATTTATGAACATAACCCAGATCTGACAATAGAGACATATTACATAGATTGTTGTCAGAAAAACTAAAAAACTCAAATTAATCGGAATACAGTGTAACTTTGCGGTCTTTAGACAATGAGGATTTTAGGTATCTGAGGTTGGTTCAATTACATTTTTGCCGACTTTATCAAAGTAATTTATATTTGTGTTTTTATAGAAGTCTGGCGCTGTCAAATATTCGCCAAATATCACACCCAAAATTCAATTAATTTGGCCAAACTTGCAGTGTAGTGTCATGGAACTGATCTGACTGAGCTATGTCAGTATGTTCATCAACATCATCATTCCCTCTTTTTGAACCAGTTGGCAAAATCTATGACTCGGACTGCTGTGTTGGCTGTTGATGCCTTTGGAACACCGATATGGATGCATACGTTTCTCCTGACCGTGAACCATGTAGAGCCCAAAGAGCTCACCTGGAATACAGTGTAAGTAGCATTGTATGCAGGTGTAGGTTGCTGTTGGGTCTATTTCAATCAGTTAACAAGACCTATATTAGGCTATAAACAAGTTTATTGTTCAGTTTCGATGTCCTTGGGACACTGATATAAATAGAGACATATCCTGTGACCATACACACAGTAGGCCTATAGCTCCTAAGAGCTCCGCTGGAATACAGTGTAACTATCAATTCACATGTGCTAGGTTGTAATGGTGTCCATTGCAGTCAGGTAATGATACCTCTTAATGATCTTGTTAAATGTCAACATCCTGGAGTTACTGTGTAATACTGAAATAAATACAGGCTTTTACTGTGACCATGCAGATTTAAAGAGCTCAACTGGAATTCAGTTTTCTAACAATTTATGTCTGCTAGGTTGTAATGATGTGTATTAAAGCCAGGTAGTGAGACATATAAATGACCTTCTTGTTAAATGTTGACATTCTTGGCCTATGGATATAAATATAGGCTTTTTCTGTGACCATAAGCCCCATGCTGCTCTAAAGAGCTCTGCCGGAATACAATGTATGGATCATTTTATGTGAGATAGGTTGTACTGATACCTATTGAAACCTGGTAGCAAAACCTACAAATTAGTTTGTTGTGAGTTTTTTGATGTCTTTGAAATGCTTGTGTAAATATAGATGTGTACTCAAAATGCAAGCTCCGCACAATTCTAAAGAGCTCTCCTTATACAGCATTATGTCCATTTAGTGTGGTAGAAGGTTGTAATGGCGTCTATTCCAACCAGTTAGTGAGGGATATAAGTCATTTCTGTGTGGAAGGTTGAAATGATGTTTATTATAACAAGTTACTGAAGCCTATAAATTAGCTTGTTCTTCAGTTTTAATGTATTTGGGGCCCTGATAAAAATATCCAGATAGTTTCATTAATGCAACTATCTGTATTTATGCAACAGCAGGTTTAATGCATAAAAGCAATCGACAAACTTCGTCCGGGAATCAGTTATCATTAGTTGCCTGTTCCCGCCGCCGTATCGGTTTCACCTTTTCAGATCCAGTTTTAATTTTAATCATGCTGAATCCCATTTAGTAGGTAACTCTGCAAGTTCACTCATTTACGGAACCCCCCCTCTAGGTCATAAAATAATCGCGCAAGAATATGGGAATGACCACTTGACCAGTCCCTTTGATCCTGCGAGATTATCCAATGGAAATACGGATTATTTTCTCGGTGGGTTTCAAACGGTGTTCTGTCAAATTTTTGGGCCGGGAAGCAGTTATTCCAACATTTATTATTTTCAAAGTTAAAGCAGTCAAACATTTCCACCGCCGTCCCCGCCTCCATTCTGGTTCCTCATTTTTATAACTATTCATCACTTATGTTGTATCTGTATACTGATAACAGGTGTATTATTCGCCCACCTATGTTCAATTACCATAAAATATGCTTTGGCTAGACTGCTGTATACATAATTAATCAAAATAATTTGAAAATAAAAGCAGTTTTTAGTCAATTTTTCAATTCAAATCAGTTTTGTTGTATTTGTCAGTTCCTTGTTATTTTGCCTCTATCCACTAGCTCTCCTAGAAAAGTTGCCTGTTGGTGCATAAATACATGACTTCAAAATCTGTACAACTCTAAACAGCTCGCTAGAATACAGTTTAAGGAGCATTTTCTATATGGAGGGCTGTAATGATGTTTATTGCAACAAGTTATTGAGACCGATAAATGGGCTCATTGTTGAGTCTTCATCTCCTGAGGACCCTGATGGATATTCAAATGTCTCCCTTGACCATTGGCCATGTTCAGCTCCAAAGAGCTCACCTGGAATACAGAGTTAAGAGCATTTTGTGCTGGAGTTGGTTCCACTGCTGTCTTTTTCAACTTGGTAGCAAGATCTATAAATTAGCTTTTTGTTTGAGGTTGATGTCCTTGGAACACTGATATAAACAGAGATGCATTGTGTGATCATACCCATTCTAGCTCTTAAGAGCTCAGCTGGAATACAGTGTAACTATCAATTCACATATGCTAAGTACTAATGCCATCTATTGCAATTAGTTAGTGAGACCCTTTAATGACCTGGTTGTTGAATGTTGATGTCCTTAGCCTACTGATATAAATACAGGCTTTCTAGGAACATACGCCGCATGTAGCTCTAAAAGAGCTGAAATGGAATACAGAGAAACTAACAATTCATGTCTGCTAGGTTGTAATGATGTCTTCTGCAGTCTGGTAATGAGACCAGAAATTCAGAAAATGATATTTTTGTTAAATATTGACGTCCTTGGGCTACTGATATAAATACAGGCTTTTTCCATGACCATAAAACATAAGGCCCATGTAGCTCTAAAGAGCTCAGCTGGAATATGGTGTAACTAATAATTCATGTGGGCTGGGTTGTAATGACACCTATTGTAATGAGGTAATTATACCTATAAATGATCTTGTTAAATAGTAACATCCTTGGGCTACTGATATAAATACAGGTTTTTACTATGACCATAATCCCCATGCCACTCTATAGAGCTCTGCTGGAATACAGTGTAACTAATAATTCATGTGTGCTAGGTTGTAATAACGACTGTTGTAATGAGGTAATGATACCTATAAGTGATCTTCTTGTTAAATGTTGAAGTCCTAGCGCTACTAATATCAATACTGCCATTTTTTAGACCATTAACCCCATCAGCTCTAAAGAGCTCAGCTGGAATACATTGTCACTAATAATTCATGTGTGCTAGATTGTACTGACAGCTATTGAAATCAGGTAGTGAGACTAAAAAATAATAACCCTCTAGTTAAATGTTGATATCCTTGGGTAACTGATATTAATACAGGCTATTCCTGTGACCATAAGCCCCATGTAGCTCTAAAGAGCTCAGCTGGAACACAGTGTGACTAATTCATGTGGGTTGGGTTGTTATGACATCTATTGTAATGAGGTAATGATACCTACATATCATCTTGTAAAATGTTCTGGGGCTACTAATATCAGTACTGCCATTTTTTGAAACCATTAACTTAAATCAGCTCTAAAGAGCCCAGCTGGAATACAGTGTCACTGATAATTCCAGTGGGCTAGGTTGTAATGACATCTATTACAATCAGGTAATGATACCTATGATTGGCTATGAATGGTCTTCCTGTTAAATGTTCATGTCCTTTGACTACTAATATCAATACTGGCCTTTTCTGTGACCTTGGACCCCAATTGGCTGTAAGGAGCTCAGCTGGAATACAGTGTAACTAATAATTTGTATTGGCTGGGTTGTAATGGCGTCTATTGTAATGAGATAATGAAATCTATAAATGATCTTCTTGTTAAATGGGGGCGCGGTGGCTCAGTTGGTAGAGGTGCAGGCTGCAAGCCAAGGGGTCCTCGGTTCGAATCCCACCTGCGGCAACTGCGTTGTGTCCTTGGGCAAGACACTTCACCCCGATTGCCTACATGGGGGCACGATGACGCTGTGTACTGAGGCATACTGCACGTCGATGGTGCGCATGTCTTCAACCAATCTAACCCTGCCTGTGCTGCGGTGCAGAGTTCAGAGTTACGATGTTGGAGAGCTGACAGCTGCTCATCGTTGCTCAGTGGTTCTCTCCGGGTACTCCGGCTTCCTCCACCCGTAAAACTGTCACGGTCACGATTAGCCATTGTGCAATAAGTATGTGACCTTAAACACCAATAAATAAATAAATAAATAATAAATAATCTTGTTAAATGTTGAAGTCCTGTGCCTACTAATATCAATGCTGCCGTTTTCTCAGACCATTAACCCCAATCAGCTCTAAAGAGCTCAGCTGGAATACAGTGTAAATAACAATTCCTGGTGCTAGGTTGTAATGACGTCTATTGCAGCCAGGTAATAATACCTATGAATGGTCTTCCTGTTAAATGTTCATGTCCTTAGACTACTAATATCAATACTGCCCTTTTCTGTGACCTTGGACCCCAAATGGCTCTAAAGAGCTCAGCTGGAATACAGTGTAACTAGTACTTCCTGTGGGCTAGGTTGTAATGATGTCTATTGCAATGAGGTAATGATACCTATAAATGATCTTCTTGTTAAATGTTGAAGTCCTGGGCCTACTAATATCAATACTTCCGTTTTTTGAAACCATTAACCCCAATCGGCTCTAAAGAGCTCAGCTGGAATACAGTGTCACTGATAATTCCTGTGGGCTAGGTTGTAATGACATCTATTGCAGTCAGGTAATGATACCTATGAATGGTCTTCCTGTTAAATGTTGATGTCCTTAGGCTACTAATATCAATTCTGCCATTTTCTGTGACCGTGGACCCCAATTGGCTCTAAAGAGCTCACCTGGAATACAGTGTAACTAACAATTCGTGTGGGTGGGTTGTAATGATGTCTATTGTAATGAGGTAATGATATCTATAAATGATATTCTTGTTAAATGTTGAAGTCCTGGGGCTACTAATATCAATACTACCGATTTTTGAGACCATTAACCCCAATCAGCTCTAAAGAGCTCAGCTGGAATACAGTGTCACTGATAATTCCTGTGAGCTAGGTTGTAATGACATCTATTGCAATCAGGTAATGATACTTATGAATGGTCTTCCTGTTAAATGTTGATGTCCTTAGGCTACTAATATCAATTCTGCCATTTTCTGTGACCGTGGACCCCAATTGGCTCTAAAGAGCTCACCTGGAGTACAGTGTCACTAATAATTCCTGTGGGTGGGTTGTAATGATGTCTATTGTAATGAGGTAATGATACCAATAAATGATCTTCTTGTTAAATGTTGAAGTCCTGGGCCTACTAATATCAATACTGCCGTTTTTTGAAACCATTAACCCCATTCAGCTCTAAAGAGCTCAGCTGGAATACAGTGTCACTGATAATTCCTGTGGGCTAGGTTGTAATGACATCTATTGCAATCAGGTAATGGTACCTATGAATGGTCTTCCTGTTAAATGTTCATGTCCTTAGGCTACTAATATCAATTCTGCCCTTCTCTGTGACCTTGGACCCCAATTGGCTCTAAAGAGCTCACCTGGAATACAGTGTAACTAATAATTCGTGTGGGTGGGTTGTAATGATGTCTGTTGTAATGAGGTAATGATACCTATAAATGATCTTCTTGTTAAATGTTGAAGTCCTGGGCCTACTAATATCAATACTGCCGTTTTTTGAAACCATTAACCCCAATCGGCTCTAAAGAGCTCAGCTGGAATACAGTGTCACTGATAATTCTGTGGGCTAGGTTGTAATGACATCTATTGCAATCAGGTAATGATACCTATGAATGGTCGTCCTGTTAAATGTTGATGTCGTTAGGCTACTAATATCAATTCTGCCATTTTCTGTGACCGTGGACCCCAATTGGCTCTAAAGAGCTCACCTGGAATACAGTGTAACTAATAATTTGTGTGGGTGGGTGGTAATGATGTCTATTGCAATCAGGTAATGGTACCTATGAATGGTCTTCCTGTTAAATGTTGATGTCCTTAGGCTACTAATATCAATTCTGCCCTTCTCTGTGACCTTGGACCACAATTGGCTCTAAAGAGCTCACCTGGAATACAGCGTAACTAATAATTCCTGTGGGTGGGTTGTAATGATGTCTATTGTAATGAGGTAATGATACCTATAAATGATCTTCTTGTTAAATGTTGAAGTCCTGGGCCTACTAATATCAATACTGCCATTTTCTGAAACCATTAACCCCAATCAGCTCTAAAGAGCTCAGCTGGAATACAGTGTCACTGATAATTTCTGTGGGCTAGGTTGTAATGACATCTATTGCAATCAGGTAATGGTACCTATGAATGGTCTTCCTGTTAAATGTTGATATCCTTAGGCTACTAATATCAATTCTGCCATTTTCTGTGGCCGTGGACCCCAATTGGCTCTAAAGAGCTCACCTGGAATACAGTGTAACTAATAATTTGTGTGGGTGGGTTGTAATGATGTCTATTGTAATTAGGTAATGATACCTATAAATGATCTTTTGTTAAATGTTGAAGTCCTGGGCCTACTATTATCAATACTGCCGTTTTTTGAAACCATTAACCCCAATCAGCTCTAAAGAGCTCAGCTGGAATACAGTGTTACTGATAATTCCTGTGGGCTAGGTTGTAATGACATCTATTGCAATCAGGTAATGGTACCTATGAATGGTCTTCCTGTTAAATGTTGATGTCCTTAGGCTACTAATATCAATTCTGCCATTTTCTGTGACCGTGGACCACAATTGGATCTAAAGAGCTCACCTGGAATACAGTGTAACTAATAATTCGTGTGGGTGGGTTGTAATGTCTATTGTAATGAGGTAATGATACCAATAAATGATCTTCTTGTTAAATGTTGAAGTCCTGGGCCTACTAATATCAATACTGCCGTTTTTTGAAACCATTAACCCCAATCGGCTCTAAAGAGCTCAGCTGGAATACAGTGTCACTGATAATTCCTGTGGGCTAGGTTGTAATGACATCTATTGCAATCAGGTAATGATACCTATGAATGGTCTTCCTGTTAAATGTTGATGTCCTTAGGCTACTAATATCAATTCTGCCATTTTATGTGACCGTGGACCCCAAGTGGCTCTAAAGAGCTCACCTGGAATACAGTATAACTAATAATTCGTGTGGGTGGGTGGTAATGATGTCTATTGTAATGAGGTAATGATACCTATAAATGATATTCTTGTTAAATGTTGAAGTCCTGGGGCTACTAATATCAATACTACAGATTTTTGAGACCATTAACCCCAATCAGCTCTAAAGAGCTCAGCTGGAATACAGTGTCACTGATAATTCCTGTGGGCTAGGTTGTAATGACATCTATTGCAATCAGGCAATGGTACCTATGAATGGTCTTCCCGTTAAATGTTGATGTCCTTAGGCTACTAATATCAATTCTGCCATTTTCTGTGGCCGTGGACCCCAATTGGCTCTAAAGAGCTCACCTGGAATACAGTGTAACTAATAATTCGTGTGGGTGGGTTGTAATGATGTCTATTGTAATGAGGTAATGATACCTATAAATGATCTTCTTGTTAAATATTGAAGTCCTGGGCCTACTAATATCAATACTGCTGTTTTTTGAAACCATTAACCCCAATCAGCTCTAAAGAGCTCAGCTGGAATACAGTGTCACTGATAATTTCCGTGGGCTAGGTTGTAATGACATCTATTGCAATCAGGTAATGGTACCTATGAATGGTCTTCTTGTTAAATGTTGATGTCCTTAGGCTACTAATATCAATTCTGCCATTTTCTGTGACCGTGGACCCCAATTGGCTCTAAAGAGCTCACCTGGAATGCAGTGTAACTAATAATTCGTGTGGGTGGGTTGTAATGTCTATTGCAATGAGGTAATGATACCTATAAATGATCTTCTTGTTAAATGTTGAAGTCCTGGGCCTACTAATATCAATACTGCCGTTTTTTGAAACCATAAACCCCAATCGGCTCTAAAGAGCTCAGCTGGAATACAGTGTCACTGATAATTCCTGTGGGCTAGGTTGTAATGACATCTATTGCAATCAGGTAATGATACCTATGAATGGTCTTCCTGTTAAATGTTGATGTCCTTAGGCTACTAATATCAATTCTGCCATTTTCTGTGACCGTGGACCCCAAGTGGCTCTAAAGAGCTCACCTGGAATACAGTGTAACTAATAATTCGTGTGGGTGGGTGGTAATGATATCTATTGTAATGAGGTAATGATACCTATAAATTATATTCTTGTTAAATGTTGAAGTCCTGGGGCTGCTAATATCAATACTACCGATTTTTGAGACCATTAACCCCAATCAGCTCTAAAGAGCTCAGCTGGAATACAGTGTCACTGATAATTCCTGTGGGCTAGGTTGTAATGACATCTATTGCAATCAGGTAATGGTACCTATGAATGGTCTTCCTGTTAAATGTTGATGTCCTTAGGCTACTAATATCAATTCTGCCATTTTCTGTGACCGTGGACCCCAATTGGCTCTAAAGAGCTCACCTGGAATACAGTGTAACTAATAATTCGTGTGGGTGGGTTGTAATGATGTCTATTGTAATGAGATAATGATACCTATAAATGATCTTCTTGTTAAATGTTGAAGTCCTGGGCCTACTAATATCAATACTTCTGTTTTTTGAAACCATTAACCCCAATCGGCTCTAAAGAGCTCAGCTGGAATACAGTGTCACTGATAATTCCTGTGGGCTAGGTTGTAATGACATCTATTGCAATCAGGTAATGATACCTATGAATGGTCTTCCTGTTAAATGTTGATGTCCTTAGGCTACTAATATCAATTCTGCCATTTTCAGTGACCGTGGACCCCAATTGGCTCTAAAGAGCTCACCTGGAATACAGTGTAACTAATAATTCGTGTGGGTGGGTTGTAATGATGTCTATTGTAATGAGGTAATGATACCTATAAATGATATTCTTGTTAAATGTTGAAGTCCTGGGGCTACTAATATCAATACTACCGATTTTTTAGACCACTAACCCCAATCAGCTCTAAAGAGCTCAGCTGGAATACAGTGTCACTGATAATTCCTGTGGGCTAGGTTGTAATGACATCTATTGCAATCAGGTAATGGTACCTATGAATGGTTTTCCTGTTAAATGTTGATGTCCTTAGGCTACTAATATCAATTCTGCCATTTTCTGTGACCGTGGACCCCAATTGGCTCTAAAGAGCTCACCTGGAATACAGTGTAACTAATAATTCGTGTGGGTGGGTTGTAATGATGTCTATTGTAATGAGGTAATGATACCTATAAATGATATTCTTGTTAAATGTTGAAGTCCTGGGCCTACTAATATCAATACTTCTGTTTTTTGAAACCATTCACCCCAATCGGCTCTAAAGAGCTCAGCTGGAATACAGTGTCACTGATAATTCCTGTGGGCTAGGTTGTAATGACATCTATTGCAATCAGGTAATGATACCTATGAATGGTCTTCCTGTTAAATGTTGATGTCCTTAGGCTACTAATATCAATTGTGCCATTTTCAGTGACCGTGGACCCCAATTGCCTCTCAAGAGCTCACCTGGAATACAGTGTAACTAATAATTCGTGTGGGTGGGTTGTAATGATGTCTATTGTAATGAGGTAATGATACCTATAAATGATCTTGTTGTTAAATGTTGAAGTCCTGGGCCTACTAATATCAATACTGCCGTTTTTTGAAACCATTAACCCCAATCAGCCCTAAAGAGCTCAGCTGGAATACAGTGTCACTGATAATTCCTGTGGGCTAGGTTGTAATGACATCTATTGCAATCAGGTAATGGTACCTATGAATGGTCTTCCTGTTAAATGTTGATGTCCTTAGGCTACTAATATCAATTCTGCCATTTTCTGTGACCGTGGACCCCAATTGGCTCTAAAGAGCTCACCTGGAATACAGTGTAACTAATAATTCGTGTGGGTGGGTTGTAATGATGTCTATTGTAATGAGGTAATGATACCTATAAATGATATTCTTGTTAAATGTTGAAGTCCTGGGCCTACTAATATCAATACTTCTGTTTTTTGAAACCATTCACCCCAATCGGCTCTAAAGAGCTCAGCTGGAATACAGTGTCACTGATAATTCCTGTGGGCTAGGTTGTAATGACATCTATTGCAATCAGGTAATGATACCTATGAATGGTCTTCCTGTTAAATGTTGATGTCCTTAGGCTACTAATATCAATTCTGCCATTTTCAGTGACCGTGGACCCCAATTGCCTCTCAAGAGCTCACCTGGAATACAGTGTAACTAATAATTCGTGTGGGTGGGTTGTAATGATGTCTATTGTAATGAGGTAATGATACCTATAAATGATCTTGTTGTTAAATGTTGAAGTCCTGGGCCTACTAATATCAATACTGCCGTTTTTTGAAACCATTAACCCCAATCAGCTCTAAAGAGCTCAGCTGGAATACAGTGTCACTGATAATTCCTGTGGGCTAGGTTGTAATGACATCTATTGCAATCAGGTAATGGTACCTATGAATGGTCTTCCTGTTAAATGTTGATGTCCTTAGGCTACTAATATCAATTCTGCCATTTTCTGTGACCGTGGACCCCAATTGGCTCTAAAGAGCTCACCAGGAATACAGTGTAACTAATAATTTGTGTGGGTGGGTTGTAATGATGTCTATTGTATTGAGGTAATGATACCTATAAATGATATTCTTGTTAAATGTTGAAGTCCTGGGGCTACTAATATCAATACTGCCATTTTTTGAAACCATTAACCCCAATCGGCTCTAAAGTGCTCAGCTGGAATACAGCGTCACTGATAATTCCTGTGGGCTAGGTTGTAATGACATCTATTGCAATCAGGTAATGGTACCTATGAATGGTCCTCCTGTTAAATGTTGATGTCCTTAGGCTACTAATATCAGTTCTACCATTTTCTGTGACCGTGGACCCCAATTGGCTCTAAAGAGCTCACCCGGAATAAGTGTAAGTAATAATTCGTGTGGGTGGGTTGTAATGATGTCTATTGTAATGAGGTAATGATACCTATAAATGATATTCTTTTAAATGTTGAAGTCCAGGGGCTACTAATATCAATACTACCGATTTTTGAGACCATTAACCCCAATCAGCTCTAAAGAGCTCAGCTGGAATACAGTGTCACTGATAATTCCTGTGGGCTAGGTTGTAATGACATCTATTGCAATCAGGTAATGATACCTATGAATGGTCTTCCTGTTAAATGTTGATGTCCTTAGGCTACTAATATCAATTCTGCCATTTTCTGTGACCGTGGACCCCAATTGGCTCTAAAGAGCTCACCTGGAATACAGTGTAACTAATAATTCCTGTGGGTGGGTTGTAATGATGTCTATTGTAATGAGGTAATGATACCTATAAATGATCTTCTTGTTAAATGTTGAAGTCCTGGGCCTACTAATATCAATACTGCTGTTTTTTGAATCCATTAACCCCAATCAGCTCTAAAGAGCTCAGCTGGAATACAGTGTCACTGATAATTCCTGTGGGCTAGGTTGTAATGACATCTATTGCAATCAGGTAATGGTACCTATGAATGGTCTTCCTGTTAAATGTTGATGTCCTTAGGCTACTGATATCAATTCTGCCATTTTCTGTGACCGTGGACCCCAATTGGCTCTAAAGAGCTCACCTGGAATACAGTGTAACTAATAATTCCTGTGGGCTTGGTTGTAATGACATCTATTGCAATCAGGTAATGATACCTATGAGTGGTCTTCCTGTTAAATGTTGATGTCCTTAGGCTATTTATATCAATTCTGCCATTTTATGTGACTGTGGACCCCAAGTGGCTCTAAAGAGCTCACCTGGAATACAGTGTCACTAATAATTCGCGTGGGTGGGTGGTAATGATGTCTATTGTAATGAGGTAATGATACCTATAAATGATATTCTTGTTAAATGTTGAAGTCCTGGGGCTATTAATATCAATACTACCGATTTTTGAGACCATTAACCCCAATCAGCTCTAAAGAGCTCACCTGGAATACAGTGTCCCTGATAATTCCTGTGGGCTAGGTTGTAATGACATCTATTGCAATCAGGTAATGGTACCTATGAATGGTCTTCCTGTTAAATGTTGATGTCCTTAGGCTACTGATATCAATTCTGCCATTTTCTGTGACCGTGGACCCCAATTGGCTCTAAAGAGCTCACCTGGAATACAGTGTAACTAATAATTCCTGTGGGCTGGGTTGTAATGACGTCTATTGTAATGAGGCAATGATACCTATAAATGATATTCTTGTTAAATGTTGAAGTCCTGGGCCTACTAATATCAATACTGCCATTTTTTGAAACCATTAACCCCGATCAGCTCTAAAGAGCTCAGCTGGAATACAGTGTCACTGATAATTACTGTGGGCTAGGTTGTAATGACATCTATTGCAATCAGGTAATGATACCTATGAATGGTCTTCCTGTTAAATGTTGATGTCCTTAGGCTACTAATATCAATTCTGCCATTTTATGTGACCGTGGACCCCAAGTGGCTCTAAAGAGCTCGCCTGGAATACAGTGTAACTAATAATTCCTGTGGGTGGGTTGTAATGATGTCTATTGTAATGAGGTAATGATACCTATAAATGATCTTCTTGTTAAATGTTGAAGTCCTGGGCCTACTAGTATCAATACTGCCGTTTTTTGAAACTATTAACCCCAATCAGCTCTAAAGAGCTCAGCTGGAATACAGTGTCACTGATAATTGCTGTGGGCTAGGTTGTAATGACATCTATTGCAATCAGGTAATGATACCTATGAATGGTCTTTCTGTTAAATGTTGATGTCCTTAGGCTACTAATATCAATTCTGCCATTTTATGTGACCGTGGACCCCAAGTGGCTCTAAAGAGCTCACCTGGAATACAGTGTAACTAATAATTCGCGTGGGTGGGTGGTAATGATGTCTATTGTAATGAGGTAATGATACCTATAAATGATATTCTTGTTAAATGTTGAAGTCCTGGGGCTATTAATATCAATACTACCGATTTTTGAGACCATTAACCCCAATCAGCTCTAAAGAGCTCACCTGGAATACAGTGTCACTGATAATTCCTGTGGGCTAGGTTGTAATGACATCTATTGCAATCAGGTAATGGTACCTATGAATGGTCGTCCTGTTAAATGTTGATGTCCTTAGGCTACTAATATCAATTCTGCCATTTTCTGTGACCGTGGACCCCAATTGGCTCTAAAGAGCTCACCTGGAATACAGTGTAACTAATAATTCGTGTGGGTGGGTTGTAATGATGTCTATTGTAATGAGGTAATGATACCTATAAATGATCTTCTTGTTAAATGTTGAAGTCCTGGGCCTACTAATATCAATACTGCCGTTTTTTGAAACCATTAACCCCAATCAGCTCTAAAGAGCTCAGCTGGAATACAGTGTCACTGATAATTCCTGTGGGCTAGGTTGTAATGACATCTATTGCAGTCAGGTAATGATACCTATAAATGATCTTCTTGTTAAATGTTGAAGTCCTGGGGCTACTAATATCAATACTGCCGTTTTTTGAGACCATTAACCCCAATCAATTCTAAAGAGCTCAGCTGGAATACAGTGTCACTGATGATAATTCCTGTGGGCTAGGTTGTAATGGCATCTATTGCAATCAGGTAATGGTACCTATGAATGGTCTTCCTGTTAAATGTTGATGGCCTTAGGCTACTAATATCAATTCTGCCATTTTCTGTGACCATGGACCCCAATTGGCTCTAAAGAGCTCACCTGGAATACAGTGTAACTAATAATTCGTGTGGGTGGGTTGTAATGATGTCTATTGCAATAAGGTAATGATACCTGTGAATGGTCTTCCTGTTAAATTTTCATGTCCTTAGACTACATATATCAATAATGCCCTTTTCTGTGACCTTGGGCCCCAATTGGCTCTAAAGAGCTCAGCTGGAATACAGTGTAAGTAATAATTTGTGTTGGCTGCGTTGTAATGAAGTCTATTGTAATGAGGTAATGAAACCTATAAATAATCTTCTTGTTAAATGTTGAAGTCCTAGGTCTACTAATATCAATACTGCCGTTTTTTGGGGACCATTAACCCCAATCAGCTCTAAAGAGCTTAGCTGGAATACAGTGTCACTGATAATTCCCGTGGGCTAGGTTGTAATGACATCTATTGCAATCAGGTAATGATACCTATGAATGGTTTTGCGGTTAAATGTTCATGTCATTAGGCTACTAATATCAATACTGCCCTTTTCTGTGACCTTGGGCCCCAATTGGCTCTAAAGAGCTCAGCTGGAATACAGTGTAACTAATAATTCCTGTGGGCTAGGTTGCAATGACATCTATTGCAATCAGGTAATGATACCTATGAATGGTTTTCCTGTTAAATGTTCATGTCCTTAGGCTACTAATATCAATACTGCCCTTTTCTGTGACCATGGACCCCAATTGGCTCTATAGAGCTAAGCTGGAATACGGTGTAACTAATAATTTCCGTGGGCTAGGTTGTAATGGCATCTATTGCAGTCAGGTAATGATACCTATGAATGGTCTTCCTGTTAAATGTTCATGTCCTTAGCCTACTAATATCAATACTGCCCTTTTCTGTGACCATGGACCCCAATTGGCTCTAAAGAGCTCAGCTGGAATACAGTGTAACTAATAATTTGTGTTGGCTGGGTTGTAATCATGTCTATTGTGATGAGGTAGTGATACCTATAATTGATCTTCTTGTTAAATGTTGAAGTCCTGGGCCTAATAATATCAATACTGCCATTTTTTGAGACCATTAACCCAAATCAGCTCTAAAGAGCTCAGCTGGAATATAGTGTCCCTGATAATTCCTGTGGGCTAGGTTGTAATGACATCTATTGCAATCAGGTAATGATACCTATGAATGGTCTTCCTGTTAAATTTTCATGTCCTTAGGCTACTAATATGGATACTGCCCTTTTCCGTGACCTTGGATCCCAACTGGCTCTAAAAGAGCTCACCTGGAATATAGTGTAATTAATAATTTGTGTTGGCTAGGTTGTAATCATGTCTATTGTAGTGAGGTAATGCCACCTATAAATGATCTTGTTAAATGTTGAAGTCCTGGGGCTACTAATATCAATTCTGCCCTTCTCTGTGACCGTGGACCCCAATTGGCTCTAAAGAGCTCAGCTGGAATACAGTATAACTAATAATTCATGTGGGCTGTGTTGTAATGACGTCTATTGTAATGGGGTAATGATACCTATAAATGATAACCTTGTTAAATGTCGAAGTCCTGGACTTACTAATAGCAATACTGCCATTTTTTGAGACCATTAACCCCAATCAGCTCTAAAGAGCACAGCTGGACTACGGAGTCACTGATAATTCCTGTAGGCTGGAATACAGTGTAACTAACAATTCATATGTGCTATATTCTAATGGTATATATTGCTACTAAGGATACCTATGAATGGTCTACCTGTTAAATGTTCATTCCTTGTGCTACTAATACCAGTACTACCTCTTTTTGTGACTTTGGACCCCAACTTTTTAGAACAGTAACTCCAATTGGCTCTAAAGAGCTCAGCTGGAATACAGCGTAACTAATAATACATGTGGGGTGGGTTGTAATGACGTCGGTTGTAATGAGGTAATGATACCTATAAATGATCTTCTTATTAAATGTTGAAGTCCTGGGCCTACTAATATCAATACTGCCGTTTTTTGTGATCATTAGCCCCAATCAGCTCTAAGAGCTCTGCTGGACTATGGACTCACTGATAATTGCTGTGGACTAGGTTGTAATGAACTCTATTGCAATCTGGTAATGATTCCTGTAAATGGTCTTCCTGTTAAATGTCTATCGTATTGAGGTAATGATACCTATAAATGATCTTGTTAAATTTTGAATTACTGTGGCTACTAGTATCAATACTGCTGTTTTCTGACAGCATTAACCCCAATCATCTCTAAAGAGCTCAGCTGGAGTACAGTGTAACTAACAATTTGTGTGTGCTCGCTTGTAATGATGTCTATTGCAATCAGGTAGTGAGACCTATAAATGACCTTCTACTTAAACCTATAAATGACCTTTTACTTAAATATTGATGTCCTTGGGCTACTGATATAAATACAGGCTTTTAATGCAACCATTAGCTCCTTCCGACTTTAAATAGGTCAGCTTGCATACAGTTTAACTAATGATTCATGTGGCTTGGGTTGTAATCAGGTAATGATACCTATAAATGATCTTCTTGTTAAATATTAAGTCATGGGGCTAGTAATATCAAGAGAGGCAAGATTTTTTGCCCTGCCTGAAATTTCTATTTTCTGAACTGATGAGCTGATTTGAACCAGATTTAGTTTATGGTATTATTGAGTTATAAGTACTTGATTCATGCAAAAAAAGATTATTTCCCGTGTCCCTGTGTGACCCCCAGGAGCTAAAAATTGAAACATTTTCAAGCACCTGTATTTCTGAAACTGCACAGAACAGATTACTGTTATTTTGTATGAAGCATCCTTAGGACCAGTAGAATGGAATGGTAAATAAAATTGTCATTGGTAATGTCCTTCTATTCTGTAGGGGCATCAAAAAGTGCAGAGTCATATTTGCAAATCCTTTGAAAAAAATTTTCCCCAGAACTACTGATTAGAATCTTTTGATATTTAGTATACAGCATACATAGGGGTCAGACATGTTGAAATTAAGCCTCCAGGTTCATGTATTGGCTCAATACAGGAGCCTGAATTTAACTTAATGCAATATGGGGAATAATCTTCAAAAATCTTCTTCTTCAGATTCACCAGGCAGAATATTTTGATATATGGTATACAGAATCTTTACAGGGGTCAGTATCAACTTTGTTCTAATCAAGTCCATCAGTTAATAATCGGCTCTCTGTGGGACCCTGAATTTTATCTTAATGCAGTATGGGGTATGGGGAATAATCTTTAAAAATCATCTTTTTCAAATCCACTCAGTCCAATTCAAGTTTGTTCAGAGCAAGACCCTCAGTTAAAATTTGGGCTCCCTATGGGGAAATAATATTTAAAAATCTTCTTCAGATCCACCAGTCAGAATCTTTTGAAATTTGGTATACAGCATCCTTGGGGAGGTCAGATCTAAGTTTGTTCAAATCAAGTCTTTGGGTTAATATTTGGGTTCCTTATTATACCCCCACTTTCGAAGAAAATGGGGGTATACTGGATTACATGCGTCCGTGCATCCGTCTGTCCGTCCGTCCGTCTGAAAATATTCATAACTTAAGTAAATTATCATGTTTTATAATATTTGTTGGTCACATGTATGCCCACACTAGTTATTTTTTTTAGGATTTTTTTTTTTTATTACTTGTTCACTTAGAAATTGTGTCCGTCCGAGCCAAATTTTGTCTGTTCAGCCTGTATCTCGGGTATCGAATGTTCTATTGCAATGAAATTTGCCATGAACACTGCTTATGGTATAGGCTTTAAAAAAAGGATTCAACAATATTTCTCACATTCTCCTTTTTAGAGTTATCCCCCTTTTTTGACTTAGAAATTGTAGGAAATAGACATTATTTGTCTGTTCAGCCTGTATCTCAGGTATGGGTTATCGGATTTTGGTGAAATATGGCATGCAGTTTGCCTATGACAAAGGCTTCTGCCTCATTGTATAAAACTTCCAAACACCAAACAATTTACCATACCTTTTGACTTAGAAATTGTTGGAAATTGTTGAAAACTTTCAAAGAAAATGGGAGGGGGGGGGGGGTGGGGTGGGCATACTGGATTGGGGTTATCAGATTTCAGTGAAATATGGCATGCAGTTTGCCTATGACAAAGGCTTCTGCCTCATTGCATAAAACTTCCAAACACCAAACAAAACAATTTATCATACCTTTTGACTTAGAAATTTTTGAAAACTTTCGAAGAAAATGGGAGGGGGGGGGGGGGGGGGGTATACTGGATTGTGTCCGTCCATCTGTGCATCCGTCTGTCAATCCGTACGAGAATATTCATAAATGATATTTGTTGGTCATAGGTATGCCCACACTAAGCGGTACACCACGTGGGGGTATGCACCGGACGAAAGTCCAGCTCTTATTAGAGCCTGGATTTTAACTTACTCCAAAATTAGGAATAATCTTTAAAACTCTTCTATCTTCTCCAGAACCAGTAGTTAAAATCTTTTGATATATGGGATACAGAATCTTCATTGAAGTCAGATTCAAGTTTCTTCAAATCAAGTCCATCGGTTGATACTTTGGCTGCCTAGGAAAGCGGAATTTTAACATAGTGCAATATGGGGGATTAATCTTTAAAAATCTTCATCTTCTGATTGACTGGTCAGAATCTTTTGATATATGGTATACATCATCCTTACGGGGGTCAGATTCAAGTTTGTTCAAATCAAGTCTTTTGATTAATATTTGTATTTTTAGAACCCAAATTTTTACTTGTAGCAATATGAGGAATATTCTTTAAAAAAAATTTTTTATGAAACCCCCAGATAGACCCTTTTGATACATGGTATACACTGCCCTTAGGATAATCAGATTCAAGTTTGTTAAAATCAAGTCCCTGGTTTAATATTTCAGCTCCCTATTGGAGAATTTTGACTTAATCCAATATGTGGAATAATCTTCAAACATCTGCTTACGTAGATCCAATCAGAATCTTTTGATATTTGGCATACAACATCCAGGGTTCAGATTCAATTCAATTCATTTGTTCAGGCCCTGGGTTGATATTTGGGTTTCAAGGGGGGGGGGGGGGGGGGCATTTTAACATGTGCCAAATTGGTAATATTATCAAAATCTTCTCCCAAACCACCAATCACAATTTTTTTATATTTGGTGCACAACATCCTGTGTGGGGAGGGGGGGGGGGGGGGGGGTGAGTTCCCTGTGGGAGTCCTAATTTTAACTTAGTGCAAAAGAGGAATATTCTTTGAAATCTTCCTGAGAAACAACATTCAGAATGTTTTGCAACTTAGTATAAAATACCTCAGCCATGCTCAGATTCATGTTTGTTCAGATGAAGTCCCTGGATTCTTATTTGGGGTCCCTATGGGGACCCAAATTTTAACTTAGTGTATTATAACAAATAATCTTTAAAAAAAATCTCCTTCTTCAGATCCACCATCCAGAATCTATTGATATTTGGTTTACAGCATCCTGGGGCTACAGGGGTAGAGGGAAGTTTGTTCAAGCAAAGTCCCTAGGTTGATATTTGGACTCCTTACTTTTGTATTACTGGAAACCAGGGCGTTATTCCTGTGGTAGGATCCCAATACTAGAAAAAAATAAATCTGACATGGACAGCAGATATAAATAATTAAATAACTTCATTCCTCTGTAGTGTTAACTAGCCATAGATGCTAATTAAATCCTCCTTCAAAGAATTCTGGTCAGGTGAGTGCCTCAGGCCCCAAGGGCCCTCTTGTTTTTTTTTAACATTTACAGTCTCTCCAGGGATTCAGCTCTGGAGGACAACTAAATTGGCGCATTTTTTTTTTACCAGAGATGTAAATGAAGTTACACAGGTTTTGTCCATGTGGTAGGTATAAAATGAAAAAAATAATTTATAGAAAAATTTTATTTTTATTAACCACCTTTGTCAGTGTGAGGCCTTCTTCACTTCTATTGGATTCACTTGTCTTTATTTAAGATCTACTTGTTTGCATAACTACTACAATTTTCTGAAAGTCAAAGAGACTGTTCACACATGATCAGTAACCAATCCAATGGACTTGTACATACTGCAGCTACTTCCAATTATTTTTAATTTTTTAAAAATTTTTTATTAGGGTGTAATGGCACTATTGACCGCTAGGTCACCTTGTGTCAGACAATTTTACGTGTGGAGGAAACCAGGGAGAACCACCAAGCCATGGCAAGGAACTGTCAGATTCCCCAATGTACTGACTCCACGAAAGCAGAGTTACCATTGGTCAAAGACATGTGTGCCATCGATGCACAATAAGCCTTATTGCACAGAGCCACTGTGCCCCCACATCAATCAGGATTAAGTGCCTTGCTGAAGGACACAATGTAGTTAACCCTAGTAGGGATAGAACCCTTGATGTACCAGTTTGAAGTTCAGTATGGTATTCATGCAGCCACCACACTCCCTATCCTCAATTTTAAATATTGGTTGGGGAGGGGGGGGGGGGAGGGGAGGGGTTCATGACACTTTTGAATTTTTTATAAGAAAAAGTCTTCAGAAAGTAATCCATTGAATTTTCAGTTCATTGTAGTAAAACTTTACACAAATGTTCATTTTTCTGTTTTCAGAGGCAAACTAAGGTCACTATTAATTGGGTATATTTCTTTCTGAGTTTTCACATTTAAAACTTTCAATTAAAACAGAATATATGTGCACAGATTTTCCTCATAAAATCTTTTTCTCATCGCATTGAAACTTGACACAAATCATTAGCCACTATGCATGTACCTACATTACTGCTGGAGATAGGTTATATTATCCCCAAATTATTTCATCTGTCTGTTCTTTCTGATATATCTTGCTGTTGGCATCTTTTCTAAGAAAACTATCAGAGAGGGCAGATCTGTATTATAGCAGGCCACTTTTGTTTTGTATGTGTACCTCATGGAGCCATCACTGTGGTAGGTGGGAATGCCTTCAGCAATAGCTCTCATTTATTAACATTTGCAAACTGATTGGATTATCGTAATTTGCCCACACAAATTGTCCCAGAAATTTTGTGAAATGTAGTTTTATATAGGTTGGATTTCTTGAGACTTGTTTGTTTTGAAGATTGGTTGTGTTCATTCAGATCTAAATAATTTGAAGTAACATAAAAATCGAAAAGTATAAGGTTGATATTTTTGAATGTGGTATTGCTTCTGATCAGCCATTCAAACAATAATTATTGTTCAGTTGTGACACTGGGGAGTTTGTACACTATGAATTATTACCATCATTTTCAATCACTGAAATGTTCTTAATATTTAAAACATGTATCAACAATCTGGAATTTTAGTTTTTAAATTTAATTTCAGATTCAAACTTTACAGTAGAAGTATCTGTGGAAGAGATCATAGGAAGAGATCATCAAGAATCACAATGGCAGTTGCCCTCTTGGTTGTCATACTTCAAAGAGGAGGGTAGTTATGAAACAACACTTGTATTTCAAGTCATCTGTTGTTGAAAGTAAGTCAAAATTTTATATATTCTTTTTATTTTTTAAATATTCCTCCCTACTTTAGCTTTTAATGAATTATTTGATAGTATTTATTTATTTATTTATTGATGTTTAAGGGCACATACTTATGCACAATGGCTAATCGTGACCGTGACAAAAAACGTGACAGTTTTACGGGTGGAGGAAGCCGGAGTACCCGGAGAGAACCACCGAGCAACGACGAGCAGCTGTCAGCTCTCCAACATCGTAACTCTGAACTCTGCACCGCAGCGCAGGCAGGGTTAGAGTGGTTGAAGACATGCGCACCATCGACGTGCAGTATGCCTCAGTACACAGCGTCATCGTGCCCCCCATGTAGGCAATCGGGGTGAAGTGTCTTGCCCAAGGACACAACGCGGTTGCCGCAGGTGGGATTCGAACCGAGGACCTCTCGGCTTGCAGCCTGCACCTCTACCAACTGAGCCACCGCACCCCCAATTATTTGATAGTCTTGGTATTCATCAGACCACTGTCATCTCCATCACAAAAATTGTTTGGAATAAAATTTGATGGGGTGGTGGTATGTACAGCACAGGGTTGTAGTGGTGAGAGGTAGTGTTTTGCTTTCTCATATTTTGCAGGATTGTTATGGAAATGAGGTGCCTGGAGATAATGCGTGCTTCTGCATCTTGATGCTGTCTTTCCCTTTAATATTTAAGGCCTTGGTTTTGTGGGAAACAATCAAAATAACTAAAACCCAGTTGTTCTACCTTTAATTCTCAAATGGACAGGAGTCAGGAAGAGAATTGGAAGTGGTTAGAAACCAAGGGTGGTTTTTAAAAGTTTTGAGAAAATTGTTCAGAAGCCAATCCATGGGAACCCTGAGTTGGAGCTGCTGCACATTGACAGTTTTGGTTGATGTGTTATTTTCAATTAGAACAACTGGAATGAAGTGATCTTTGGTATGCAAATGTATGTTTTTTATGTCTAACCAAAGTTAAATGTTGATACTATTGACACCAAGTTGTCAAAATTATTTTTTTAGCTCACCTGATTGAAAGTCAGGATGAGTTACAGTGACCACTCACCGTCTGTCATCCGTGAACATGGTGTTTGCACCAGCTCCTCCTAAACTGCTGAATTTTAGTTAAATTTGAGGTGATTGCCTGTTCTGACACCGCATTTTGTTTTTTAGCTCACCGAAGGGACCTTAACTTATCGCTTGCCATTCATCGTCCGTCGTCATCTGTCGTGAACTTTTACAAATAAACTTTCCACGCCCGCAAGGGGCCCTACAAGGGGCATTACTCTGATAGCACCCATAATTTTTTTTTTTTAAATTAAAAAAATCTTCTTCTCCAAAACCATCTTTTAGAATCTTTTGATATTTGGTATATATAACATCTCTATTGGGTCAGATTCAAGTTTGTTCAAATCAAGTCCCTGTGTTAATAATTGGGCTCCCTGTAGGAGCCCGAATTTTAACTTAGTGAAATATGAGGAAATTTCTTTAAAAATCTTCTTCAGATCCACCAGTCAGAATGCTTTCATGTTTGGTATACAACATCTATAGGGGGGTCAGATTAAAGTTTGTACAAATCGGGTCCCTGAGTGAGTATTTGGGCTCTTTATTGGAGCCCAAAGTTTAACTGTGTACAATTTGAGTAAATTTCTTTAAAAATCTTCTTCTTCAGCTCCAACAGTCAGAATCCCTTCATGTTTGGTATACAACATCTATGGGTGGGGGGGGGGGGGGGGGGGGGGGGGGGGGGGGCAGGCAGAATCAAGTTTGTTCAAGTCAAGTCCATGGGTTTTATATTTGGGCTCCCTATGAGAGCCTGAATTTTAACTTGGTGCAATTTGAGGAACTCAAAAACTTTAACTTAGTGAAATATGAGGAATATCTTTAAAGATATTCTTCATGAGATCTACCAGTCCAAATGTTTTGATATGCAGTATCCTTAGGAGGTTCAGATTCAGTTTTAATTAAATCTTGTCCTTGGGGTCATATTTGAGCTCCTTGTGGGAGCCCAAATTTTAAGTTAGTGCCACAAGAGGAATATTCTTTAAAAACTTAGTACAATATGAGGAATATTGTTTAAAAACCTTTTTCAGATCTCCCAGTCATAATCTTTTAATATTTAGTCTGTGATGTCCTTAGTGGGGTCAGATTCCAGTTAGTTTAAATCAAGTCAATGTGTCCATATTTGGGCTCCCTATGGCAACCTAAATTTTTTTAACTTTGTGTGGCATGAGGAAATTTCTTTAAAAATCTCCTTCTTCAAACCCACCAGGTCATATGGGTATTTTTTTTCTTTTTGCATCATAATGGGTTTTGAAGGTGTTTGATTGAAGTTATAAAAAAAAAATTCAGGCACCTCCACATAAGGATAATAGGATCAGTTCACTTTCAGTCTTTAAAACAATGCTCTCTTTGCTTTCATTGTTTCTCATTTTCGTGCTACAACTGTCATTTCACTACAAACCCCAAGCGCAGGCCATTTACTTCAATGTCAAGGTGCCTGAGAATCAATTTATTTTTTTTCGCCAAAAAAATATTAATTCTTAAGGCAAAAAAATTTCGAGTATTAGGAAAATACAAGCAGCCCCAGGGGGTCTAAAGCACTCACCTGATGAGGTTGTTTCAGGAAGGATTTAAAGTGTCATACAACATCTATGATTAGTTTAACATCACAGATAAATGAAGTCATATATTTATAAATCTGTTGTCCATGTCAGAGGATTTAAATGCCCAGGATTCTAGCAGTGCTGAAATGCTGAGAAACATGCTGTCCACTGTGATTTTATTTATTTTAGATTTTAAGTGAATATGCAAAACAAGAGGCCCCAAGGGCCTTAATCACTCACCTGATGAAATTGTTTAAAGAAGGATGTAAAGTCACATTCAGCATCTACATGTTAATATAGTTAATCTAATTTCGGTGTGTGTGGGGTGGGGGTGGGGTGGGGGAGGGGGGTTGGTAGAATTTGAATTAAAAGAGGTAAAGAGTTTTGGGGTTAACTCAATCTTGTGGTTGAGCCTGCAAGAGAAGTCAAACCCAAATGTGACACAAAGTTTATTGAGTTTTCTGTCTCATAGATGTCCCACCAATATCAAACAGTTTGTTTACTGGATACTAGTAAGAAATTTGGTGTTGAAACATACAAGACCCCACATTTTGGAAAAGGTCTTCAAAATATTCTTAAGAACCACAAATCAGAAGCCTTTAATATTTGTTGTTCAGTATCCAAAATGGAGGTAAGATTAAAGTTTGTTGAAATCAATTCACAGGGTTTCCTCTTGCAGTGCAAATTTTAACTTAGTTCACTATGATAGATATTCTTTAAAAATCTTCTTATCCAGAACCAATAGTCAGAATCTTTTGATATTTGCAGTACATTCATATGGGGTGTTTGGGGATGGGTTTGGGGGGGGGGGGGGGGGGGGGGGGAGTAAGTTTGTTCAAACCAATTTGCCCTTAGTGCAATATGAGGAATAATCTTAATAAATCTTCTTCAGATCCAAGAGTCAGAATCTTTTTGATATTTGTTATATTGTTCAAATCACAACCCTTGGTTCATATTTGGGCTCGAGTTTTAACTTAGTGCAATATTAGGTATTAGGAACATTCTTTAAAAATCTTCTTCAGTACCACCAGTCAAAATCTTTTATTACTTGGTATGTGACATAATTGTTGGGGGGTGGGGGGGGGGGGGGATGGGGGGAGCAGATTGTAGTTTGTTCAAATCATGTCCCCATGTTCCTATTTGGGATTCATATGGGTTTTGCAAATCTTGACAAAAGGTGGACTACTCTTTAAAAATCCTTTAGAACCACCACTCAGAATCATTTGGTGTATTATGGGGTCAGATGTAGGTTTCTTCAATATTAAGTCATATTTGGACTCTAAATTTGAGGTTGAATTTTAACTTTAGATTTCCAGAAGCACAACCGCCAGTCTGAATCTTTGGATATTTGGTGCACAGCATACTTAGGGGTGGAAATATGCATGTGTGTGGGGGTGGGGTGGGGGGGAGGGCAGATGAATTTTTGTTGTAAACAAGTTCTTAGGTTAATATATGGAAACCCTATGGGGACACCTCTGTGTAATATGAGGAATAGTCTTTAAAAATCTTCTTCGCAAGAACCACCAGTGAGAATATCCATAAAGGAGCCCACATGTGAAGTTATTGCAGTGTGAGGAATATAGTTTGAATATCTTCTTCAAATCCACAGGTCAAAAATTTTCTTATACAACATCCTGGTGGAGGATGGGGTAAATTGGAGGGGAAGAATTTAAACTTGGTGCAATATGTGGAACACTCCTTGAAAATCTCCTTTTTCGACATTCACCACTCAGACATTTTTGATACTTTGTATACATCATCATGGGGGTCAGATTCAAGTTTGTTCAAATCAAGTTTGTGAGGCTATTTAAGGGCTCCTTATTAGTCTGAATTATAGATTCAAACAATATGAGAGAAATTCTTTAAAAATCTTCTTGTTCAGATCCACCAGTCAAAATCTTTTGACATTTGTTACACAGTATCCTTAGAGAGTCAGATTTAAATTTGTAGAAAAATCAGGTCACTTGATTTATGTTTGAACTTCCTGTGACAGCTGGAATTCAGCAATATGAGAAATATTTTTAGCTCACCTGAGCGAAGCTTAGTGGGAGCTTTACTGATCGCATTCTGTCCATCGTCCCGCGTTAACTTTACATTATCAACCTCTTCTTCAAAACCACTAGCCCAATTTTATTCAAATGTTGTGTAAATATTTATTACCTAATGCCAATTCATGTTTGTTCAAATGAAGTTGCCCCTCCTCCTGGGTGGTACCATGCCCCCAAGGGGCACCAAAATCTTTGAAAATCTTCTTCTTGTGAACCAGCAGTAGCCGAGACTTGATATATGGTATGCAGCTTCCTTTTAAGGTGTAGACTCAGATTTGTCCAAGAGAAGTTTGATGGGCTATATTTGGCGTTGTTATTGGAGGGGCAAAATTTTTGGTCCCGTCCGAAATTTCTATTTCCGAACCGAGAGGCTGATTTGAACCAAATTTTATGTGAGGGCTTATTGGGTCATAAGTACTTAATTTATGCCAATTTTTTTTTCCCCTTAGCCCCGTGGGAACCGCAGAAGCTAAAAATAGAAAAAAATTAAACCGCCCATATCTCCAAAACTGCATGGCACCGAGAATTTTTATTTGGTGTGAAGCTTCTTTAGGACCAACAGAAAGGATTGGTAAAAAAAAATTGCCATCGGTTTTATCATAGGGTACAGTTTCGGGACTTTAAAAAAGTGCTGAGTCAGCACTTTTTAACACCGTAGGCAATGGGAAAAGCATTAAAAAATCTTCTCCAGATCCAGCAGGCAGAATCTTTTGATATTTGGTATGCAACATTGTAGGGTGGATCTGATTCAAGTTTGTTCAAATCGGCCCCGTGGGTTTATATTTGGGCTCAGTATAGGAGCCTGAATTCGAACTTAGTGCATTTCAGGCAAATTTCTTAAAAAATCTTCTTCTCCAGATCCAGCACGCAGAATCTTTTGATATTTGGTATGCAACATTGTGGGGTGGATCTGATTCAAGTTTGTTCAAATCGGCCCCCTGGATTCATATTTGGGCTCACTATAGAAGCTCGAATTCAAACTTAGTGCATTTCAGGCAAATTTCCTTAAAAATCTTCTTCTCCAGATCCATCAGGCAGAATCTTTTGATATTTGGTATGCAACATTGTGGGGTGGATCTGATTCAAGTTTGTTCAAATTGGCCCCCTGGATTCATATTTGAGCTCACTATAGAAGCCCGAATTCGAACTTAGTGCATTTCAGTCAAATTTCTTAAAAAGTCTTCTTCTCCAGATCCAGCACGCAGAATCTTTTAATATTTGGTATGCAACATTGTGGGGTGGATCTGATTCAAGTTTGTTCAAATCAGCTCCCTGGGTTCATATTTGGGCTCACTATAGAAGCTCGAATTCAAACTTAGTGCATTTCTGGCAAATTTCCTTAAATTAATCCACAGCTACCTAATATTTCTTTTGTTCTCTGTCATGAAAACAAGCCCTATAAAATCACACCAAGTACGGTTTTGATGAGAAAAGCTCAGTAAAACAGTACCAATATCTGGATATTGGGACGGTTTTGAAACAGTCCCAATAACTAGATATTTGTACGATTGTCATGGTACTGTAATCATAACCATTCAAAAGTAAAGATGCTGTAAAGGAGGTGTGAAAAACTTTCTAACACATGAATTATCGACAAGCTTTTCTCGACAGAGCTACTGAATTGAGTGTGCATCGTGTCATTTTAATTTTTTGTTGCTTTTAATAACCAACAGCCCTGGTAAACTAAAAAGACTCCTGTGGAAACCTCGGAAGTGAAGCAGTGCTTATTTGCTGTGGTAAACAAGTTCAGTTTTACTGGTGAAATAGGACCTGGTCACCAGTGCCCGGGGTAGAAGTCCCCTAAAATGGGCAGCATGGGTGTAAACGATTGGCTAAACTTGACTTTACACCTTTTTTTGTGGTCACAATTAGCCACAGATGCAGAAAAGTGACCTTAAACACCAGTAAATAAATAAATAACCTAAAAAAACCCACCCTTTTTTCAAATATTAAGATGGCAATCAGGCACCACCACCCGCCATCCCTGAGGGAAAGCGAACCTCTTCTTCAGATAAAAAAAAGAATTATTATTCCAAATGCTTTAAAAATGAACGATTATTAAATTTATCTGCCGCACTTTCGATGAGGGATTGAATAAGTGTTCCACCCTTGAGCTGAGACATTATATTAGCGGGGAGAACAAATTACGTCCTGATGTGAGTTCACTTCAAAGCTACAGATCTGTTCACAATATCTGAACTCCTGATGCGTATCATAACTTCAATAGACTTCCTAGCAAGCAAACAATGGGTTATGCCCATTTTGTTTTTCGGGGGTAGAGCAAGCAAAAAGTGTTTTAAAATGCGGTTTTACTCGTGTCAAACTTTCTAAAATATACTCGCCCAAAAAAGAAAGTGTGCATTGCAGAAATTGATCAAACTCCAAAAAAATATTTTCGTAGGTGTAAAGAGTGTTAACCTGTTCATGAATAAGTTATATTGAACACAAAAACAGCTTTCCCCGTTAAAATTGCATTAACGTTAAATGACGTGCTGCACGTTTGTGAAAAGGCATGTTTTGCACGTGGAGAGTCTGAAAATTCATGCAGCAGTGTGAATCCTTGGGTATTTAAACACTAAAGTAAGGCCTTCCTATCATTCACATTCAAACTTGCGCTGCTGTTAAAACGACTCCACATTAGCATGCCAAGATTAACAATGAATCAACGTCTCCTTGCCCTGGGTATGATTAGAGCTGGCAGAACACACAGAGAGGTTGCCCAGCATTTGAACTGCCACTGTAACACTGTAGACAGGCTAGTCCATCGACATGCACAACATGATGACGTTCGAGACCGACCCCGCTCCGGGAGACCCCGAGTTACCATCCCTGCACAAGATTGGTATATCCGTGTCGTCCATCTCCAGAACCGGCAACAAACGGCAATGACGACAGCCAGGAACATCCCTAACCTGAGACGGATACATCCTCAAACAGTAATCAACCGGCTGAGAGAATACGGCTTACGTCCTCGCAGACCTGCAGTTCGTCCGATTTTAACGTTATGTCATCGTCGTGCTCGACTGCAGTGGTGTAGAGTAGGGTTAGAGTAAGGCTTAGCCTAACCTAACCCTAACCTAACCCTACCTAACCCTATCCTAACCCACTTCCATGCTAACTTGTTCACTTCCATGAGGCGTAGATGCACAGCAGTAGTCGATGCAGACGGAGGTCATACCAGATATTGAGTGTGTGACTTTTGTGTTTGACCCTTAGTGTCTTTGACTCTCCATGGCACCAAGAGTATTCGTCATAGCGTAATGAAATTTCTCGTGTTGATCACAAATTGATTCATCTGTGATTGATTAAAATTTCCATGAATGAAAATGATATATATCTTTTTATAGTGTTATTTTTCAGCATGCACACTTTCTTTTTTGGGAGAGTATATAATTTTTTGGACTTTTGTTAACATTGAGGGGCTGTGGATTAAATCACATATATCACTATTTTGTGTACTATATGGGTAAATAATTGTACAGTTGTGCAGGTGTCCTCCAATATTTGGACTCGGCTTCGCCTTGTCCAAAATATCTCCGGACACCTGCACAACTGTACAATTATTTACCCATATAGTACACAAAATAGTGATATATCTATTACAATCTTCTTCTCCAGATCCAGCAGGCAGAATCTTTTGATATTTGGTATGCAACATTGTGGGGTGGATCTGATTCAAGTTTGTTCAAATCGGCTCTCTGGGTTCATATTTGGACTCAGTATAGGAGCCCAAATTTGAACTTAGTGCATTTCAGGCAAATTTCTTTGAAAATCTTCTTCTCAAGATCCAGCAGGCAGAATCTTTTGATATTGGGTATGCAGCATGCTTAGGGGGGGTGAGATTCAAGTTTGTTCAAGCCAAGACCCTGGGTTCATATTTGGGCTCACTGTGGGAGCCCGAATGATAACTTAGTTCAAAATGAGGAATTTTCTTAAAAAATCTTCTTCTTCAGATCCAGCAGTCGGAATGTTTTGATATGTGGTGTGTAGCATCCTTGGGGGGGGGGGGGGTGAATTCAAGTTTGTTAAAGCCAAGTCCCTGGGTCCATATTTGAACTCCCTGTGGGAGCCCGATTATAACTTAGTCAATATGAGGAATTTTTCTTTAAAATCTTCTTCTTCAGATCCAGCAGTCAGAATGTTTTGATATTTGGCATGCAGCAATCTTAGGGGGGGTGAGATTCAAGTTTGTTGAAGCCAAGTCCCTGGGTTCATATATTGGCTCCCTGTGGGAGCCCGAATTATAACTTAGTTCAATATGAGGAATATTCTTTAAAAATCTTTTTTTTTTAGATCCACTGGTCAGAATCTTTGGATATTTGGTATAAACTTTTCTTAGGAGGAGCAGATGCAACTTGTTGAAATCAATTCTCTGAGTTGATATTTAGGCTACCATGTCAGGTGAATGCCTCAGGCCCCCTGGGGCCTCTTGTTGAAAATTGGCTTCTTCATATCTACCAGTCAACATCTTTTGATATTCAGAATACAGCATCATTACAGGCCTTGCATACTTTAGGAGTGCAGGAGTGCAATTTTTTGCACCCCTTGATTTTCTGGAATGCCAGACATGTTTGGGACTGCCTTTAAAATCTGTTATCATTTCGTGCCCTGAGTTCCAATATGTTCTATGTGCCAGTAGGCACATAGAACACATTGGAACTCAGTGGACAATTTGTCAATGTTGCATTGATTCACAATAATTCATGACCCATTCTGTGTTGCATTTCCACACATTTTGAGTGTAGAAGACAGTCACATAAGAATTGAATGCAACATTTTGAATAATGGGAAGATGTGTATGCCAATTTTTCCACTGTGTAGCTATTATAGAACAATTTTTCAGTCACATTAGTAATACCTTGAAGTTAATATAACCAAAATAGCATACAAGTATATGCATTGAACATTCCAGGTGCAGTTACACTCCAAAGCAATTGGAGGAAGGCAATTGTTTTGCAGTCTTTAATTTTCTAGACTGCCAGGTCTGATCATTATGAGGTTGCAATTCAAATTTGTTCAAATCAGAACCTTGGATTCATATTTGTGCTTTGTGGAAGCTTGAAGTTTAACTCTACAATATGAGGAATATTCTTTAAAAATCTTCTTCCATTTCAGAATCATTAGATATTTGGAAAACATCATTTTTTATGGGGGGGTGGGGGGGGGGGGGTGCAGATTCAAATTGTTACAATGAAGTCTCCAGGTTTATATTTGGGCTGCCTGTGGGAGCTTGAATATCAAGTTAGTGCAATATGAGTGTAATTCTTTAAAAATTTTCTTATTCATATCCACCAGTCAGAATCTGATGATATTTGGTACATGATATCCTTATGAGGTCAGACTCATGTTTGTTCAAATCAAGTGCTAACTAATCAGACCCTCAGTCATTTTAGCCCTTTCAACTATATTACTCTGTATTCTGTGGAAATGTTTGATTTTCTGTTTGTATGAGTATGAATTATTTGTTATAAAGCATTTTCCCTTCGGGAACTTTGACATTTTTAGAAGTGCTTGTTCTCACAAACAACTGCCCCAGTCAGTGGAAAAAATAATTAAATAATAACTGACAAAATATATATTTTTTTTAATTCTTAAACCACTTTATGGAAAAGCTATCGGCCTTTGTCACATGAGTGTTCCTGATCCCGTTGGGCCTCTTGTATACCTTTTATTTGTTGAAAATCAGTGGGAGATCTGGACTAGATTACCTTTAATGAAAATTAAAATGACATAACTACAACAACTGTTATTTTTTTCTGTAGATTCAAGAAATCCTGGAAGTGCAGGACATGCTGTATGGTTATAAAAATATATGTACACAAGAAAAGAACATTCAAAAGAAACTCACAGTTAAAAGTGTCATTAAATACCATCAGATGAAAATCACAGTGGAAAGTGTCATTAAACCCAAATAAGTGAACAAACATTTAAAAGAAAATTTATCTTTGGTCCCACTGTTAACACACCGAAATCTCAAAGTGAGATTTGTGATGATGCAACTACTGCAGTTTGATGTTATATTGCACGTGTCAAGAAGGAATCCCATTAGGCATGGTGCTAAATCTAAAACTGAACTGAAAACTAAACTTTTCTGGAGTCAGCCTCAATGAGGATCAATCTCAGAATTGCACCACTGAGTTGCCTATCACTGAATGTTCTGCCACCATACCAATTGAGTTAACCCCAAAAGATTGGGATGAATTTAGCGAGTATTATGGTTCACATTTACAACCTTGATATGTGAGAACTGACAAATAAATTTTTGGATTTTTTGTGGCGATTCATATTTATGAGTGATAGGATTTTTATTTTTAGATCTACAGTGGATCATTTGCTTTCACATTTTCCTCACCAGAAATTTATCTTTTGTGAACAGATTTGCCAATTTGAATCAAATTTTGTATGCAAGTGGACACGTACAAATGTATATGATTTATTGGGAACCCAAGGTGCTAAACAGGAAAAATTTCAAATGCCCATATTTCCCAAACAGCATGGAGCAGAGAACTTGGATATAGTGTGAAGCAGCCTTAAGACTATTAGAATTGATTGGGCCAAAAAATTCTAATCTATTTTGTCATGGAGTACTACCTGAAGTAATAGAAAATTGTTGAATCAGATTTTTTTTAAAAGTAAAAAAAAAAGTCTTTTGCAGAACTACCAGTCAGTATCTTTTGATGTTTGGTATACAGCATCCTCAGAATGATCTGATTCATGTTTGTAATAAACAAGTCCCTGTCCCTCGTTTACTCCCTATGGAGGAAGATCATATTTCAACAGTGCAGTGTGAATAAAAAATGTTTAAAAAAAATTTTTAGATCCACCAGTTAAAATCTTTTGATATTTCATATTCAGAATCCTTATGGGAAGCAGATTCATGTTTTGTTCAGATCAAGTCCCTATGTTTATATTTGGGCTTCCTTTAGGATCCTGAATTTTAACTTGGTGCACTATGAGCAATATTCTTTAAGTAGTCATGCTTAATCAACCATAAAAAAGCAGTATCTGTTGGATCTATAATTTTCAAGTTATCATATGGACAATCAAAAGTCCCTGAAAATCCAAGATGGCTGCCATGGTTGCCATAATGGATATGCCAGAATGCTGGTAATCGAAAAGAACCATCCTCTTGTCATGACTAATAAACAATAAAGAAACAGTATTTGTTGGTTGTATTGTTTTCAAGTTATCGCGTGGTCAAACAAAAGTTGATGGACAGATGGACTCACTGGGGAGTCCAAATTTTAACAGTGCAAAATGTGGAAAATTCTTAAGAATCTTCTTCAAATCTGCCCCTTAAAATCGCTTATTATTTCATATACATCAGCAGGGTATGGGGGAGATTCAAGTAGGTTCAAATCAAGCCCCAGAGTTTATATTTGGACTCCCTGACCATAAATTTTAATTTGGTTCAAGATGATGTAAATTCTTCAAAAATCTTCTTGCGATTCACTTGACAGAATCTTTTTATATTCGGTATGCAGCATCTGTAGAGGGTCTGATTGAAGTTTGTTCCAACATAGACCATGGGTTCATACTTGGGGCTCCATTTGGGAGCAAATATTTTAACTAAGTTCGGTAGGAGTAATTTATTCTTTAAAAATCTATTTAAGATCCACCAGTCAGAATGTTTCAATGTTCGGTATACAATATTCTTTTGACAGTCAGATTCAACTTTGTGTAAGTTTTGTCCTGGGTTCATATTTGGACTCCTTATAGGAGCCCAAATTTTTACTTGGTACAATACAAGGAAAAGTCTTTAAAAGTCATTTTTGGATCAACCATTTGGAATCTTTTGATATTTGGTATTCCACATCCTTAGATCAGATTAAAGTGTGTTCAAATCAACTCCCTGGATTAAGATGCCCCGTATTATTTGTTGGAACTTGTAAATAGTAAATAGATGTTTTCCATGCTTATCGAGGCCTCTTCAAGGAGGACCTTGTTATTTGAAGATTATTTTATCCATATGTCTTTCTCAATATTTTAAGCATGTTCTTTCATTAGTTCTATAGAACCTGGTAACCAATTTGAGTGACAGTCTTCTACTGAAGTGGGCAACATAAATAATTGGCTAGACGATATTTTAAACTTGTTTTGTGGGTGTGATATGGCCATAGATGTTGAAAGGGACCTCAAACTTCAAAGCACCAAAAAAGAATTGTATTAAAATTATTCTTTGAAACTTATTATCTGGGTGTAGAGTCCTTCACAGTGTTTGTTTTTTTTTAATCTGATGTTCAAGGACCTAGAAAATGGATAAAAAATTACTTTCTTGTGGAAAGTCATTGAAAAAACATATTTTTGTTAAATACTTGTTTGGTCTGCTTAAAATCTATTTGTGTACTTTTGTTGTATGCTCTGTGTTCATTATCCAGCATAATAATACTTGCACCTGTCACTATTGCTTGAGAATCTCTTTGAGAGAGCTTCCCAGGAATCAGTTTTAGGTGCAAGTACTATTTGTTGGAACTTGTAAATAGATAATCTCCATGCTTATTGAGGCCAGTTAAAATAAGAACTTGTTATTTGAAAGGTTATTTTTCATTATCCACATGTCTTTCTCAATAATTAAGCATATTTCTTTCACTGGTTTGAGAGGACACATTAACTAGTGCATGTTGGAGTCTTTTATTGAAGTGGGCAACATAAATAATTGGCTAGACTTTAAACTTCTTTTGTGGGTGTGATATGGCCTTAGATGATAAAAGTGACCTCAAACTTCAAAGTAGCAAAAACTGTTGTAATAAAATTATACTTTGAAATTTATTGTCTGGGTGTAGAGTTTGTAAACAGCCTTCAAAGTGCTTGATTTTTTAACCTGATGTTCAAGGCTCTTGAAAATGGTTGAAAATTTGACATTCTTGTGGTGGAAAGTCCTTGAAACATATATTTTTATACCCCCACTTTCGAAGAAAATGGGGGTATACTGGATTACATGCGTCCGTCCGTCCATCCGTCCGTCCGTGTGCGAGTCCATCCGAGAATATTCATCATAACTTATCTCGGGTATCGAATATTCTATTGCAATGAAATTTGCCATGAACACTGCTTATGGTATAGGCTTTAAAAAAAGGATTCAACGATATTTCTCACATTCTCCTTTTTAGAGTTATCCCCCTTTTTTTTTACTTAGAAATTGTAGGAAATAGACATTATTTGTCTGTTCAGCCTGTATCTCAGGTATGGGTTATCGGATTTCAGTGAAATATGGCCTGCAGTTTGCCTATGACAAAGGCTTCTGCCTCATTGCATAAAACTTCCAAACACCAAACAATTTACCATACCTTTTGACTTGGAAATTATTGGTAATTGTTGAAAACTTTTGAAGAAAATGGGGGAGTATACTGGGTTGGGGTTATCAGATTTCAGTGAAATATGGCATGCAGCTTGCCTATGACAAAGGCTTCTGCCTCATTGCATAAAACTTCCAAACACCAAACAATTTACCACACCTTTTGACTTAGAAATTATTGGTAATTGTTGAAAACTTTTGAAGAAAATGGGGGAGTATACTGGGTTGGGGTTATCAGATTTCAGTGAAATATGGCATGCAGCTTGCCTATGACAAACACCAAACAATTTACCATACCTTTTGACTTAGAAATTGTTGAAAATTTTCGAAGAAAATGGAGGGGGGGGGGGGGGGGGTACTGGATTGTGTCCATCCAACTGTGCATTCGTCGTCAGTCCATACGAGAATATTCATAAATAATATTTGTTGGTCACAGGTATGCCCACACTAGGCGGTACACCACGTGGGGGTATGCACCGGATGAAAGTCCCGCTCTTGTTTGTAAATATATGTTGTTCGTCTACTTACCATCTGCACTCACAACTTGTATTATTTGTGTATTTTTTGGTATGTCCCATGTTCATTATCCAGCGTAATAATACTTGCACCTGACACTATTGCTTGAGAATCTCTTTGAGAGAGCTTCCCAAGGATCAGTTTTAGGTGTAGGTATTATTTGTTGGAACTTGTAAATATATGATCTCTGTGCTTATTGTAAGCTGTTACCAGGTGCATTTCTGTGAACATCCGTGATGAAGATATTAATTTGGGCTAAAAGTATCTAAAAGTTCTTGGAAAAGTCCTTGAAAAGTCAATAGTTTATAGTGCTGCAATCACAAAAGTGGACAGTGAATTCTGACAAAATCCTAAGTTGATTTGATGCAGTCAAAATTTGCTGTTACCATTTAATCATTCCCTACTGCACTTTCCAAGACTGTACGTGCTCATCATTTGCTGCATATTGACAGGTTGTATTCTTCACAAACATTTTTTATCTACCTGGTTTTTAGCTCACCTGACTGAAACTCAGGGTGTGCTATAGTGATCACTCAAAAATCCATCATCCAGGAACATGGTCTACAAAACATCTCCTCCAAAACCGATGAACCAGATACATTCAAATTGGAGGTGCTTGTTATGACAGGAATTGGGGGAAATGCTCCCAAATTAAGAAAAACTCTTCTCATGAACCTAATGGTACAATGACTTTGGATCTGAGCTTCTTTTTGAGGTGCTGAATAAAATTTGTTCAAAGTTATTTTGTAGTGCAATATCTGACTTTGTAATGGGAGGGCAAATTTTTTGGCCATGCCCAAAATTTTATATTTTTTTAACCAAAGGGCTGATTTGAATCAAATTGGTATGTGGTATTATTAGGTCATAAGTTCATGATTCATGCCAATGGTTTTTTCCTGCATTCTGTTCCTGAAAACCTCAGGGCCAAAGATAGAAATATTTTCAAATACCCCTTTTCCCAAACCACATGGGGCAGAGAACTGTTATTTGGCATAAAGCATCTTAAGACCAATGGACTCAAATGGTTAAAAAAATGCAATCAGTTGTATCATTGGGGGGGGGGGGGGGGGGGCAAAAAATGACACCACAATTGTCACAATCCTCTGATATTTGGTATACAATATTCTTGGGGGGAATTGGATTCACCTTTATTGAAATCATACCCCTCCATTTATATTTGTGCTTCTTATTGGAGCCAAAATTTTTAATTTGGTGCTATATGAAAATGTTCTTTAAAAATTTTATTCTCCATACCCGATGTTATTCTTCAAATCTATTGATATTTGGTAAGCAACATCTTTACGTGACTCAGATTCAAAATTGTTCAAGCCAAATCCCTCAGTTAATACTTGGTCTCCCTATGGCAGCCCGATTTAAGTTTTTTTTTTTTTTCAAATCAAGTCCCTCAGTTGATATTTGGGCTCTTTATGCAATCCCAAATTGTAACTTTATGCATTATGAGGCATATTCTTTAAAAGTCTTTTCAACAACCAGAAATCAGAACTTTTTGGTATTTGGTGTACAGCACCCAACAAAAGGTGAGCCTGGCTGTTAAGAATGGTGTCATTAAACCCCAGTAAATAGTTTGTTTATGGCATCCTTACAGGAGTCAGATTCAATCAATGCTATTAAAATCAAGTCCCTGGGTTAATACTTGGGTTCCCTGTTGGTTTATTGCAATGTGAGGAAAAATCTTCAGATCCACCAGTTAAAATCTTTCGATATCTGGTAAACAACATCCCTGGGAGAGTCAGATTCAATTTGGTTCAAGTCAAGTCCCTGGGTTAAAATTTCGGCTCACTATGCAAGCCAAAATTTTAACTTTGTTCAATATGAGGAGTAATCATTAAAAAGCTGCGGCTTCTTCTTCAGATCCATAAGTCAGAATCTATTAATATTCAGTATACAACATCCTCAGAGGGGTTAGATTCAAATTTGTTCAAATCAAGACCCTGGGTTGATATTTGGGTTCCCTACAGGAACACAGATTTAAATTTAGTGAAGTATTGTGAAGATTCTTCAAAAAAATTTCTTCTCCAAAACCACCAGTCAAATTCTTGATAATGGTATACAACATCCTGGGGGAGGGGAGGGCATGGGAGCCCAAATTTGAACTCAGACCAACCTGAAGAATAATCTTTTTTCAGATTCACCAATCAAAATCTTTTGATTTTTATACAACATCTTTAGTGGGGGTAAGATTTCAATTTGTTCAAGTGAAGTCACTGGGTTATTTAGACTCCCAGTGGGAAGCTTGAATTTAACTTGGTGTAAAGGACAAATATTCTTTAACCTTTTAAACCCTGATGGTCTCTTCCATGTCAATTCAGTGGTAGCAAGAGTCCATATTCATTATTTTGGGGTAGACCAAGAAATATTTTCAACATACAAGCAGCCTTTGGACTGCATATTGAAAATATCAATTGCTTTCCCCAAACATGCATTAAACAGTCACCCTACTTGCTGAAATTGGGACATATTAGGCTCCCAGACCAGAAAATCGGTCTTTAACATTCATAGGGTTAAAAAGCTTCTACTCCACAACCATCATTCAGAATCTTTCAATACTTAGTATACAAACACACTTGGTGTGGAGGGAGGCAGATTCAAGTTTGTTAAAATTAAGTCCCAGGATTCATATTGGTCTCCCTGAAGGAGCCTGTATTTTAACTTGGTACAATATGATGAATAATCTAATTTAGATCCATTGTTCAGAATCTTTCGATGTTTGGTATTCAAAATCCTTGTTGGGGGGGGGGGGGGGGGGGGGGGGGGGCTGTACAAAACAGAGTTATAAATAATATTAAAAATGAATAAGCCTCTTGGTTGTCTTTTATTGATTATTTTTTATTGTTTTCCTGGAAATATATTATATAAGAGTATTTTAAGATTCATGTTATATATTAAAACACAAATTTTAACATTTTGTTTTGTTCTGTTGCTTTTATCCATGTAAGTTTGCTCCTTTTCCCAGTGCCTTCAAAGAAATATTTTCTATGTGCAGGGTTCTTATACTGTTTTGAATTCATTGAAAAGGTATTGACATTTGTTTTGGGCTAGAAAAGGTCTTGAAAAGTACGGAAAAATAGGCATGCAAGCCTTGTTAATATTGAATTAGTAAGGAAAATGCTAAAAAAAATTTAAAACACTTGAAGATCATTTTAATATAAAAAGATACCTTTAAAACACTTTGTAATTTAGTACTGTACTCATTGTAGTTCAAAAGTTTTGTTTGAGTAGACAAAGAAAAAAAATTAATGTTGGAAACTTTCCTGCCTTAACTGTTAAAGGCCAGGAGACTTGTGTACATTTTTGATACTTTGACAGTCTACATCCTGTGACTCTGCAGTCCTTTATAGGTGGCCAAGACCTGTCTAAAAATGACGGCCAACTTTTTTAGAATGCAACTTGCAAATTTGCCCAGAGATTGCATATTGCGCAGAGATTGCAAATTGTGCCACCACTTCTGTTACTAAACTGGTCGGTCAGAAGAAGGCATTAAGTTTTGACAAAAGAATGTTAAGTGTTAACAAAAGAATATTTCAAGATTTTTTGGAACTTTAATGTGTATGGACAGTGAGCCAACATGTCTGTAGTAAGTATTGGAATTGTTTTGGCTGGTAAGTGTAAGAACCCTGTGTGTGGGAACCCAAGGAAGCCTGGCTGTGCTTGTTGACTGCTGTAGAATAGTTCAGTCATTCTGTTAGAAGTCATTCAGAACAAATTGGCAACACCTGTGGGAAAAAGTCCTCAAGAGGTGAACAATCAAGTCATAAATGATATGTTGAACTTTACTCCATTTCACTTTAGTGACCAATATACCTCTAGCTGCTACAGTACAGTTACCATTAAATGGTCAAAATACATGCGAGGACAGTGTTGCCCTCGGGTACTTTTCTCAATCACAATAATCAGTCGTTTTCAGTAAATTTTCAAAGGAAGAAGCACTGGTGCTTCATTCATTGAAAATTTGATGGCAATTCCATTGTTTTATGTTGGAGATTCAATGTAGACACATGCATAGAAATGTTGCCCATGTTGTATTTTTACCTTTCCACAATGTCCATATTGTATTGTACATATGACCTTCAGCCCTACTGAAAGAAAGTTGAAGGAATTTTCAACTTCACGTCGATCAGATTTGGGTGTGTGACTCTCTCAATGGTCTCAATACATGACTAATTATATATTCACATGTGTGACCTCTGGAAGGTATTTTTTTTTCCCAGTGGAGTGCATATGTACAGATATTACAGATGCTTCTAAGCTGCACAGAACTCTAGATCAAGGGAGATATCTGTGTATACGTCAGTGCCCCACGGACATCAGCAGTCAACAAAAGCTTGTTTACAAGGCTAACTGGCTGCAAAAGATATAATTAAAACTTATCCTGCCAAAAAAACCTCCTCGACCTGTATTCTGTGAGAGCTTTTTGGAGATTTACAGAACATAGTGTCAAGGTAGAGATCTATGTTTACATCAGTGCCCTGAAGATTTCAACACCCACCAGCAATCAAATTTATAGGTCTCACATTTATGTTGCAAAAGATGTCATTACAACCTACCCCACCTCCTCATCACAAACAAAGCTGTATAAAAAAACACTATTTAAGCTGAGCTGGTAAAAAAAAAAGTCTACTGGCTGCAATAGATTCCATTTCAACCTACACCTGGTAAAATCCTCCGAACAATGTATTCCATCTGAGATCTTTAAAGTGGCACAGCACTTCTGGTCACTGGGCATGCTTGCATTTATATCATTGGCCAAAGAAAATCAACAACAAGCCTATTTAAAGGTCAAACTAACTGGTTGCAAAAGACTTCATTACAATGTACTACACATAATTTGTTCCGTCACTATATTCCAGCTGAGCTGTTAAGCACTAATACAGTGCCTATGGTCACACAAGATGCCTGTGTTTATATCAGTGTTCCAAGGACATCAGAATTAAACAGAAGGTTAATTTATAGGTTTCATCAACGTAATTGCAACCGATCTCCAGATAAAATGCTCCTTACACTATATACTAGGGTGAGCTCTTTGGAGCAGTACAGGGTTCATGATAAAGTGTTCCTAGGACATCAATACCAACAAGTAGTTAATTTATAGGTCTTGCAAACTGGTTGAAAGAGACTGCATTAGAACCAACCCCCTGTGCAGTGCTCATGGTGGAGGGACACACTGGTATGTACATTGTGTCAAGAACTAGGGCTGTCACGATTTTTTAATTTAGGAATTGATTAATCATTGCAAATAATCAATAATAATTGATTAATCGTACCTAGATGACCCCCATCTCCCTCTCTTTGAAGTCGTTAAAAATGAAGTTCAAGTCAGTTGACGTACCTCAAGTAAACAACGAAGACAATCCTCTTTTAGGTACATTCAAAGCTTTGATGATCTGAACTTTTGAACCGTCAGTGTAATAATCAAGACAGGTTGTCAGTTGTGAACTTAACAAGTTCACAACTGCTGACCAGTCTTGATTATTACACTGACTGTTCAAAAGTTCAGAACATCAAAGCTTTGAATATATCTAAAAGACAAATGCTTCTAACAGCCTCTTGAGGTTTAACATCGACGTTCTTGACCTTTTACCTTTAGAAACACTAGTTTTTTCATCAAATTTTTACCTGCGCCAGCGGCAGTGCAGGTCTAGTAACTGCTCGACTCTGTCCATCAGTCCGTCCGAAACACTTCTTCAGTCAAAGTTTTCTTGGCTTCTATGAAAGGGAATGATTTTATATTTGGTCTGCTGCTTCAAAATGATGAGTTGTATCGTGTATCTAATTTTCAGATCTGCCGTGGCTGAATTGCATGCAGCGACGCAGGTCCAGACTCGGTATTGGTCTTAGCTTGTTTTAAGTTTATAAACGTCTAAAAGAAGGTAAAATTTACCGATTGTTCGACAACAAAAAATACTAATCGATTTTGTTGTGACCGATCGACAATCGATTAATCATGACAGCCTTACCAAGGACATCAAAACAGAAATTAATTTAGAGATCTTGTTACCTGGTCGCAATAGACATCATTACATCCTCCTAAAACATACGTTATTCTTTAAACTAAATGAGCTGCACAATGCTTATGTCAGAGATACACCTCTATTTAAATGAAAACTCAACATTAAGCTCATATGTAGATCTTGGTAACTCGTTGCAATTGCAATTTTCTGCAAAGAAAATGCTTCATACACTGTATTCCAGATGAGGTCTTTAGAGATCTACTGCACTTGTAGCTGTGTTTATATCACAATGGGGCCACAAGATCATTTATAGGTCTCACTAACTTGTTGCAATGGACTTCAATAAAACCTACCACACATTAATTGTTACTTACACTGTATTCCAGCTTTGCTCTTGAGAGCTATACACATTGTGGTAATGGGATCCACCTATATAATATTTATATTGGGGTCCCGAAGGCATCATAGCTCGACACAAGCTCATTAAAAGCTTTCACTAATTCATTGCAATAAACATCATTACAAAATTCTGCACAGAAAATGCTTCTTACACTGTATTCCAGCTGTGCAGCGCATCTGGTCATGGTTGATGCTGGTATGTATATCTCTGTTCCAAGGGCATCAACTTCCAACAAGAAGTTGATTTATATCCCTCGCTAACTGGTTGGAATAAACGTCATTACAACCTTCCCCCAAATAAAATAGTCTTTACACTGTATTCCAGGTGAGCTCTTTAAAAGAGGTCTTTAACCCTTTGCATACTGCTGGCGGATATTCCTGCCCAACACAGGGGTTCTCTTGTCATTGAAACCAATATAATTTGAACACATTTAATCAGATTTTCCCCTTGTAAATTGAATGACTTTTTTCATCAAAGATTTCTTGTGTTATACTAAGATTAATTTTTTTATCAAATCTAGTCATGGCTGCTTCAAAGCAGCCATGACTAGATTTTGATGAAAAATATCTTAAAAATACTCAGCAGGTTAAGAGTTAAACTGTATTCCAGGTGAGCTCTTTAAAGGGGTAGAGAGCTTACGTTTGGGTCACACATATTTACACAAGCATTTCAAGGACATCAAAACCCCACAATAACCTGATCTGTAGGTTATTCTAACTGTTTGCAATGGGTATCATAATCAAACCCATGTAAAATGATTTTTATACTGTATACCAGCTGATCTCTTTAGCGCTGAATGGGGCTTATGGTCATGGAAGAAGCCTGTATTTATACCAGTATCCCAAGAACATCAGCATTCAACAACAAGGTCATTTATAGGTCTCACTACCTGATTTCAATAGACATCACTTCAACCTAGCACACAAGAACTGATAGTTACACTGTCTTATAGCTGAGCACTAAAGAGCTATACTGTACCTATGGTTACAGGATATGCCTCTTTTTATAACAGTGTGTCAAGGGTAAGAACATTCAACAGCAAACTCATTTATAGTTCTTCTTAACTATTTGAAATGGACATAATTGCAACCTAGAACCTACCCCATCATAAAATGCTCCTTACACCGAATAAAGATAAGCTCATTTGAGCTGTACAGGGTTCATGGCCAAGGGAGAGGCATGCATTTATATCAGTGCCCCAAGGACATCATCACCCAACAACAAGCTAATTTATAGGTAGGTACCTGGTTGCAATAGACGTAACAACCTACCATACATAAAATGATCCTTTCACTGTATTGCAGCTGAGCTCTTTAAAGCTGCACCACATTTATGGTCATGGGGGATGCCTGTATTGATATCAGTGTCACAAGAACATCAACATTTAACAAGCACATTTATAGATTTCACCTACTGGTTTCAATAGATGTCATTACAACCTACCACATGCAAAATGATCCTTACATTGTATTTCAGCTGATCTCTTTAAAGCTGTACATCACTTCTGGTCATTGACAATGATGGTATTTATGTCAGTGTCTCAAGGACTTTGTGATTCATCCACAAGATCATTTATAGGTCTTGATACCTGGTTTCAATAGACATCATTACAACCTACCAGTCATAAATGCTCCTCACACTGTATTCCAGCAGAGTTCTTTAGAGCTGTACAGCACTTTTGGTCATGGAGGATGCCTGTATTTGTATCAGTATCATGATTCAGCCACATGATTACTTATAGGTATTTGTAATCCATTGCAATAGGGGTCATTACAAACAAAATGGTCTTCACACTGTATTGCACATGAGCTCTTTAGAGTTGTGCAGACCTTATGTTTGGGAGACACATCTATAGTTACACAAGCACCTTAATGACATCAACACCCAAAACAAGCTAGCTTGTAAGTCTTGTGAACTGGTTACAATTGGTATCAGTACAAGCCATCCCCATAAAATGATCCTTACACTGTATTCTAGCTGAGTCTTGAGAGCTACATGGGGATTATGGTTACGGAAGAAGATGGTATTTATATCAGTGTCTCGAGGACATCAACATTTAACAACAAGCTAATTTATAGGTCGCTATTTGGTTGTAACATACGTCATAACAACATATCACAAAATGTAAAATGTTCCTTAACTTTATTCCAACTGAGCTTTTTCGACCTATATAGCACTTTGGTAATTTTTGACACACAAATCTATATCTGTGTTTCATGGAAATCAACTCGCAACAAGAATCTATTTTATACCTCTTGTTAGCTGGTTGGAATAGACATCATTACAATCTTCCCACAAATAAAATGGTCTTTAGACTGTATTCTAGGTGAGCTCTTCGGTTGTGCAGAGCTTATGTTTGGGAGATACATCTATATTTACACAAGTATCTCCAGGGCATAAAGCCTGTATTTATATCAATGTCCCATGGACATCACTCATCTGTAAAAGTTCATTTATAGGTCTCATTGCCTGGTTGCAATAGACATTACACCCTACCACACAGAAATCGTTATTTACACTGTATTTCGGTTGAGTGCTTAAGAGCTGTATGGTGCTGAACTGCTGATGGCCATGGGATATGTTTCTATTTATAACAGTGAACCAATGACAAACTCAACAAACACATTTATAGGTCTGGTTGAATAGATGTCATTGTAACCTATACCTACATATAAAAGCTTCTTACACTGTATTGCAGGTGAGCTGTGCAGGGTTTGTAGTCAAGGGAGAAACATGCATTCATATCAGTGTTCCAAGGGCATCAACCCCCAACAAGAAGCTAATTTATAGGTCTTGCTTCCTTGTTGAAAGAGACAGCATTGGGACCAACTCAGAAGGAAAATGCTCTTAACTCTGTACTCCAGGTGAGCTCCTCAGAGCTGTTCAACACTTGTGGTTATGAAGGTCACCTGTTTTTATATCAGTGTCCTAAGGCCATGGCGATTTAGCCACAAGATCATTTACCGGTCTCAATAACTCACTGCAATGGATTCCATAACAACATACCACACGTAAATTGTTACTTACATGGTATTCTAGCCGAGCTCTTAAGACCTATACAGTCCCTATGGTCATGGGATATGGCTGCATTCATATTAGTGTCCCTAGAATATCAAAACTAAATAACAAGCTGATTTATAGGTTTCACTAACTTGTTGCAATAAACATCATCACATTTTGTACAGAAAATGCTTGTTACACTGTACTCAATGTGAGCTCTTTAAAACTGTGCAGCGCTTCTGGTCATGGTTGATGCTGGTATGTTTATCTCTGTTCCAAGGATATCAACTTCCAACAAGAAGTTGATTTTTATCTCTCAATAACTGGTTAAAATAGATGTCATTACAACCTTCCCCAAATAAAACGGTCATTATGCTGTATTTGGTGAGCCCTTCAGAATTTTGCAGAGCTTATTTTTGTGTGACACATCTATATCTACACAAGCATCTCAGGAACATCAAAACCCCACAACTTGTACTAATTCCACCTGAGGTCTTGTACTAATTCCACCTGAGGTCTTTATAGGTCTTGTTAACTAATTACAATGGGTAGCATGGGGTAGCATTACAACCCATCCCACATAGAATGATCCTTACATTGCATTCCAGCTGAGCTCTTTATTGCTGCATGGGGCCTATGATCATGGAAGAAACATGAATTTATATCAGTGTCCCAAGGACATCACAAATCTTCCAAGAAGGCATTTATAGGTCTCGCTACCTTCTTGCAACAGACAGCATAACATCCTATCACAAGTAAATCTGTATTTAAACTGTATTCCAGTTGAGCTCTAAGAGCTATACGGTGCTTATGGCCATGTGATATGTCTCTATTTATATCAGTGTCCCAAGGAATCCAAAACTCAACAACAAACTCATTTATTGGTCTTGCTATCTGGTTGAAATAGATGTAATTGCAACATATCCCAACATAAAAAGCTTGTTACACTGTATTCCAGGTGAGCCCATTGGAGCTGTACAGGGTTTGTTGTCAAGGGAGAATCATACATTCATATCTGTGTCCGATAACTCCCAACAACAAGCTAATATCTAGGTCATAATTCCTTGCTGAAAAACACAGCACTGAAACCAACCTTATGGTCTCTGGAAAAGCCTTTATTTATATCAGTAACCCAAGGATGTCAAAATCTAACAAAAAGATTATTTATAGGTCTCACTATCTAGTTGCAATAGGCATCATTACAATGTAGCACACTTTAATTGTTAGTCACAGTGAATTCCACCTGAGCTCTTTAAAGGTGCATGTGGCTTAGGGTCACAGCAAAAGCCTGTATTTATATCATTAGTCCAGACATCAACATTTAACTAGAAGGTCATTTATAGGCTTCCTTTCAACCTAGCACACATGAATTATTAGTTACATTGTATTCCAGCTGAGCTCTTTAGAGCTACATGCACCTTGTGGTAACAGGAAAAGTCTATATCCATATCAGTAGATATTTAACAAGAAGTTCATTTATAACTCTCACAACCAGTTTGCAATAGATGTCATTACAAAAATACACCTTGAATTTTTGTGACACTGTATTCCAGCTGAGCTGTCCAGAGCTGCTGATGAGGGCTCATAGTCACAGAAAATGGCAGTATTGATATTACTAGGCCAAGTATGTCAGCTTTTAACAAGTCATTTATAAGTTCCAATATCAATAGATGTCATCATAAAAATACACACCTGAATTATTAGTTACACTGTATTCCAGCCGAGCTATTTAGATCTGGATGTAACTTATGCTCACAGTAAAAGTCTGTATTTATATCAGTAGCCCAAGAATGTCAACATTCAAGAGAAGGGTCATTTATAGGCATCATTACCTGATTGCAATGGACATCACTACAACCTAGAACACATGAATTGTTAGTTACACTGTATTTCAGCTGAGCTCTTTAGAGCTGATTGGGGTTAATGGTCTAAAAAAGCCAATTGGGGTCCAAGGTCACAAAAAGAGCAGTATTGATATTAGTAGCCCAAGGACATGAACATTTAACAGGAGACCACTCATAGGTATCATTACCTGATTACAATAGACATCGTTACAACCTAGCCCACAGGAATTCTTAGTTACACTGTATTCCAGCTGAGCTCTTTGGAGCTGGATGGAGCTTGTGGTCACATTAAAAGCCTGTATTTATATCTGTAGCCCGAGGACATCAATATTTAACTAGCAGTTCATTTATAGATCTTATTACCCGATTGCAAAATACATCATTAGAACCAAGCACACATGAAATATTAGTTATACTGTATTCCAGCTGAGCTCTTTATAGCTGATAGGGATTAGTGGTCTCAAAAAACGGTAATATTGATATTAGTAGCCCCAGGATTTCAACATTTAACAAGAATATCATTTATAGGTATCATTACCTCATTACAATAGATGTCATTACCACCCACCCACACGAATTATTAGTTACACTGTATTCCAGGTGAGCTCTTTAGAGCCACTTGGGGTCCACGGTCACATAAAATGGCAGAATTGATATTAGTAGCCTAAGGACATCAACATTTAACAGGAAGACCATTCATAGGTATCATTACCTGATTGGAATAGATGTCATTACAACCGAGCCCACAGAATCATCAGTGACACTGTATTCCAGCTGAGCTCTTTAGAGCCGATTGGGGTTAATGGTTTCAAAAAACGGCAGTATTGATATTAGTAGGCCCAGGACTTCAACATTTAACAAGAAAATCATTTATAGGTATCACTACCTCATTACAATAGACATCAGTACAACCCACCCACAGGAATTATTAGTTACACTGTATTCCAGGTGAGCTATTTAGAGCCAATTGGGGTCCACAGTCACAGAAAATGGCAGAATTGATATTAGTAGCCTAAGGACATCAACATTTAACAGGAAGACCATTTATAGGTACCATTACCTGATTGCAATAGATGCCATTACAACCTAGCCCACAGGAATTATCAGTGACACTGTATTCCAGCTGAGCTCTTTATAGCTGATAGGGATTAGTGGTCTCAAAAAACGGCAATATTGATATTAGTAGCCCCAGGACTTCAACATTTAACAAGAAGATCATTTATAGGTATCATTACCTCATTACAATAGACATCATTACAACCCACCCACACGAATTATTAGTTACACTGTATTCCAGGTGAGCTCTTTAGAGCCAATTGGGGTCCACGGTCACAGAAAATGGCAGAATTGATATTAGTAGCCTAAGGACATCAACATTTAACAGGAAGACCATTCATAGGTACCATTACCTAATTGCAATAGATGTCATTACAACCTAGCCCACAGGAATTATCAGTGACACTGTATTCCAGCTGAGCTCTTTAGAGCCGATTGGGGTTAATGGTTTCAAAAAACGGCAGTATTGATATTAGTAGGCCCAGGACTTCAACATTTAACAAGAAGATCATTTATAGGTATCACTACCTCATTACAATAGACATCAGTACAACCCACCCACAGGAATTATTAGTTACACTGTATTCCAGGTGAGCTCTTTAGAGCCAATTGAGGTCCACAGTCACAGAAAATGGCAGAATTGATATTAGTAGCTTAAGGACATCACATTTAACAGGAAGACCATTTATAGGTACCATTACCTGATTGCAATAGATGTCATTACAACCTAGCCCACAGGAATTATCAGTGACACTGTATTCCAGCTGAGCCCTTTAAAGCTGATTGGGGTTAATGGTCTCAAAAATCGGTAGTATTGATATTAGTAGCCCCAGGACTTCAACATTTAACAAGAATATCATTTATAGGTATCATTACCTCATTACAATAGACGTCATTACAACCCAGCCCACAGGAATTATTAGTTACACTGTATTCCAGGTGAGCTCTTTAGAGCCACTTGGGGTCCACGGTCACATAAAATGGCAGAATTGATATTAGTAGCCTAAGGACATCAACATTTAACAGGAAGACCATTCATAGGTACCATTACCTGATTGCAATAGATGTCATTACAACCTAGCCCACAGGAACTATCAGTGACACTGTATTCCAGCTGAGCTCTTTAGAGCCGATTGGAGTTAATGGTTTCAAAAAACGGCAGTATTGATATTAGTAGGCCCAGGACTTCAACATTTAACAAGAAGATCATTTATAGGTATCATTACCTCATTACAATAGACATCATTACAACCCACCCACACGAATTATTAGTTACACTGTATTCCAGGTGAGCTCTTTAGAGCCAATTGGGGTCCACGGTCACAGAAAATGGCAGAATTGATATTAGTAGCCTAAGGACATCAACATTTAACAGGAAGACCATTCATAGGTACCATTACCTGATTGCAATAGATGTCATTACAACCTAGCCCACAGGAATTATCAGTGACACTGTATTCCAGCTGAGCTCTTTAGAGCTGATTGGGGTTAATGGTCTAAAAAATCGGTAGTATTGATATTAGTAGCCCCAGGACTTCAACATTTAACAAGAATATCATTTATAGGTATCATTACCTCATTACAATAGACGTCATTACAACCCAGCCCACAGGAATTATAGTTACACTGTATTCCAGATGAGCTCTTTAGAGCCAATTGGGGTCCACAGTCACAGAAAATGGCAGAATTGATATTAGTAGCCTAAGGACATCAACATTTAACAGGAAGACCATTCATAGGTACCATTACCTGATTACAATAGATGTCATTACAACCTAGCCCACAGGAATTATCAGTGACACTGTATTCCAGCTGAGCTCTTTAGAGCCGATTGGGGTTAATGGTTTCAAAAAATGGAAGTATTGATATTAGTAGGCCCAGGACTTCAACATTTAACAAGAAGATCATTTATAGGTACCATTACCTCATTACAATAGACATCATTACAACCCACCCACAGGAATTATTAGTTACACTGTATTCCAGGTGAGCTCTTTAGAGTCAATTGGGGGCCACGGCCACAGAAAATGGCAGAATTGATATTAGTAGCCTAAGGACATCAACATTTAACAGGAAGACCATTCATAGGTAGCATTATCTGATTGCAATAGATGTCATTACAACCTAGCCCACAGGAATTATCAGTGACACTGTATTCCAGATGAGCTCTTTAGAGCTGATTGGGGTTAATGGTCTCAAAAATCGGTAGTATTGATATTAGTAGCCCGAGGACTTCAACATTTAACAAGAATATCATTTATAGGTATCATTACCTCATTACAATAGACGTCATTACAACCCAGCCCACAGGAATTATTAGTTACACTCTATTCCAGGTGAGCTCTTTAGAGCCAATTGGGGTCCAGGGTCACAGAAAAGGGCAGAATTGATATTAGTAGCCTAAGGACATCAACATATAACAGGAAGACCATTCATAGGTATCATTACCTGATTGCAATAGATGTCATTACAACCTAGCCCACAGGAATTAACAGTGACACTGTATTCCAGCTGAGCTCTTTAGAGCCGATTGGGGTTAATGGTTTCAAAAAACGGCAGTATTGATATTAGTAGGCCCAGGACTTCAACATTTAACAAGAAGATCATTTATAGGTATCATTACCTCATTACAATAGACATCATTACAACCCACCCACACGAATTATTAGTTACAATGTATTCCAGGTGAGGTCTTTAGAGCCAATTGGGGTCCATGGTCATAGAAAATGGCAGAATTGATATTAGTAGCCTAAGGACATCAACATTTAACAGGAAGACCATTCATAGGTACCATTACCTGATTGCAATAGATGTCATTACAAGCTAGCCCACAGGAATTATCAGTGACACTGTATTCCAGCTGAGCTCTTTAGAGCTGATTGGGGTTAATGGTTTCAAAAAACGGCAGTATTGATATTAGTAGGCCCAGGACTTCAACATTTAACAAGAAGATCATTTATAGGTATCATTACCTCATTACAATAGACATCATTACAATCCACCCACACGAATTATTAGTTACACTGTATTCCAGGTGAGCTCTTTAGAGCCAATTGGGGTCCACGGTCACAGAAAATGGCAGAATTGATATTAGTAGCCTAAGGACATCAACATTTAACAGGAAGACCATTCATAGGTACCATTACCTGATTGCAATAGATGTCATTACAACCTAGCCCACAGGAATTATCAGTGACACTGTATTCCAGCTGAGCTCTTTAGAGCCGATTGGGGTTAATGGTTTCAAAAAACGGCAGTATTGATATTAGTAGGCCCAGGACTTCAACATTTAACAAGAAGATCATTTATAGGTATCACTACCTCATTACAATAGACATCAGTACAACCCACCCACAGGAATTATTAGTTACACTGTATTCCAGGTGAGCTCTTTAGAGCCAATTGGGGTCCACAGTCACAGAAAATAGCAGAATTGATATTAGTAGCCTAAGGACATCAACATTTAACAGGAAGACCATTTATAGGTACCATTACCTGATTGCAATAGATGTCATTACAACCTAGCCCACAGGAATTATCAGTGACACTGTATTCCAGCTGAGCTCTTTAGAGCCGATTGGGATTAATGGTTTCAAAAAATGGCAGTATTGATATTAGTAGGCCCAGGACTTCAACATTTAACAAGAAGATCATTTATAGGTATCATTACCTCTTTACAATAGACATCATTACAACCCACCCACAGGAATTATTAGTTACACTGTATTCCAGGTGAGCTCTTTAGAGCCAATTGGGGTCCACGGCCACAGAAAATGGCAGAATTGATATTAGTAGCCTAAGGACATCAACATTTAACAGGAAGACCATTCATAGGTATCATTACCTGATTGCAATAGATGTCATTACAACCTAGCCCACAGGAATTATCAGTGACACTGTATTCCAGCCGAGCTCTTTAGAGCCGATTGTGGTTAATGGTTTCAAAAAACGGAAGTATTGATATTAGTAGGCTCAGGACTTCAACATTTAACAAGAAGACCATTTATAGGTATCATTACCTCATTACAATAGACATCATTACAACCCACCCACACGAATTATTAGTTACACTGTATTCCAGGTAAGCTCTTCAGAGCCAATTGGGGTCCACGGTCACAGAAAATGGCAGAATTGATATTAGTAGCCTAAGGACATCAACATTTAACAGGAAGACCATTCATAGGTACCATTACCGGATTGCAATAGATGTCATTACAACCTAGCCCACAGGAATTATCAGTGACACTGTATTCCAGCTGAGCTCTTTAGAGCTGATTGGGGTTAATGGTTTCAAAAAACGGCAGTATTGATGTTAGTAGGCCCAGGACTTCAACATTTAACAAGAATATCATTTATAGGTATCATTACCTCATTACAATAGACATAATTACAACCCACCTACACGAATTATTAGTTACACTGTATTCCAGGTGAGCTCTTTAGAGCCAATTGGGGTCGACGGTCTCAGAAAATGGCAGAATTGATATTAGTAGCCTAAGGACATCAACATTTAACAGGAAGACCATTCATAGGTACCATTACCTGATTGCAATAGATGTCATTACAACCTAGCCCACAGGAATTATCAGTGACACTGTATTCCAGCTGAGCTCTTTAGAGCTGATTGGGGTTAATGGTCTAAAAAATCGGTAGTATTGATATTAGTAGCCACAGGACTTCAACATTTAACAGGAATATCATTTATAGGTATCATTACCTCATTACAATAGACGTCATTACAACCCAGCCCACAGGAATTATAGTTACACTGTATTCCAGATGAGCTCTTTAGAGCCAATTGGGGTCCACGGTCACAGAAAATGGCAGAATTGATATTAGTAGCCTAAGGACATCAACATTTAACAGGAAGACCATTCATAGGTACCATTAACTCATTGCAATAGACATCATTACCACCCACCCACACAAATTATTAGTTACACTGTATTCCAGGTGAGCTCTTTAGAGCCAATTGGGGTCCACGGTCACAGAAAATGGCAGAATTGATATTAGTAGCCTAGGGACATCAACATTTAACAGGAAGACCATTCATAGGTATCATTACCTGATTACAATAGATGTCATTACAACCTAGCCCACAGGAATTATCAGTGACACTGTATTCCAGCTGAGCTCTTTAGAGCTGATTGGGGTTAATGGTCTCAAAAATCGGTAGTATTGATATTAGTAGCCCCAGGACTTCAACATTTAACAAGAATATCATTTATAGGTATCATTACCTCATTACAATAGACGTCATTACAACCCAGCCCACAGGAATTATTAGTTACACTGTATTCCAGGTGAGCTCTTTAGAGCCAATTGGGGTCCAAGGTCACAGAAAATGGCAGAATTGATATTAGTAGCCTAAGGACATCAACATTTAACAGGAAGACCATTCATAGGTATCATTACCTGATTGCAATAGATGTCATTACAACCTAGCCCACAGGAATTATCAGTGACACTGTATTCCAGCCGAGCTCTTCAGAGCCGATTGGGGTTAATGGTTTCAAAAAACGGAAGTATTGATATTAGTAGGCTCAGGACTTCAACATTTAACAAGAAGACCATTTATAGGTATCATTACCTCATTACAATAGACATCATTACAACCCACCCACACGAATTATTAGTTACACTGTATTCCAGGTGAGCTCTTTAGAGCCAATTGGGGTCCACAGTCACAGAAAATGGCAGAATTGATATTAGTAGCCTAAGGACATCAACATTTAACAGGAAGACCATTCATAGGTACCATTACCTGATTGCAATAGATGTCATTACAACCTAGCCCACAGGAACTATCAGTGACACTGGATTCCAGCTGAGCTCTTTAGAGCTGATTGGGGTTAATGGTCTCAAAAATCAGTAGTATTGATATTACTAGCCCCAGGACTTCAACATTTAACAAGAATATCATTTATAGGTATCATTACCTCATTATAATAGACTTCAGTACCACCCACCCACACGAATTATTAGTTACACTGTATTCCAGGTGAGCTCTTTAGAGCCACTTGGGGTCCACGGTCACATAAAATCGCAGAATTGATATTAGTAGCCTAAGGACATCAACATTTAACAGGAAGACCATTCATAGGTATCATTACCTGATTGGAATAGATGTCACTACAACCTAGCCCACAGGAATCATCAGTGACACTGTATTCCAGCTGAGCTCTTTAGAGCCGATTGGGGTTAATGGTTTCAAAAAACGGAAGTATTGACATTAGTAGGCCCAGGACTTCAACATTTAACAAGAAGATCATTTATAGGTATCACTACCTCATTACAATAGACATCAGTACAACCCACCCACAGGAATTATTAGTTACACTGTATTCCAGGTGAGCTCTTTAGAGCCAATTGGGGTCCACAGTCACAGAAAATGGCAGAATTGATATTAGTAGCCTAAGGACATCAACATTTAACAGGAAGACCATTCATAGGTACCATTACCTGATTGCAATAGATGTCATTACAACCTAGCCCACAGGAATTATCAGTGACACTGAATTCCAGCTGAGCTCTTTAGAGCTGATTGGGGTTAATGGTTTCAAAAATCAGTAGTATTGATATTACTAGCCCCAGGACTTCAACATTTAACAAGAATATCATTTATAGGTATCATTACCTCATTACAATAGACGTCATTACCACCCACCCACACGAATTATTAGTTACACTGTATTCCAGGTGAGCTCTTTAGAGCCACTTGGGGTCCACGGTCACATAAAATGGCAGAATTGATATTAGTAGCCTAAGGACATCAACATTTAACAGGAAGACCATCCATAGGTACCATTACCTGATTGCAATAGATGTCATTACAACCTAGCCCACAGGAATCATCAGTGACACTGTATTCCAGCTGAGCTCTTTAGAGCCGATTGGGGTTAATGGTTTCAAAAAACGGAAGTATTGATATTAGTAGGCCCAGGACTTCAACATTTAACAAGAAGATCATTTATAGGTATCACTACCTCATTACAATAGACATCAGTACAACCCACCCACAGGAATTATTAGTTACACTGTATTCCAGGTGAGCTCTTTAGAGCCACTTGGGGTCCACGGTCACATAAAATGGCAGAATTGATATTAGTAGCCTAAGGACATCAACATTTAACAGGAAGACCATTCATAGGTATCATTACCTGATTGGAATAGATGTCATTACAACCTAGCCCACAGGAATCATCAGTGACACTGTATTCCAGCTGAGCTCTTTAGAGCCGATTGGGGTTAATGGTTTCAAAAAACGGAAGTATTGATATTAGTAGGCCCAGGACTTCAACATTTAACAAGAAGATCATTTATAGGTATCACTACCTCATTACAATAGACATCAGTACAACCCACCCACAGGAATTATTAGTTACACTGTATTCCAGGTGAGCTCTTTAGAGCCAATTGGGGTCCACAGTCACAGAAAATGGCAGAATTGATATTAGTAGCCTAAGGACATCAACATTTAACAGGAAGACCATTCATAGGTATCATTACCTGATTGGAATAGATGTCATTACAACCGAGCCCACAGGAATCATCAGTGACACTGTATTCCAGCTCTTTAGAGCCGATTGGGGTTAATGGTTTCAAAAAACGGCAGTATTGATATTAGTAGGCCCAGGACTTCAACATTTAACAAGAAGATCATTTATAGGTATCACTACCTCATTACAATAGACATCAGTACAACCCACCCACAGGAATTATTAGTTACACTGTATTCCAGGTGAGCTCTTTAGAGCCAATTAGGGTCCACAGTCACAGAAAATGGCAGAATTGATATTAGTAGCCTACGGATATCAACATTTAACAGGAAGACCATTTATAGGTACCATTACCTGATTGCAATAGATGTCATTACAACCTAGCCCACAGGAATTATCAGTGACACTGTATTCCAGCTGAGCTCTTTAGAGCCGATTGGGATTAATGGTTTCAAAAAATGGCAGTATTGATATTAGTAGCCCCAGGACTTCAACATTTAACAAGAAGATCATTTATAGGTATCACTACCTCATTACAATAGACATCAGTACAACCCACCCACAGGAATTATTAGTTACACTGTATTCCAGGTGAGCTCTTTAGAGCCAATTGGGGTCCACAGTCACAGAAAATGGCAGAATTGATATTAGTAGCCTAAGGACATCAACATTTAACAGGAAGACCATTCATAGGTACCATTACCTGATTGCAATAGATGTCATTACAACCTAGCCCACAGGAATTATCAGTGACACTGAATTCCAGCTGAGCTCTTTAGAGCTGATTGGGGTTAATGGTTTCAAAAATCAGTAGTATTGATATTACTAGCCCCAGGACTTCAACATTTAACAAGAATATCATTTATAGGTATCATTACCTCATTACAATAGACGTCATTACCACCCACCCACACGAATTATTAGTTACACTGTATTCCAGGTGAGCTCTTTAGAGCCACTTGGGGTCCACGGTCACATAAAATGGCAGAATTGATATTAGTAGCCTAAGGACATCAACATTTAACAGGAAGACCATCCATAGGTACCATTACCTGATTGCAATAGATGTCATTACAACCTAGCCCACAGGAATCATCAGTGACACTGTATTCCAGCTGAGCTCTTTAGAGCCGATTGGGGTTAATGGTTTCAAAAAACGGAAGTATTGATATTAGTAGGCCCAGGACTTCAACATTTAACAAGAAGATCATTTATAGGTATCACTACCTCATTACAATAGACATCAGTACAACCCACCCACAGGAATTATTAGTTACACTGTATTCCAGGTGAGCTCTTTAGAGCCACTTGGGGTCCACGGTCACATAAAATGGCAGAATTGATATTAGTAGCCTAAGGACATCAACATTTAACAGGAAGACCATTCATAGGTATCATTACCTGATTGGAATAGATGTCATTACAACCTAGCCCACAGGAATCATCAGTGACACTGTATTCCAGCTGAGCTCTTTAGAGCCGATTGGGGTTAATGGTTTCAAAAAACGGAAGTATTGATATTAGTAGGCCCAGGACTTCAACATTTAACAAGAAGATCATTTATAGGTATCACTACCTCATTACAATAGACATCAGTACAACCCACCCACAGGAATTATTAGTTACACTGTATTCCAGGTGAGCTCTTTAGAGCCAATTGGGGTCCACAGTCACAGAAAATGGCAGAATTGATATTAGTAGCCTAAGGACATCAACATTTAACAGGAAGACCATTCATAGGTATCATTACCTGATTGGAATAGATGTCATTACAACCGAGCCCACAGGAATCATCAGTGACACTGTATTCCAGCTCTTTAGAGCCGATTGGGGTTAATGGTTTCAAAAAACGGCAGTATTGATATTAGTAGGCCCAGGACTTCAACATTTAACAAGAAGATCATTTATAGGTATCACTACCTCATTACAATAGACATCAGTACAACCCACCCACAGGAATTATTAGTTACACTGTATTCCAGGTGAGCTCTTTAGAGCCAATTAGGGTCCACAGTCACAGAAAATGGCAGAATTGATATTAGTAGCCTACGGATATCAACATTTAACAGGAAGACCATTTATAGGTACCATTACCTGATTGCAATAGATGTCATTACAACCTAGCCCACAGGAATTATCAGTGACACTGTATTCCAGCTGAGCTCTTTAGAGCCGATTGGGATTAATGGTTTCAAAAAATGGCAGTATTGATATTAGTAGCCCCAGGACTTCAACATTTAACAAGAATATCATTTATAGGTATCATTACCTCATTACAATAGACGTCATTACAACCCAGCCCACAGGAATTATTAGTTACACTGTAGTCCAGGTGAGCTCTTTAGAGCCAATTGGGGTCCAAGGTCACAGAAAAGGGCAGAATTGATATTAGTAGCCTAAGGACATCAACATTTAACAGGAAGACCATTCATAGGTATCATTATCTGATTGCAATAGATGTCATTACAACCTAGCCCACAGGAATTAACAGTGACACTGTATTCCAGCTGAGCTCTTTAGAGCCGATTGGGGTTAATGGTTTCAAAAAATGGCAGTATTGATATTAGTAGGCCCAGGACTTCAACATTTAACAAGAATATCATTTATAGGTATCATTACCTCATTACAATAGACGTCATTACAACCCAGCCCACAGGAATTATTAGTTACACTGTATTCCAGGTGAGATTTTTAGAGCCAATTGGGGTCCAAGGTCACAGAAAAGGGCAGAATTGATATTAGTAGCCTAAGGACATCAACATTTAACAGGAAGACCATTCATAGGTATCATTAACTGATTGCAATAGATGTCATTACAACCTAGCCCACAGGAATTATCAGTGACACTGTATTCCAGCTGAGCTCTTTAGAGCTGATTGGGGTTAATGGTTTCAATAAATGGAAGTATTGATATTAGTAGGCCCAGGACTTCAACATTTAACAAGAAGATCATTTATAGGTATCATTACCTCATTACAATAGACATCATTACAACCCACCCACAGGAATTATTAGTTACACTGTATTCCAGGTGAGCTCTTTAGAGCCAATTGGGGTCCTCGGCCACAGAAAATGGCAGGATTGATATTAGTAGCCTAAGGACATCAACATTTAACAGGAAGACCATTCATAGGTACCATTACCTGATTGCAATAGATGTCATTACAACCTAGCCCACAGGAATTATCAGTGACACTGTATTCCAGCTGAGCTCTTTAGAGCTGATTGGGGTTAATGGTCTCAAAAATCGGTAGTATTGATATTAGTAGCCCCAGGACTTCGACATTTAACAAGAATATCATTTATAGGTATCATTACCTCATTACAATAGACGTCATTACAACCCAGCCCACAGGAATTATTAGTTACACTGTATTCCAGGTGAGCTCTTTAGAGCCAATTGGGGTCCAGGGTCACAGAAAAGGGCAGAATTGATATTAGTAGCCTAAGGACATCAACATATAACAGGAAGACCATTCATAGGTATCATTACCTGATTGCAATAGATGTCATTACAACCTAGCCCACAGGAATTAACAGTGACACTGTATTCCAGCTGAGCTCTTTAGAGCCGATTGGGGTTAATGGTTTCAAAAAACGGCAGTATTGATATTAGTAGGCCCAGGACTTCAACATTTAACAAGAAGATCATTTATAGGTATCATTACCTCATTACAATAGACATCATTACAACCCACCCACACGAATTATTAGTTACACTGTATTCCAGGTGAGCTCTTTAGAGCCAATTGGGGTCCATGGTCATAGAAAATGGCAGAATTGATATTAGTAGCCTAAGGACATCAACATTTAACAGGAAGACCATTCATAGGTACCATTACCTGATTGCAATAGATGTCATTACAACCTAGCCCACAGGAATTATCAGTGACACTGTATTCCAGCTGAGCTCTTTAGAGCTGATTGGGGTTAATGGTTTCAAAAAACGGCAGTATTGATATTAGTAGGCCCAGGACTTCAACATTTAACAAGAAGATCATTTATAGGTATCATTACCTCATTACAATAGACATCATTACAACCCACCCACACGAATTATTAGTTACACTGTATTCCAGGTGAGCTCTTTAGAGCCAATTGGGGTCCACGGTCACAGAAAATGGCAGAATTGATATTAGTAGCCTAAGGACATCAACATTTAACAGGAAGACCATTCATAGGTACCATTACCTGATTGCAATAGATGTCATTACAACCTAGCCCACAGGAATTATCAGTGACACTGTATTCCAGCTGAGCTCTTTAGAGCTGATTGGGGTTAATGGTCTCAAAAATCGGTAGTATTGATATTAGTAGCCCCAAGACTTTAACATTTAACAAGAATATCATTTATAGGTATCATTACCTCATTACAATAGACATCATTAGAACCCACCCACACAAATTATTAGTTACACTGTATTCCAGGTGAGCTCTTTAGAGCCAATTGGGGTCCATGGCCACAGAAAATGGCAGAAATGATATTAGTAGCCTAAGGACATCAACATTTAACAGGAAGACCATTCATAGGTACCATTACCTGATTGCAATAGATGTCATTACAACCTACCCCACAGTAATTATCAGTGACACTGTATTCCAGCTGAGCTCTTTAGAGCTGATTGGGGTTAATGGTTTCAAAAAATGGCACTATTGATATTAGTAGGCCCAGGACTTCAACATTTAACAAGAAGATCGTTTATAGGTATCATTACCTCATTACAATAGACATCATTACAACCCACCCACAGGAATTATTAGTTACATTGTATTCCAGGTGAGCTCTTTAGAGCCAGTTGGGGTCCACGGTCACAGAAAATGGCAGAATTGATATTAGTAGCCTAAGGACATCAACATTTAACAGGAAGACCATTCATAGGTATCATTACCTGATTGCAATAGATGTCATTACAACCTAGCCCACAGGAATTATCAGTGACACTGTATTCCAGCCGAGCTCTTTAGAGCCGATTGGGGTTAATGGTTTCAATAAATGGAAGTATTGATATTAGTAGGCCCAGGACTTCAACATTTAACAAGAAGATCATTTATAGGTATCATTACCTCATTACAATAGACATCATTACAACCCACCCACAGGAATTATTAGTTACACTGTATTCCAGGTGAGCTCTTTAGAGCCAATTGGGGTCCTCGGCCACACAAAATGGCAGAATTGATATTAGTAGCCTAAGGACATCAACATTTAACAGGAAGACCATTCATAGGTACCATTACCTGATTGCAATAGATGTCATTACAACCTAGCCCACAGGAATTATCAGTGACACTGTATTCCAGCTGAGCTCTTTAGACCTGATTGGGGTTAATGGTCTCAAAAATCGGTAGTATTGATATTAGTAGCCCCAGGACTTCGACATTTAACAAGAATATAATTTATAGGTATCATTACCTCATTACAATAGACGTCATTACAACCCAGCCCACAGGAATTATTAGTTACACTGTATTCCAGGTGAGCTCTTTAGAGCCAATTGGGGTCCAGGGTCACAGAAAAGGGCAGAATTGATATTAGTATCCTAAGGACATCAACATATAACAGGAAGACCATTCATAGGTATCATTACCTGATTGCAATAGATGTCATTACAACCTAGCCCACAGGAATTAACAGTGACACTGTATTCCAGCTGAGCTCTTTAGAGCCGATTGGGGTTAATGGTTTCAAAAAACGGCAGTATTGATATTAGTAGGCCCAGGACTTCAACATTTAACAAGAAGATCATTTATAGGTATCATTACCTCATTACAATAGACATCATTACAACCCACCCACACGAATTATTAGTTACAATGTATTCCAGGTGAGCTCTTTAGAGCCAGTTGGGGTCCACGGTCACAGAAAATGGCACAATTGATATTAGTAGCCTAAGGACATCAACATTTAACAGGAAGACCATTCATAGGTATCATTACCTGATTGCAATAGATGTCATTACAACCTAGCCCACAGGAATTATCAGTTACACTGTATTCCAGCTGAGCTCTTTAGAGCCGATTGGGGTTAATGGTTTCAAAAAATGGCAGTATTGATATTAGTAGGCCCAGGACTTCAACATTTAACAAGAATATCATTTATAGGTATCATTACCTCATTACAATAGACGTCATTACAACCCAGCCCACAGGAATTATTAGTTACACTGTATTCCAGGTGAGATTTTTAGAGCCAATTGGGGTCCAAGGTCACAGAAAAGGGCAGAATTGATATTAGTAGCCTAAGGACATCAACATTTAACAGGAAGACCATTCATAGGTATCATTACCTGATTGCAATAGATGTCATTACAACCTAGCCCACAGGAATTATCAGTGACACTGTATTCCAGCCGAGCTCTTTAGAGCCGATTGGGGTTAATGGTTTCAATAAATGGAAGTATTGATATTAGTAGGCCCAGGACTTCAACATTTAACAAGAAGATCATTTATAGGTATCATTACCTCATTACAATAGACATCATTACAACCCACCCACAGGAATTATTAGTTACACTGTATTCCAGGTGAGCTCTTTAGAGCCAATTGGGGTCCTCGGCCACACAAAATGGCAGAATTGATATTAGTAGCCTAAGGACATCAACATTTAACAGGAAGACCATTCATAGGTACCATTACCTGATTGCAATAGATGTCATTACAACCTAGCCCACAGGAATTATCAGTGACACTGTATTCCAGCTGAGCTCTTTAGACCTGATTGGGGTTAATGGTCTCAAAAATCGGTAGTATTGATATTAGTAGCCCCAGGACTTCGACATTTAACAAGAATATAATTTATAGGTATCATTACCTCATTACAATAGACGTCATTACAACCCAGCCCACAGGAATTATTAGTTACACTGTATTCCAGGTGAGCTCTTTAGAGCCAATTGGGGTCCAGGGTCACAGAAAATGGCAGAATTGATATTAGTAGCCTAAGAAAATCAACATATAACAGGAAGACCATTCATAGGTATCATTACCTGATTGCAATAGATGTCATTACAACCTAGCCCACAGGAATTAACAGTGACACTGTATTCCAGCTGAGCTCTTTAGAGCCGAGTGGGGTTAATGGTTTCAAAAAACGGCAGTATTGATATTAGTAGGCCCAGGACTTCAACATTTAACAAGAAGATCATTTATAGGTATCATTACCTCATTACAATAGACATCATTACAACCCACCCACACGAATTATTAGTTACACTGTATTCCAGGTGAGCTCTTTAGAGCCAATTGGGGTCCATGGTCATAGAAAATGGCAGAATTGATATTAGTAGCCTAAGGACATCAACATTTAACAGGAAGACCATTCATAGGTACCATTACCTGATTGCAATAGATGTCATTACAACCTAGCCCACAGGAATTATCAGTGACACTGTATTCCAGCTGAGCTCTTTAGAGCTGATTGGGATTAATGGTTTCAAAAAACGGCAGTATTGATATTAGTAGGCCCAGGACTTCAACATTTAACAAGAAGATCATTTATAGGTATCATTACCTCATTACAATAGACATCATTACAACCCACCCACACGAATTATTAGTTACACTGTATTCCAGGTGAGCTCTTTAGAGCCAATTGGGGTCCACGGTCACAGAAGATGGCAGAATTGATATTAGTAGCCTAAGGACATCAACATTTAACAGGAAGACCATTCATAGGTACCATTATCTGATTGCAATAGATGTCATTACAACCTAGCCCACAGGAATTATCAGTGACACTGTATTCCAGCTGAGGTCTTTAGAGCTGATTGGGGTTAATGGTCTCAAAAATCAGTAGTATTGATATTAGTAGCCCCAGGACTTCAACATTTAACAAGAATATCATTTATAGGTATCATTACCTCATTACAATAGACATCATTACAACCCACCCACACAAATTATTAGTTACACTGTATTCCAGGTGAGCTCTTTAGAGCCAATTGGGGTCCACGGTCACAGAAAATGGCAGAATTGATATTAGTAGCCTAAGGACATCAACATTTAACAGGAAGACCATTCATAGGTACCATTACCTGATTGCAATAGATGTCATTACAACCTAGCCCACAGGAATTATCAGTGACACTGTATTCCAGCTGAGCTCTTTAGAGCTGATTGGGGTTAATGGTCTCAAAAATCGGTAGTATTGATATTAGTAGCCACAAGACTTTAACATTTAACAAGAATATCATTTATAGGTATCATTACCTCATTACAGTAGACATCATTACAACCCACCCACACAAATTATTAGTTACACTGTATTCCAGGTGAGCTCTTTAGAGCCAATTGGGGTCCACGGTCACAGAAAATGGCAGAATTGATATTAGTAGCCTAAGGACATCAACATTTAACAGGAAGACCATTCATAGGTACCATTACCTGATTGCAATAGATGTCATTACAACCTAGCCCACAGGAATTATCAGTGACACTGTGTTCCAGCTGAGCTCTTTAGAGCTGATTGGGGTTAATGGTCTCAAAAATCGGTAGTATTGATATTAGTAGCCCCAAGACTTTAACATTTAACAAGAATATCATTTATAGGTATCATTACCTCATTACAATAGACATCATTAGAACCCACCCACACAAATTATTAGTTACACTGTATTCCAGGTGAGCTCTTTAGAGCCAATTGGGGTCCATGACCACAGAAAATGGCAGAATTGATATTAGTAGCCTAAGGACATCAACATTTAACAGGAAGACCATTCATAGGTACCATTACCTGATTGCAATAGATGTCATTACAACCTACCCCACAGTAATTATCAGTGACACTGTATTCCAGCTGAGCTCTTTAGAGCTGATTGGGGTTAATGGTTTCAAAAAATGGCACTATTGATATTAGTAGGCCCAGGACTTCAACATTTAACAAGAAGATCGTTTATAGGTATCATTACCTCATTACAATAGACATCATTACAACCCACCCACAGGAATTATTAGTTACATTGTATTCCAGGTGAGCTCTTTAGAGCCAGTTGGGGTCCACGGTCACAGAAAATGGCAGAATTGATATTAGTAGCCTAAGGACATCAACATTTAACAGGAAGACCATTCATAGGTATCATTACCTGATTGCAATAGATGTCATTACAACCTAGCCCACAGGAATTATCAGTTACACTGTATTCCAGCTGAGCTCTTTAGAGCCGATTGGGGTTAATGGTTTCAAAAAACGGCAGTATTGATATTAGTAGGCCCAAAACAAAACATTTAACAAGAAGATCATTTATAGGTATCATTACCTCATTACAATAGACATCATTACAACCCACCCACAGGAATTATTAGTTACACTGTATTCCAGGTGAGCTCTTTAGAGCCAATTGGGGTCCACAGTCACAGAAAATGGCAGAATTGATATTAGTAGCCTAAGGACATCAACATTTAACAGGAAGACCATTCATAGGTACCATTACCTGATTGCAATAGATGTCATTACAACCTAGCCCACAGGAATTATCAGTGACACTGAATTCCAGCTGAGCTCTTTAGAGCTGATTGGGGTTAATGGTTTCAAAAATCAGTAGTATTGATATTACTAGCCCCAGGACTTCAACATTTAACAAGAATATCATTTATAGGTATCATTACCTCATTACAATAGACGTCATTACCACCCACCCACACGAATTATTAGTTACACTGTATTCCAGGTGAGCTCTTTAGAGCCACTTGGGGTCCACGGTCACATAAAATGGCAGAATTGATATTAGTAGCCTAAGGACATCAACATTTAACAGGAAGACCATCCATAGGTACCATTACCTGATTGCAATAGATGTCATTACAACCTAGCCCACAGGAATCATCAGTGACACTGTATTCCAGCTGAGCTCTTTAGAGCCGATTGGGGTTAATGGTTTCAAAAAACGGAAGTATTGATATTAGTAGGCCCAGGACTTCAACATTTAACAAGAAGATCATTTATAGGTATCACTACCTCATTACAATAGACATCAGTACAACCCACCCACAGGAATTATTAGTTACACTGTATTCCAGGTGAGCTCTTTAGAGCCACTTGGGGTCCACGGTCACATAAAATGGCAGAATTGATATTAGTAGCCTAAGGACATCAACATTTAACAGGAAGACCATTCATAGGTATCATTACCTGATTGGAATAGATGTCATTACAACCTAGCCCACAGGAATCATCAGTGACACTGTATTCCAGCTGAGCTCTTTAGAGCCGATTGGGGTTAATGGTTTCAAAAAACGGAAGTATTGATATTAGTAGGCCCAGGACTTCAACATTTAACAAGAAGATCATTTATAGGTATCACTACCTCATTACAATAGACATCAGTACAACCCACCCACAGGAATTATTAGTTACACTGTATTCCAGGTGAGCTCTTTAGAGCCAATTGGGGTCCACAGTCACAGAAAATGGCAGAATTGATATTAGTAGCCTAAGGACATCAACATTTAACAGGAAGACCATTCATAGGTATCATTACCTGATTGGAATAGATGTCATTACAACCGAGCCCACAGGAATCATCAGTGACACTGTATTCCAGCTCTTTAGAGCCGATTGGGGTTAATGGTTTCAAAAAACGGCAGTATTGATATTAGTAGGCCCAGGACTTCAACATTTAACAAGAAGATCATTTATAGGTATCACTACCTCATTACAATAGACATCAGTACAACCCACCCACAGGAATTATTAGTTACACTGTATTCCAGGTGAGCTCTTTAGAGCCAATTAGGGTCCACAGTCACAGAAAATGGCAGAATTGATATTAGTAGCCTACGGATATCAACATTTAACAGGAAGACCATTTATAGGTACCATTACCTGATTGCAATAGATGTCATTACAACCTAGCCCACAGGAATTATCAGTGACACTGTATTCCAGCTGAGCTCTTTAGAGCCGATTGGGATTAATGGTTTCAAAAAATGGCAGTATTGATATTAGTAGCCCCAGGACTTCAACATTTAACAAGAATATCATTTATAGGTATCATTACCTCATTACAATAGACGTCATTACAACCCAGCCCACAGGAATTATTAGTTACACTGTAGTCCAGGTGAGCTCTTTAGAGCCAATTGGGGTCCAAGGTCACAGAAAAGGGCAGAATTGATATTAGTAGCCTAAGGACATCAACATTTAACAGGAAGACCATTCATAGGTATCATTATCTGATTGCAATAGATGTCATTACAACCTAGCCCACAGGAATTAACAGTGACACTGTATTCCAGCTGAGCTCTTTAGAGCCGATTGGGGTTAATGGTTTCAAAAAATGGCAGTATTGATATTAGTAGGCCCAGGACTTCAACATTTAACAAGAATATCATTTATAGGTATCATTACCTCATTACAATAGACGTCATTACAACCCAGCCCACAGGAATTATTAGTTACACTGTATTCCAGGTGAGATTTTTAGAGCCAATTGGGGTCCAAGGTCACAGAAAAGGGCAGAATTGATATTAGTAGCCTAAGGACATCAACATTTAACAGGAAGACCATTCATAGGTATCATTAACTGATTGCAATAGATGTCATTACAACCTAGCCCACAGGAATTATCAGTGACACTGTATTCCAGCCGAGCTCTTTAGAGCCGATTGGGGTTAATGGTTTCAATAAATGGAAGTATTGATATTAGTAGGCCCAGGACTTCAACATTTAACAAGAAGATCATTTATAGGTATCATTACCTCATTACAATAGACATCATTACAACCCACCCACAGGAATTATTAGTTACACTGTATTCCAGGTGAGCTCTTTAGAGCCAATTGGGGTCCTCGGCCACAGAAAATGGCAGGATTGATATTAGTAGCCTAAGGACATCAACATTTAACAGGAAGACCATTCATAGGTACCATTACCTGATTGCAATAGATGTCATTACAACCTAGCCCACAGGAATTATCAGTGACACTGTATTCCAGCTGAGCTCTTTAGAGCTGATTGGGGTTAATGGTCTCAAAAATCGGTAGTATTGATATTAGTAGCCCCAGGACTTCGACATTTAACAAGAATATCATTTATAGGTATCATTACCTCATTACAATAGACGTCATTACAACCCAGCCCACAGGAATTATTAGTTACACTGTATTCCAGGTGAGCTCTTTAGAGCCAATTGGGGTCCAGGGTCACAGAAAAGGGCAGAATTGATATTAGTAGCCTAAGGACATCAACATATAACAGGAAGACCATTCATAGGTATCATTACCTGATTGCAATAGATGTCATTACAACCTAGCCCACAGGAATTAACAGTGACACTGTATTCCAGCTGAGCTCTTTAGAGCCGATTGGGGTTAATGGTTTCAAAAAACGGCAGTATTGATATTAGTAGGCCCAGGACTTCAACATTTAACAAGAAGATCATTTATAGGTATCATTACCTCATTACAATAGACATCATTACAACCCACCCACACGAATTATTAGTTACACTGTATTCCAGGTGAGCTCTTTAGAGCCAATTGGGGTCCATGGTCATAGAAAATGGCAGAATTGATATTAGTAGCCTAAGGGCATCAACATTTAACAGGAAGACCATTCATAGGTACCATTACCTGATTGCAATAGATGTCATTACAACCTAGCCCACAGGAATTATCAGTGACACTGTATTCCAGCTGAGCTCTTTAGAGCTGATTGGGGTTAATGGTTTCAAAAAACGGCAGTATTGATATTAGTAGGCCCAGGACTTCAACATTTAACAAGAAGATCATTTATAGGTATCATTACCTCATTACAATAGACATCATTACAACCCACCCACACGAATTATTAGTTACACTGTATTCCAGGTGAGCTCTTTAGAGCCAATTGGGGTCCACGGTCACAGAAAATGGCAGAATTGATATTAGTAGCCTAAGGACATCAACATTTAACAGGAAGACCATTCATAGGTACCATTACCTGATTGCAATAGATGTCATTACAACCTAGCCCACAGGAATTATCAGTGACACTGTATTCCAGCTGAGCTCTTTAGAGCTGATTGGGGTTAATGGTCTCAAAAATCGGTAGTATTGATATTAGTAGCCCCAAGACTTTAACATTTAACAAGAATATCATTTATAGGTATCATTACCTCATTACAATAGACATCATTAGAACCCACCCACACAAATTATTAGTTACACTGTATTCCAGGTGAGCTCTTTAGAGCCAATTGGGGTCCATGGCCACAGAAAATGGCAGAAATGATATTAGTAGCCTAAGGACATCAACATTTAACAGGAAGACCATTCATAGGTACCATTACCTGATTGCAATAGATGTCATTACAACCTACCCCACAGTAATTATCAGTGACACTGTATTCCAGCTGAGCTCTTTAGAGCTGATTGGGGTTAATGGTTTCAAAAAATGGCACTATTGATATTAGTAGGCCCAGGACTTCAACATTTAACAAGAAGATCGTTTATAGGTATCATTACCTCATTACAATAGACATCATTACAACCCACCCACAGGAATTATTAGTTACATTGTATTCCAGGTGAGCTCTTTAGAGCCAGTTGGGGTCCACGGTCACAGAAAATGGCAGAATTGATATTAGTAGCCTAAGGACATCAACATTTAACAGGAAGACCATTCATAGGTATCATTACCTGATTGCAATAGATGTCATTACAACCTAGCCCACAGGAATTATCAGTGACACTGTATTCCAGCCGAGCTCTTTAGAGCCGATTGGGGTTAATGGTTTCAATAAATGGAAGTATTGATATTAGTAGGCCCAGGACTTCAACATTTAACAAGAAGATCATTTATAGGTATCATTACCTCATTACAATAGACATCATTACAACCCACCCACAGGAATTATTAGTTACACTGTATTCCAGGTGAGCTCTTTAGAGCCAATTGGGGTCCTCGGCCACACAAAATGGCAGAATTGATATTAGTAGCCTAAGGACATCAACATTTAACAGGAAGACCATTCATAGGTACCATTACCTGATTGCAATAGATGTCATTACAACCTAGCCCACAGGAATTATCAGTGACACTGTATTCCAGCTGAGCTCTTTAGACCTGATTGGGGTTAATGGTCTCAAAAATCGGTAGTATTGATATTAGTAGCCCCAGGACTTCGACATTTAACAAGAATATAATTTATAGGTATCATTACCTCATTACAATAGACGTCATTACAACCCAGCCCACAGGAATTATTAGTTACACTGTATTCCAGGTGAGCTCTTTAGAGCCAATTGGGGTCCAGGGTCACAGAAAAGGGCAGAATTGATATTAGTATCCTAAGGACATCAACATATAACAGGAAGACCATTCATAGGTATCATTACCTGATTGCAATAGATGTCATTACAACCTAGCCCACAGGAATTAACAGTGACACTGTATTCCAGCTGAGCTCTTTAGAGCCGATTGGGGTTAATGGTTTCAAAAAACGGCAGTATTGATATTAGTAGGCCCAGGACTTCAACATTTAACAAGAAGATCATTTATAGGTATCATTACCTCATTACAATAGACATCATTACAACCCACCCACACGAATTATTAGTTACACTGTATTCCAGGTGAGCTCTTTAGAGCCAATTGGGGTCCATGGTCATAGAAAATGGCAGAATTGATATTAGTAGCCTAAGGACATCAACATTTAACAGGAAGACCATTCATAGGTACCATTACCTGATTGCAATAGATGTCATTACAACCTAGCCCACAGGAATTATCAGTGACACTGTATTCCAGCTGAGCTCTTTAGAGCTGATTGGGGTTAATGGTTTCAAAAAACGGCAGCATTGATATTAGTAGGCCCAGGACTTCAACATTTAACAAGAAGATCATTTATCGGTATCATTACCTCATTACAATAGACATCATTACAACCCACCCACACGAATTATTAGTTACACTGTATTCCAGGTGAGCTCTTTAGAGCCAATTGGGGTCCACGGTCACAGAAAATGGCAGAATTGATATTAGTAGCCTAAGGACATCAACATTTAACAGGAAGACCATTCATAGGTACCATTATCTGATTGCAATAGATGTCATTACAACCTAGCCCACAGGAATTATCAGTGACACTGTATTCCAGCTGAGTTCTTTAGAGCTGATTGGGATTAATGGTCTCAAAAATCAGTAGTATTGATATTAGTAGCCCCAGGACTTCAACATTTAACAAGAATATCATTTATAGGTATCATTACCTCATTACAATAGACATCATTACAACCCACCCACACAAATTATTAGTTACACTGTATTCCAGGTGAGCTCTTTAGAGCCAATTGGGGTCCACGGTCACAGAAAATGGCAGAATTGATATTAGTAGCCTAAGGACATCAACATTTAACAGGAAGACCATTCATAGGTACCATTACCTGATTGCAATAGATGTCATTACAACCTAGCCCACAGGAATTATCAGTGACACTGTATTCCAGCTGAGCTCTTTAGAGCTGATTGGGGTTAATGGTCTCAAAAATCGGTAGTATTGATATTAGTAGCCACAAGACTTTAACATTTAACAAGAATATCATTTATAGGTATCATTACCTCATTACAGTAGACATCATTACAACCCACCCACACAAATTATTAGTTACTCTGTATTCCAGGTGAGCTCTTTAGAGCCAATTGGGGTCCACGGTCACAGAAAATGGCAGAATTGATATTAGTAGCCTAAGGACATCAACATTTAACAGGAAGACCATTCATAGGTACCATTACCTGATTGCAATAGATGTCATTACAACCTAGCCCACAGGAATTATCAGTGACACTGTATTCCAGCTGAGCTCTTTAGAGCTGATTGGGGTTAATGGTCTCAAAAATCGGTAGTATTGATATTAGTAGCCCCAAGACTTTAACATTTAACAAGAATATCATTTATAGGTATCATTACCTCATTACAATAGACATCATTAGAACCCACCCACACAAATTATTAGTTACACTGTATTCCAGGTGAGCTCTTTAGAGCCAATTGGGGTCCATGGCCACAGAAAATGGCAGAATTGATATTAGTAGCCCAAGGACATCAACATTTAACAGGAAGACCATTCATAGGTACCATTACCTGATTGCAATAGATGTCATTACAACCTACCCCACAGTAATTATCAGTGACACTGTATTCCAGCTGAGCTCTTTAGAGCTGATTGGGGTTAATGGTTTCAAAAAATGGCACTATTGATATTAGTAGGCCCAGGACTTCAACATTTAACAAGAAGATCGTTTATAGGTATCATTACCTCATTACAATAGACATCATTACAACCCACCCACAGGAATTATTAGTTACAATGTATTCCAGGTGAGCTCTTTAGAGCCAGTTGGGGTCCACGGTCACAGAAAATGGCACAATTGATATTAGTAGCCTAAGGACATCAACATTTAACAGGAAGACCATTCATAGGTATCATTACCTGATTGCAATAGATGTCATTACAACCTAGCCCACAGGAATTATCAGTTACACTGTATTCCAGCTGAGCTCTTTAGAGCCGATTGGGGTTAATGGTTTCAAAAAATGGCAGTATTGATATTAGTAGGCCCAGGACTTCAACATTTAACAAGAATATCATTTATAGGTATCATTACCTCATTACAATAGACGTCATTACAACCCAGCCCACAGGAATTATTAGTTACACTGTATTCCAGGTGAGATTTTTAGAGCCAATTGGGGTCCAAGGTCACAGAAAAGGGCAGAATTGATATTAGTAGCCTAAGGACATCAACATTTAACAGGAAGACCATTCATAGGTATCATTACCTGATTGCAATAGATGTCATTACAACCTAGCCCACAGGAATTATCAGTGACACTGTATTCCAGCCGAGCTCTTTAGAGCCGATTGGGGTTAATGGTTTCAATAAATGGAAGTATTGATATTAGTAGGCCCAGGACTTCAACATTTAACAAGAAGATCATTTATAGGTATCATTACCTCATTACAATAGACATCATTACAACCCACCCACAGGAATTATTAGTTACACTGTATTCCAGGTGAGCTCTTTAGAGCCAATTGGGGTCCTCGGCCACACAAAATGGCAGAATTGATATTAGTAGCCTAAGGACATCAACATTTAACAGGAAGACCATTCATAGGTACCATTACCTGATTGCAATAGATGTCATTACAACCTAGCCCACAGGAATTATCAGTGACACTGTATTCCAGCTGAGCTCTTTAGACCTGATTGGGGTTAATGGTCTCAAAAATCGGTAGTATTGATATTAGTAGCCCCAGGACTTCGACATTTAACAAGAATATAATTTATAGGTATCATTACCTCATTACAATAGACGTCATTACAACCCAGCCCACAGGAATTATTAGTTACACTGTATTCCAGGTGAGCTCTTTAGAGCCAATTGGGGTCCAGGGTCACAGAAAATGGCAGAATTGATATTAGTAGCCTAAGAAAATCAACATATAACAGGAAGACCATTCATAGGTATCATTACCTGATTGCAATAGATGTCATTACAACCTAGCCCACAGGAATTAACAGTGACACTGTATTCCAGCTGAGCTCTTTAGAGCCGAGTGGGGTTAATGGTTTCAAAAAACGGCAGTATTGATATTAGTAGGCCCAGGACTTCAACATTTAACAAGAAGATCATTTATAGGTATCATTACCTCATTACAATAGACATCATTACAACCCACCCACACGAATTATTAGTTACACTGTATTCCAGGTGAGCTCTTTAGAGCCAATTGGGGTCCATGGTCATAGAAAATGGCAGAATTGATATTAGTAGCCTAAGGACATCAACATTTAACAGGAAGACCATTCATAGGTACCATTACCTGATTGCAATAGATGTCATTACAACCTAGCCCACAGGAATTATCAGTGACACTGTATTCCAGCTGAGCTCTTTAGAGCTGATTGGGATTAATGGTTTCAAAAAACGGCAGTATTGATATTAGTAGGCCCAGGACTTCAACATTTAACAAGAAGATCATTTATAGGTATCATTACCTCATTACAATAGACATCATTACAACCCACCCACATGAATTATTAGTTACACTGTATTCCAGGTGAGCTCTTTAGAGCCAATTGGGGTCCACGGTCACAGAAGATGGCAGAATTGATATTAGTAGCCTAAGGACATCAACATTTAACAGGAAGACCATTCATAGGTACCATTATCTGATTGCAATAGATGTCATTACAACCTAGCCCACAGGAATTATCAGTGACACTGTATTCCAGCTGAGGTCTTTAGAGCTGATTGGGGTTAATGGTCTCAAAAATCAGTAGTATTGATATTAGTAGCCCCAGGACTTCAACATTTAACAAGAATATCATTTATAGGTATCATTACCTCATTACAATAGACATCATTACAACCCACCCACACAAATTATTAGTTACACTGTATTCCAGGTGAGCTCTTTAGAGCCAATTGGGGTCCACGGTCACAGAAAATGGCAGAATTGATATTAGTAGCCTAAGGACATCAACATTTAACAGGAAGACCATTCATAGGTACCATTACCTGATTGCAATAGATGTCATTACAACCTAGCCCACAGGAATTATCAGTGACACTGTATTCCAGCTGAGCTCTTTAGAGCTGATTGGGGTTAATGGTCTCAAAAATCGGTAGTATTGATATTAGTAGCCACAAGACTTTAACATTTAACAAGAATATCATTTATAGGTATCATTACCTCATTACAGTAGACATCATTACAACCCACCCACACAAATTATTAGTTACACTGTATTCCAGGTGAGCTCTTTAGAGCCAATTGGGGTCCACGGTCACAGAAAATGGCAGAATTGATATTAGTAGCCTAAGGACATCAACATTTAACAGGAAGACCATTCATAGGTACCATTACCTGATTGCAATAGATGTCATTACAACCTAGCCCACAGGAATTATCAGTGACACTGTGTTCCAGCTGAGCTCTTTAGAGCTGATTGGGGTTAATGGTCTCAAAAATCGGTAGTATTGATATTAGTAGCCCCAAGACTTTAACATTTAACAAGAATATCATTTATAGGTATCATTACCTCATTACAATAGACATCATTAGAACCCACCCACACAAATTATTAGTTACACTGTATTCCAGGTGAGCTCTTTAGAGCCAATTGGGGTCCATGACCACAGAAAATGGCAGAATTGATATTAGTAGCCTAAGGACATCAACATTTAACAGGAAGACCATTCATAGGTACCATTACCTGATTGCAATAGATGTCATTACAACCTACCCCACAGTAATTATCAGTGACACTGTATTCCAGCTGAGCTCTTTAGAGCTGATTGGGGTTAATGGTTTCAAAAAATGGCACTATTGATATTAGTAGGCCCAGGACTTCAACATTTAACAAGAAGATCGTTTATAGGTATCATTACCTCATTACAATAGACATCATTACAACCCACCCACAGGAATTATTAGTTACATTGTATTCCAGGTGAGCTCTTTAGAGCCAGTTGGGGTCCACGGTCACAGAAAATGGCAGAATTGATATTAGTAGCCTAAGGACATCAACATTTAACAGGAAGACCATTCATAGGTATCATTACCTGATTGCAATAGATGTCATTACAACCTAGCCCACAGGAATTATCAGTTACACTGTATTCCAGCTGAGCTCTTTAGAGCCGATTGGGGTTAATGGTTTCAAAAAACGGCAGTATTGATATTAGTAGGCCCAAAACAAAACATTTAACAAGAAGATCATTTATAGGTATCATTACCTCATTACAATAGACATCATTACAACCCACCCACAGGAATTATTAGTTACACTGTATTCCAGGTGAGCTCTTTAGAGCCAATTGGGGTCCACAGTCACAGAAAATGGCAGAATTGATATTAGTAGCCTAAGGACATCAACATTTAACAGGAAGACCATTCATAGGTACCATTACCTGATTGCAATAGATGCCATTACAACCTAGCCCACAGGAATTATCAATGACACTGTATTCCAGCTGAGCTCTTTAGAGCTGATTGGGGTTAATGGTCTCAAAAATTGGTAGTATTGATATTAGTAGCCCCAGGACTTCAACATTTAACAAGAATATCATTTATAGGTATCATTACCTCATTAAATAGACATCATTACAACCCACCCACACGAATTATTAGTTACACTGTATTCCAGGTGAGCTCTTTAGAGCCAATTGGGGTCCACGGTCACAGAGAATGGCAGAATTGATATTAGAAGCCTAAGGACATCGAACATTTAACAGGAAGACCATTCATAGGTACCATTACCTGATTGCAATAGACATCATTACCACCCACCCACACAAATTATTAGTTAAACTGCATTCCAGGTGAGCTCTTTAGAGCCAATTGGGGTCCACGGTCACAGAAAATGGCAGAATTGATATTAGTAGCCTAAGGACATCAACATTTAACAGGAAGACCATTCATAGGTATCATTACCTGACTGAAATAGACCTCATTACAACCTAGCACAAGGAATTGTTATTTACACTGTATTCCAGCTGAGCTCTTCAGAGCTCAATTTGGGGTTAATGGTCTCAAAAAACGGCAGTATTGATATTAGTGGACCAAGGGTAAAAAAATTTAATACTAAGAACTTTTAGATATCTTACTCGCGGATTGCAATAGCCATTGTTACAACCTAGCACACATGAATTTTTAGTTACGCTGCAATTTCCAGCTGAACTCTTTACAGCTAATTGGGGTTAATGGTCTTAAAAATGGCAGTACTGATATTAGCACTTCAACATTTAACAAGAAGGTCATTTATAGGTATCATTACCTCATTACAATAGGCACCATTACAACTCAGCCCACATGAATTATTCGTTACACTGGATTCCAGCCAAGCTCTTACGAGCTATAATGGGTACAGTCACGCGATGCATCTCTGTTTATATCAGTGTCCCAAGGACATGAACACTCAATAACAAACTGATTTATAGATCTTGCTAACTGGTTGAAATAGACCTAATAGCAACCTACCCCTACGTAAAATGATCCTCAAATACACTGTATTCCAGGACAGCACTTCCGAGGTTTGGCCACATTAATTGAATTTTGGGTGTGTGTGTGATATATGGCGAATATCTGACAGCGCCAGACTTCTATAAAAGCACAAATATAAATTACTTTGGTAAAGTCCGCGTATAATGTTATTGAACCAGCCTCAGATAACAAAAAATCCACATTGTCTAAAGACCGCAAAGTTACACTATATTCTGATTTATTTGCGTTGTTTAGTTTTTTTCACAACAGACTATGTGTCTCTATTGTCAGATCTGGGTCATGTTCATAAATTTTCGTGGTTATAGTTATATTTTATGTTTACATTTGTCCAATGTTTATTTTGTCCATTTTATATGCATTCAGGTTTTGATTGTACGTGTGTTTATAAGTTTGTGATCAATGGAGACGCCTATCCGTACTAAATTGGTGTACACTCCGGCTTTCGAGTACACCCCTACGCTGTAATGTCACTCGGAAATGTCACGCTGAATTCCAGTCTCCTGGCTCGAGCCATACTTATATGGCAATTTCAGAGTGAAAATACAGCGTAGGGGTCTACTCGACTACCAGAGTGTACACCAATTTAGTACGGATAGTCGTATTTCATATTGTAAACTTGACACTGTAAACACACGTACAATCAAAACCTAAATGCATTTAAAGTGGAAATGAGGTAAACACTGGACAAATGTAAACATAAATTATAACTAAAACTATGAAAATTTATGAACATAACCCAGATCTGACAATAGAGACATATTACATAGATTGTTGTCAGAAAAACTAAAAAACTCAAATTAATCGGAATACAGTGTAACTTTGCGGTCTTTAGACAATGAGGATTTTAGGTATCTGAGGTTGGTTCAATTACATTTTTGCCGACTTTATCAAAGTAATTTATATTTGTGTTTTTATAGAAGTCTGGCGCTGTCAAATATTCGCCAAATATCACACCCAAAATTCAATTAATTTGGCCAAACTTGCAAGTTGCAGTGTAGTGTCATGGAACTGATCTGACTGAGCTATGTCAGTATGTTCTGATTGTTCATCAACATCATCATTCCCTCTTTTTGAACCAGTTGGCAAAATCTATGACTCGGACTGCTGTGTTGGCTGTTGATGCCTTTGGAACACCGATATGGATGCATACGTTTCTCCTGACCGTGAACCATGTAGAGCCCAAAGAGCTCACCTGGAATACAGTGTAAGTAGCATTGTATGCAGGTGTAGGTTGCTGTTGGGTCTATTTCAATCAGTTAACAAGACCTATATTAGGCTATAAACAAGTTTATTGTTCAGTTTCGATGTCCTTGGGACACTGATATAAATAGAGACATATCCTGTGACCATACACACAGTAGGCCTATAGCTCCTAAGAGCTCCGCTGGAATACAGTGTAACTATCAATTCACATGTGCTAGGTTGTAATGGTGTCCATTGCAGTCAGGTAATGATACCTCTTAATGATCTTGTTAAATGTCAACATCCTGGAGTTACTGTGCAATACTGAAATAAATACAGGCTTTTACTGTGACCATGCAGATTTAAAGAGCTCAACTGGAATTCAGTTTTCTAACAATTTATGTCTGCTAGGTTGTAATGATGTGTATTAAAGCCAGGTAGTGAGACATATAAATGACCTTCTTGTTAAATGTTGACATTCTTGGCCTATGGATATAAATATAGGCTTTTTCTGTGACCATAAGCCCCATGCAGCTCTAAAGAGCTCTGCCGGAATACAATGTATGGATCATTTTATGTGAGATAGGTTGTACTGATACCTATTGAAACCTGGTAGCAAAACCTACAAATTAGTTTGTTGTGAGTTTTTTGATGTCTTTGAAATGCTTGTGTAAATATAGATGTGTACTCAAAATACAAGCTCAGCACAATTCTAAAGAGCTCTCCTTATACAGCATTATGTCCATTTAGTGTGGTAGAAGGTTGTAATGGCGTCTATTCCAACCAGTTAGTGAGGGATATAAGTCATTTCTGTGTGGAAGGTTGAAATGATGTTTATTATAACAAGTTACTGAAGCCTATAAATTAGCTTGTTCTTCAGTTTTAATGTATTTGGGGCCCTGATAAAAATATCCAGATAGTTTCATTAATGCAACTATCTGTATTTATGCAACAGCAGGTTTAATGCATAAAAGCAATCGACAAACTTCGTCCGGGAATCAGTTATCATTAGTTGCCTGTTCCCGACGCCGTATCGGTTTCACCTTTTCAGATCCAGTTTTAATTTTAATCATGCTGAATCCCATTTAGTAGGTAACTCTGCAAGTTCACTCATTTACGGAACCCCCCCTCAAGGTCATAAAATAATCGCGCAAGAATATGGGAATGACCACTTGACCAGTCCCTTTGATCCTGCGAGATTATCCAATGGAAATACGGATTATTTTCTCGGTGGGTTTCAAACGGTGTTCTGTCAAATTTTTGGGCCGGGAAGCAGTCATTCCAACATTTATTATTTTCAAAGTTAAAGCAGTCAAACATTTCCACCGCCGTCCCCGCCTCCATTCTGGTTCCTCATTTTTATAACTATTCATCACTTATGTTGTATCTGTATACTGATAACAGGTGTATTATTCGCCCACCTATGTTCAATTACCATAAAATATGCTTTGGCTAGACTGCTGTATACATAATTAATCAAAATAATTTGAAAATAAAAGCAGTTTTTAGTCAATTTTTCAATTCAAATCAGTTTTGTTGTATTTGTCAGTTCCTTGTTATTTTGCCTCTATCCACTAGCTCTCCTAGAAAAGTTGCCTGTTGGTGCATAAATACATGACTTCAAAATCTGTACAACTCTAAACAGCTCACTAGAATACAGTTTAAGGAGCATTTTCTATATGGAGGGCTGTAATGATGTTTATTGCAACAAGTTATTGAGACCGATAAATGGGCTCATTGTTGAGTCTTCATCTCCTGAGGACCCTGATGGACATTCAAATGTCTCCCTTGACCATTGGCCATGTTCAGCTCCAAAGAGCTCACCTGGAATACAGAGTTAAGAGCATTTTGTGCTGGAGTTGGTTCCACTGCTGTCTTTTTCAACTTGGTAGCAAGATCTATAAATTAGCTTTTTGTTTGAGGTTGATGTCCTTGGAACACTGATATAAACAGAGATGCATTGTGTGATCATACCCATTCTAGCTCTTAAGAGCTCAGCTGGAATACAGTGTAACTATCAATTCACATATGCTAAGTACTAATGCCATCTATTGCAATTAGTTAGTGAGACCTTTTAATGACCTGGTTGTTGAATGTTGATGTCCTTAGCCTACTGATATAAATACAGGCTTTCTAGGAACATACGCCGCATGTAGCTCTAAAAGAGCTGAAATGGAATACAGAGAAACTAACAATTCATGTCTGCTAGGTTGTAATGATGTCTTCTGCAGTCTGGTAATGAGACCAGAAATTCAGAAAATGATATTTTTGTTAAATATTGACGTCCTTGGGCTACTGATATAAATACAGGCTTTTTCCATGACCATAAAACATAAGGCCCATGTAGCTCTAAAGAGCTCAGCTGGAATATGGTGTAACTAATAATTCATGTGGGCTGGGTTGTAATGACACCTATTGTAATGAGGTAATTATACCTATAAATGATCTTGTTAAATAGTAACATCCTTGGGCTACTGATATAAATACAGGTTTTTACTGTGACCATAATCCCCATGCCACTCTATAGAGCTCTGCTGGAATACAGTGTAACTAATAATTCATGTGTGCTAGGTTGTAATAACGACTGTTGTAATGAGGTAATGATACCTATAAGTGATCTTCTTGTTAAATGTTGAAGTCCTAGCGCTACTAATATCAATACTGCCATTTTTTAGACCATTAACCCCATCAGCTCTAAAGAGCTCAGCTGGAATACATTGTCACTAATAATTCATGTGTGCTAGATTGTACTGACAGCTATTGAAATCAGGTAGTGAGACTAAAAAATAATAACCCTCTAGTTAAATGTTGATATCCTTGGGTAACTGATATTAATACAGGCTATTCCTGTGACCATAAGCCCCATGTAGCTCTAAAGAGCTCAGCTGGAACACAGTGTGACTAATTCATGTGGGTTGGGTTGTTATGACATCTATTGTAATGAGGTAATGATACCTACATATCATCTTGTAAAATGTTCTGGGGCTACTAATATCAGTACTGCCATTTTTTGAAACCATTAACTTAAATCAGCTCTAAAGAGCCCAGCTGGAATACAGTGTCACTGATAATTCCAGTGGGCTAGGTTGTAATGACATCTATTACAATCAGGTAATGATACCTATGATTGGCTATGAATGGTCTTCCTGTTAAATGTTCATGTCCTTTGACTACTAATATCAATACTGGCCTTTTCTGTGACCTTGGACCCCAATTGGCTCTAAGGAGCTCAGCTGGAATACAGTGTAACTAATAATTTGTATTGGCTGGGTTGTGATGGCGTCTGTTGTAATGAGATAATGAAATCTATAAATGATCTTCTTGTTAAATGGGGGCGTGGTGGCTCAGTTGGTAGAGGTGCAGGCTGCAAGCCAAGGGGTCCTCGGTTCGAATCCCACCTGCGGCAACCGCGTTGTGTCCTTGGGCAAGACACTTCACCCCGATTGCCTACATGGGGGCACGATGACGCTGTGTACTGAGGCATACTGCACGTCGATGGTGCGCATGTCTTCAACCAATCTAACCCTGCCTGTGCTGCGGTGCAGAGTTCAGAGTTACGATGTTGGAGAGCTGACAGCTGCTCATCGTTGCTCGGTGGTTCTCTCCGGGTACTCCGGCTTCCTCCACCCGTAAAACTGTCACGGTCACGATTAGCCATTGTGCAATAAGTATGTGACCTTAAACACCAATAAATAAATAAATAAATAATAAATAATCTTGTTAAATGTTGAAGTCCTGTGCCTACTAATATCAATGCTGCCGTTTTCTCAGACCATTAACCCCAATCAGCTCTAAAGAGCTCAGCTGGAATACAGTGTAAATAACAATTCCTGGTGCTAGGTTGTAATGACGTCTATTGCAGCCAGGTAATAATACCTATGAATGGTCTTCCTGTTAAATGTTCATGTCCTTAGACTACTAATATCAATACTGCCCTTTTCTGTGACCTTGGACCCCAAATGGCTCTAAAGAGCTCAGCTGGAATACAGTGTAACTAGTACTTCCTGTGGGCTAGGTTGTAATGATGTCTATTGCAATGAGGTAATGATACCTATAAATGATCTTCTTGTTAAATGTTGAAGTCCTGGGCCTACTAATATCAATACTTCCGTTTTTTGAAACCGTTAACCCCAATCGGCTCTAAAGAGCTCAGCTGGAATACAGTGTCACTGATAATTCCTGTGGGCTAGGTTGTAATGACATCTATTGCAGTCAGGTAATGATACCTATGAATGGTCTTCCTGTTAAATGTTGATGTCCTTAGGCTACTAATATCAATTCTGCCATTTTCTGTGACCGTGGACCCCAATTGGCTCTAAAGAGCTCACCTGGAATACAGTGTAACTAACAATTCGTGTGGGTGGGTTGTAATGATGTCTATTGTAATGAGGTAATGATACCTATAAATGATATTCTTGTTAAATGTTGAAGTCCGGGGGCTACTAATATCAATACTACCGATTTTTGAGACCATTAACCCCAATCAGCTCTAAAGAGCTCAGCTGGAATACAGTGTCACTGATAATTCCTGTGAGCTAGGTTGTAATGACATCTATTGCAATCAGGTAATGATACCTATGAATGGTCTTCCTGTTAAATGTTGATGTCCTTAGGCTACTAATATCAATTCTGCCATTTTCTGTGACCGTGGACCCCAATTGGCTCTAAAGAGCTCACCTGGAGTACAGTGTAACTAATAATTCCTGTGGGTGGGTTGTAATGATGTCTATTGTAATGAGGTAATGATACCTATAAATGATCTTCTTGTTAAATGTTGAAGTCCTGGGCCTACTAATATCAATACTGCCGTTTTTTGAAACCATTAACCCCAATCAGCTCTAAAGAGCTCAGCTGGAATACAGTGTCACTGATAATTCCTGTGGGCTAGGTTGTAATGACATCTATTGCAATCAGGTAATGGTACCTATGAATGGTCTTCCTGTTAAATGTTCATGTCCTTAGGCTACTAATATCAATTCTGCCCTTCTCTGTGACCTTGGACCCCAATTGGCTCTAAAGAGCTCACCTGGAATACAGTGTAACTAATAATTCGTGTGGGTGGGTTGTAATGATGTCTATTGTAATGAGGTAATGATACCTATAAATGATCTTCTTGTTAAATGTTGAAGTCCTGGGCCTACTAATATCAATACTGCCGTTTTTTGAAACCATTAACCCCAATCGGCTCTAAAGAGCTCAGCTGGAATACAGTGTCACTGATAATTCCTGTGCGCTAGGTTGTAATGACATCTATTGCAATCAGGTAATGATACCTATGAATGGTCGTCCTGTTAAATGTTGATGTCGTTAGGCTACTAATATCAATTCTGCCATTTTCTGTGACCGTGGACCCCAATTGGCTCTAAAGAGCTCACCTGGAATACAGTGTAACTAATAATTTGTGTGGGTGGGTGGTAATGATGTCTATTGCAATCAGGTAATGGTACCTATGAATGGTCTTCCTGTTAAATGTTGATGTCCTTAGGCTACTAATATCAATTCTGCCCTTCTCTGTGACCTTGGACCACAATTGGCTCTAAAGAGCTCACCTGGAATACAGTGTAACTAATAATTCCTGTGGGTGGGTTGTAATGATGTCTATTGTAATGAGGTAATGATACCTATAAATGATCTTCTTGTTAAATGTTGAAGTCCTGGGCCTACTAATATCAATACTGCCATTTTCTGAAACCATTAACCCCAATCAGCTCTAAAGAGCTCAGCTGGAATACAGTGTCACTGATAATTTCTGTGGGCTAGGTTGTAATGACATCTATTGCAATCAGGTAATGGTACCTATGAATGGTCTTCCTGTTAAATGTTGATATCCTTAGGCTACTAATATAAATTCTGCCATTTTCTGTGGCCGTGGACCCCAATTGGCTCTAAAGAGCTCACCTGGAATACAGTGTAACTAATAATTTGTGTGGGTGGGTTGTAATGATGTCTATTGTAATTAGGTAATGATACCTATAAATGATCTTTTGTTAAATGTTGAAGTCCTGGGCCTACTATTATCAATACTGCCGTTTTTTGAAACCATTAACCCCAATCAGCTCTAAAGAGCTCAGCTGGAATACAGTGTTACTGATAATTCCTGTGGGCTAGGTTGTAATGACATCTATTGCAATCAGGTAATGGTACCTATGAATGGTCTTCCTGTTAAATGTTGATGTCCTTAGGCTACTAATATCAATTCTGCCATTTTCTGTGACCGTGGACCACAATTGGATCTAAAGAGCTCACCTGGAATACAGTGTAACTAATAATTCGTGTGGGTGGGTTGTAATGTCTATTGTAATGAGGTAATGATACCAATAAATGATCTTCTTGTTAAATGTTGAAGTCCTGGGCCTACTAATATCAATACTGCCGTTTTTTGAAACCATTAACCCCAATCGGCTCTAAAGAGCTCAGCTGGAATACAGTGTCACTGATAATTCCTGTGGGCTAGGTTGTAATGACATCTATTGCAATCAGGTAATGATACCTATGAATGGTCTTCCTGTTAAATGTTGATGTCCTTAGGCTACTAATATCAATTCTGCCATTTTATGTGACCGTGGACCCCAAGTGGCTCTAAAGAGCTCACCTGGAATACAGTGTAACTAATAATTCGTGTGGGTGGGTGGTAATGATGTCTATTGTAATGAGGTAATGATACGTATAAATGATATTCTTGTTAAATGTTGAAGTCCTGGGGCTACTAATATCAATACTACAGATTTTTGAGACCATTAACCCCAATCAGCTCTAAAGAGCTCAGCTGGAATACAGTGTCACTGATAATTCCTGTGGGCTAGGTTGTAATGACATCTATTGCAATCAGGTAATGGTACCTATGAATGGTCTTCCTGTTAAATGTTGATGTCCTTAGGCTACTAATATCAATTCTGCCATTTTCTGTGACCGTGGACCCCAATTGGCTCTAAAGAGATCACCTGGAATACAGTGTAACTAATAATTCGTGTGGGTGGGTTGTAATGATGTCTATTGTAATGAGATAATGATACCTATAAATGATCTTCTTGTTAAATGTTGAAGTCCTGGGCCTACTAATATCAATACTTCTGTTTTTTGAAACCATTAACCCCAATCGGCTCTAAAGAGCTCAGCTGGAATACAGTGTCACTGATAATTCCTGTGGGCTAGGTTGTAATGACATCTATTACAATCAGGTAATGATACCTATGAATGGTCTTCCTGTTAAATGTTGATGTCCTTAGGCTACTAATATCAATTCTGCCATTTTCAGTGACCGTGGACCCCAATTGGCTCTAAAGAGCTCACCTGGAATACAGTGTAACTAATAATTCGTGTGGGTGGGTTGTAATGATGTCTATTGTAATGAGGTAATGATACCTATAAATGATCTTCTTGTTAAATGTTGAAGTCCTGGGCCTACTAATATCAATACTGCCGTTTTTTGAAACCATTAACCCCAATCAGCTCTAAAGAGCTCAGCTGGAATACAGTGTCACTGATAATTCCTGTGGGCTAGGTTGTAATAACATCTATTGCAATCAGGTAATGGTACCTATGAATGGTCTTCCTGTTAAATGTTGATGTCCTTAGGCTACTAATATCAATTCTGCCATTTTCTGTGACCGTGGACCCCAATTGGCTCTAAAGAGCTCACCTGGAATACAGTGTAACTAATAATTCGTGTGGGTGGGTTGTAATGATGTCTATTGTAATGAGGTAATGATACCTATAAATGATCTTCTTGTTATATGTTGAAGTCCTGGGCCTACTAATATCAATACTGCCGTTTTTTAAAACCATTAACCCCAATCAGCTCTAAAGAGCTCAGGTGGAATACAGTGTCACTGATAATTCCTGTGGGCTAGGTTGTAATGACATCTATTGCAATCAGGTAATGATACCTATGAATGGTCTTCCTGTTAAATGTTGATGTCCTTAGGCTACTAATATCAATTCTGCCATTTTATGTGACCTTGGACCCCAATTGGCTCTAAAGAGCTCACCTGGAATACAGTGTAACTAATAATTCATGTGGGCTGGGTTGTAATGACATCTATTGTAATGAGGCAATGATACCTATAAATGATATTCTTGTTAAATGTTGAAGTCCTGGGCCTACTAATATCAATACTGCCATTTTTTTAAACCATTAACCCCAATCAGCTCTAAAGAGCTCAGGTGGAATACAGTGTCACTGATAATTACTGTGGGCTAGGTTGTAATGACATCTATTGCAATGAGGTAATGATACCTATGAATGGTCTTCCTGTTAAATGTTGATGTCCTTAGGCTACTAATATCAATTCTGCCATTTTCTGTGGCCGTGGACCCCAATTGGCTCTAAAGAGCTCACCTGGAATACAGTGTAACTAATAATTCGTGTGGGTGGGTTGTAATGATGTCTATTGTAATGAGGTAATGATACCTATAAATGATCTTCTTGTTAAATGTAGATGTCCTGGGCCTACTAATATCAATACTGCCGTTTTTTGAAACCATTAACCCCAATCAGCTCTAAAGAGCTCAGCTGGAATACAGTGTCACTGATAATTCCTGTGTGCTAGGTTATAATGACATCTATTGCAATCAGGTAATGGTACCTATGAATGGTCTTCCTGTTAAATGTTGATGTCCTTAGGCTACTAATATCAATTCTGCCATTTTCTGTGACCGTGGACCCCAATTGGCTCTAAAGAGCTCACCTGGAATACAGTGTAACTAATAATTCGTGTGGGTGGGTTGTAATGATGTCTATTGTAATGAGGTAATGGTACCTATAAATGATCTTCTTGTTAAATGTTGAAGTCCTGGGCCTACTAGTATCAATACTGCCGTTTTCTGAAACCATTAACCCCAATCGGCTCTAAAGAGCTCAGCTGGAATACAGTGTCACTGATAATTCCTGTGGGCTAGGTTGTAATGACATCTATTGCAGTCAGGTAATGATACCTATGAATGGTCTTCCTGTTAAATGTTGATGTCCTTAGGCTACTAATATCAATTCTGCCATTTTCTGTGACCGTGGACCCCAATTGGCTCTAAAGAGCTCACCTGGAATACAGTGTAACTAACAATTCGTGTGGGTGGGTTGTAATGATGTCTATTGTAATGAGGTAATGATACCTATAAATGATATTCTTGTTAAATGTTGAAGTCCTGGGGCTACTAATATCAATACTACCGATTTTTGAGACCATTAACCCCAATCAGCTCTAAAGAGCTCTGCTGGAATACAGTGTCACTGATAATTCCTGTGAGCTAGGTTGTAATGACATCTATTGCAATCAGGTAATGATACCTATGAATGGTCTTCCTGTTAAATGTTGATGTCCTTAGGCTACTAATATCAATTCTGCCATTTTCTGTGACCGTGGACCCCAATTGGCTCTAAAGAGCTCACCTGGAGTACAGTGTAACTAATAATTCCTGTGGGTGGGTTGTAATGATGTCTATTGTAATGAGGTAATGATACCTATAAATGATCTTCTTGTTAAATGTTGAAGTCCTGGGCCTACTAATATCAATACTGCCGTTTTTTTGAAACCATTAACCCCAATCAGCTCTAAAGAGCTCAGCTGGAATACAGTGTCACTGATAATTCCTGTGGGCTAGGTTGTAATGACATCTATTGCAATCAGGTAATGGTACCTATGAATGGTCTTCCTGTTAAATGTTCATGTCCTTAGGCTACTAATATCAATTCTGCCCTTCTCTGTGACCTTGGACCCCAATTGGCTCTAAAGAGCTCACCTGGAATACAGTGTAACTAATAATTCGTGTGGGTGGGTTGTAATGATGTCTATTGTAATGAGGTAATGATACCTATAAGTGATCTTCTTGTTAAATGTTGAAGTCCTGGGCCTACTAATATCAATACTGCCGTTTTTTGAAACCATTAACCCCAATCGGCTCTAAAGAGCTCAGCTGGAATACAGTGTCACTGATAATTCCTGTGGGCTAGGTTGTAATGACATCTATTGCAATCAGGTAATGATACCTATGAATGGTCGTCCTGTTAAATGTTGATGTCGTTAGGCTACTAATATCAATTCTGCCATTTTCTGTGACCGTGGACCCCAATTGGCTCTAAAGAGCTCACCTGGAATACAGTGTAACTAATAATTTGTGTGGGTGGGTGGTAATGATGTCTATTGCAATCAGGTAATGGTACCTATGAATGGTCTTCCTGTTAAATGTTGATGTCCTTAGGATACTAATATCAATTCTGCCCTTCTCTGTGACCTTGGACCACAATTGGCTCTAAAGAGCTCACCTGGAATACAGTGTAACTAATAATTCCTGTGGGTGGGTTGTAATGATGTCTATTGTAATGAGGTAATGATACCTATAAATGATCTTCTTGTTAAATGTTGAAGTCCTGGGCCTACTAATATCAATACTGCCATTTTCTGAAACCATTAACCCCAATCAGCTCTAAAGAGCTCAGCTGGAATACAGTGTCACTGATAATTCCTGTGGGCTAGGTTGTAATGACATCTATTGCAATCAGGTAATGGTACCTATGAATGGTCTTCCTGTTAAATGTTGATGTCCTTAGGCTACTAATATCAATTCTGCCATTTTCTGTGGCCGTGGACCCCAATTGGCTCTAAAGAGCTCACCTGGAATACAGTGTAACTAATAATTTGTGTGGGCGGGTTGTAATGATGTCTATTGTAATGAGGTAATGATACCTATAAATGATCTTCTTGTTAAATATTGAAGTCCTGGGCCTACTAATATCAATACTGCTGTTTTTTGAAACCATTAACCCCAATCAGCTCTAAAGAGCTCAGCTGGAATACAGTGTCACTGATAATTTCCGTGGGCTAGGTTGTAATGACATCTATTACAATCAGGTAATGGTACCTATGAATGGTCTTCCTGTTAAATGTTGATGTCCTTAGGCTACTAATATCAATTCTGCCATTTTCTGTGACCGTGGACCCCAATTGGCTCTAAAGAGCTCACCTGGAATGCAGTGTAACTAATACTTCGTGTGGGTGGGTTGTAATGTCTATTGCAATGAGGTAATGATACCTATAAATGATCTTCTTGTTAAATGTTGAAGTCCTGGGCCTACTAATATCAATACTGCCGATTTTTGAAACCATAAACCCCAATCGGCTCTAAAGAGCTCAGCTGGAATACAGTGTCACTGATAATTCCTGTGGGCTAGGTTGTAATGACATCTATTGCAATCAGGTAATGATACCTATGAATGGTCTTCCTGTTAAATGTTGATGTCCTTAGGCTACTAATATCAATTCTGCCATTTTATATGACCGTGGACCCCAAGTGGCTCTAAAGAGCTCACCTGGAATACAGTGTAACTAATAATTCGTGTGGGTGGGTGGTAATGATATCTATTGTAATGAGGTAATGATACCTATAAATTATATTCTTGTTAAATGTTGAAGTCCTGGGGCTGCTAATATCAATACTACCGATTTTTCAGACCATTAACCCCAATCAGCTCTAAAGAGCTCAGCTGGAATACAGTGTCACTGATAATTCCTGTGGGCTAGGTTGTAATGACATCTATTGCAATCAGGTAATGGTACCTATGAATGGTCTTCCTGTTAAATGTTGATGTCCTTAGGCTACTAATATCAATTCTGCCATTTTCTGTGACCGTGGACCCCAATTGGCTCTAAAGAGATCACCTGGAATACAGTGTAACTAATAATTCGTGTGGGTGGGTTGTAATGATGTCTATTGTAATGAGATAATGATACCTATAAATGATCTTCTTGTTAAATGTTGAAGTCCTGGGCCTACTAATATCAATACTTCTGTTTTTTGAAACCATTAACCCCAATCGGCTCTAAAGAGCTCAGCTGGAATACAGTGTCACTGATAATTCCTGTGGGCTAGGTTGTAATGACATCTATTACAATCAGGTAATGATACCTATGAATGGTCTTCCTGTTAAATGTTGATGTCCTTAGGCTACTAATATCAATTCTGCCATTTTCAGTGACCGTGGACCCCAATTGGCTCTAAAGAGCTCACCTGGAATACAGTGTAACTAATAATTCGTGTGGGTGGGTTGTAATGATGTCTATTGTAATGAGGTAATGATACCTATAAATGATATTCTTGTTAAATGTTGAAGTCCTGGGCCTACTAATATCAATACTACCGATTTTTGAGACCATTAACCCCAATCAGCTCTAAAGAGCTCAGCTGGAATACAGTGTCACTGATAATTCCTGTGGGCTAGGTTGTAATGACATCTATTGCAATCAGGTAATGGTACCTATCAATGGTCTTCCTGTTAAATGTTGATGTCTTTAGGCTACTAATATCAATTCTGCCATTTTCTGTGACCGTGGACCCCAATTGGCTCTAAAGAGCTCACCTGCAATACAGTGTAAGTAATAATTCGTGTGGGTGGGTTGTAATGATGTCTATTGTAATGAGGTAATGATACCTATAAATGATATTCTTGTTAAATGTTGAAGTCCTGGGCCTACTAATATCAATACTTCTGTTTTTTGAAACCATTAACCCCAATCGGCTCTAAAGAGCTCAGCTGGAATACAGTGTCACTGATAATTCCTGTGGGCTAGGTTGTAATGACATCTATTGCAATCAGGTAATGATACCTATGAATGGTCTTCCTGTTAAATGTTGATGTCCTTAGGCTACTAATATCAATTCTGCCATTTTCAGTGACCGTGGACCCCAATTGGCTCTAAAGAGCTCACCTGGAATACAGTGTAACTAATAATTCGTGTGGGTGGGTTGTAATGATGTCTATTGTAATGAGGTAATGATACCTATAAATGATATTCTTGTTAAATGTTGAAGTCCTGGGGCTACTAATATCAATACTACCGATTTTTGAGACCACTAACCCCAATCAGCTCTAAAGAGCTCAGCTGGAATACAGTGTCACTGATAATTCCTGTGGGCTAGGTTGTAATGACATCTATTGCAATCAGGTAATGGTACCTATGAATGGTCTTCCTGTTAAATGTTGATGTCCTTAGGCTACTAATATCAATTCTGCCATTTTCTGTGACCGTGGACCCCAATTGGCTCTAAAGAGCTCACCTGGAATACAGTGTAACTAATAATTCGTGTGGGTGGGTTGTAATGATGTCTATTGTAATGAGGTAATGATACCTATAAATGATATTCTTGTTAAATGTTGAAGTCCTGGGCCTACTAATATCAATACTTCTGTTTTTTGAAACCATTAACCCCAATCGGCTCTAAAGAGCTCAGGTGGAATACAGTGTCACTGATAATTCCTGTGGGCTAGGTTGTAATGACATCTATTGCAATCAGGTAATGATACCTATGAATGGTCTTCCTGTTAAATGTTGATGTCCTTAGGCTACTAATATCAATTCTGCCATTTTCTGTGACCGTGGACCCCAATTGGCTCTAAAGAGCTCACCTGGAATACAGTGTAACTAATAATTCGTGTGGGTGGGTTGTAATGATGTCTATTGTAATGAGGTAATGATACCTATAAATGATATTCTTGTTAAATGTTGAAGTCCTGGGCCTACTAATATCAATACTTCTGTTTTTTGAAACCATTCACCCCAATCGGCTCTAAAGAGCTCAGCTGGAATACAGTGTCACTGATAATTCCTGTGGGCTAGGTTGTAATGACATCTATTGCAATCAGGTAATGATACCTATGAATGGTCTTCCTGTTAAATGTTGATGTCCTTAGGCTACTAATATCAATTCTGCCATTTTCAGTGACCGTGGACCCCAATTGCCTCTCAAGAGCTCACCTGGAATACAGTGTAACTAATAATTGGTGTGGGTGGGCTGTAATGATGTCTATTGTAATGAGGTAATGATACCTATAAATGATATTCTTGTTAAATGTTGAAGTCCTGGGGCTACTAATATCAATACTACCGATTTTTGAGACCATTAACCACAATCAGCTCTAAAGAGCTCAGCTGGAATACAGTGTCACTGATAATTCCTGTGGGCTAGGTTGTAATGACATCTATTGCAATCAGGTAATGGTACCTATGAATGGTCTTCCTGTTAAATGTTGATGTCCTTAGGCTACTAATATCAATTCTGCCATTTTCTGTGACCGTGGACCCCCAATTGGCTCTAAAGAGCTCACCTGGAATACAGTGTAACTAATAATTCGTGTGGGTGGGTTGTAATGATGTCTATTGTAATGAGGTAATGATACCTATAAATGATCTTCTTGTTAAATGTTGAAGTCCTGGGCCTACTAATATCAATACTGCCGTTTTTTGAAACCATTAACCCCAATCAGCTCTAAAGAGCTCAGCTGGAATAGAGTGTCACTGATAATTCCTGTGGGCTAGGTTGTAATAACATCTATTGCAATCAGGTAATGGTACCTATGAATGGTCTTCCTGTTAAATGTTGATGTCCTTAGGCTACTAATATCAATTCTGCCATTTTCTGTGACCGTGGACCCCAATGGGCTCTAAAGAGCTCACCTGGAATACAGTGTAACTAATAATTTGTGTGGGTGGGTTGTAATGATGTCTATTGTAATGAGGTAATGATACCTATAAATGATCTTCTTGTTATATGTTGAAGTCCTGGGCCTACTAATATCAATACTGCCGTTTTTTAAAACCATTAACCCCAATCAGCTCTAAAGAGCTCATGTGGAATACAGTGTCACTGATAATTCCTGTGGGCTAGGTTGTAATGACATCTATTGCAATCAGGTAATGATACCTATGAATGGTCTTCCTGTTAAATGTTGATGTCCTTAGGCTACTAATATCAATTCTGCCATTTTCTGTGGCCGTGGACCCCAATTGGCTCTAAAGAGCTCACCTGGAATACAGTGTAACTAATAATTCGTGTGGGTGGGTTGTAATGATGTCTATTGTAATGAGGTAATGATACCTATAAATGATCTTCTTGTTAAATGTTGAAGTCCTGGGCCTACTAATATCAATACTGCCGTTTTTTGAAACCATTAACCCCAATCAGCTCTAAAGAGCTCAGCTGGAATACAGTGTCACTGATAATTCCTGTGTGCTAGGTTATAATGACATCTATTGCAATCAGGTAATGGTACCTATGAATGGTCTTCCTGTTAAATGTTGATGTCCTTAGGCTACTAATATCAATTCTGCTATTTTCTGTGACCGTGGACCCCAATTGCCTCTAAAGAGCTCACCTGCAATACAGTGTAACTAATAATTCCTGTGGGCGGGTTGTAATGATGTCTATTGTAATGAGGTAATGATACCTATAAATGATCTTCTTGTTAAATGTTGAAGTCCTGGGCCTACTAGTATCAATACTGCCGTTTTTTGAAACCATTAACCCCAATCGGCTCTAAAGAGCTCAGCTGGAATACAGTGTCACTGATAATTCCTGTGGGCTAGGTTGTAATGACATCTATTGCAATCAGGTAATGATAACTATGAATGGTCTTCCTGTTAAATGTTGATGTCCTTAGGCTACTAATATCAATTCTGCCATTTTATGTGACCGTGGACCCCAAGTGGCTCTAAAGAGCTCACCTGGAATACAGTGTAACTAATAATTCGCATGGGGTGGGTGGTAATGATGTCTTTTGTAATGAGGTAATGATACCTATAAATGATATTCTTGTTAAATGTTGAAGTCCTGGGCCTACTAATATCAATACTGCCGTTTTTTGAAACCATTAACCCCAATCAGCTCTAAAGAGCTCAGCTGGAATACAGTGTCACTGATAATTCCTGTGGGCTAGGTTGTAATGACATCTATTGCAATCAGGTAATTATACCTATGAATGGTCTTCCTCTTAAATGTTCATGTCGTTAGGCTACTAATATCAATACTGCCCTTTTCTGTGACCGTGGACCCCAATTGGCTCTAAAGAGCTCAGCTGGAATACAGTGTAACTAATAATTTGTGTGGGCTGGGTTGTAATGACAGCTATTGTAATGAGGTAATGATACCTATAAATAATATTCTTGTTAAATGTTGAAGTCCTGGGCCTACTAATATCAATACTGCCTTTTTTTTAAACCATTAACCCCAATCAGCTCTAAAGAGCTCAGCTGGAATACAGTGTCACTGATAATTACTGTGGGCTAGGTTGTAATGACATCTATTGCAATCAGGTAATGATACCTATGAATGGTCTTCCTGTTAAATGTTGATGTCCTTAGGCTACTAATATCAATTCTGCCATTTTCTTTGGTCGTGGACCCCAATTGGCTCTAAAGAGCTCACCTGGAATACAGTGTAACTAATAATTCGTGTGGGTGGGTTGTAATGATGTCTATTGTAATGAGGTAATGATACCTATAAATGATCTTCTTGTTAAATGTTGAAGTTCTGGGCCTACTAATATCAATACTGCCGTTTTTTTGAAACCATTAACCCCAATCAGCTCTAAAGAGCTCAGCTGGAATGCAGTGTCACTGATAATTCCTGTGTGCTAGGTTATAATGACATCTTTTGCAATCAGGTAATGGTACCTATGAATGGTCTTCCTGTTAAATGTTGATGTCCTTAGGCTACTAATATCAATTCTGCCATTTTCTGTGACTGTGGACCCCAATTGGCTCTAAAGAGCTCAGCTGGAATACAGTGTAACTAATAATTCCTGTGGGTGGGTTGTAATGATGTCTATTGTAATGAGGTAATGATACCTATAAATGATCTTCTTGTTAAATGTTGAAGTCCTGGGCCTACTAGTATCAATACTGCCGTTTTTTGAAACCATTAACCCCAATCAGCTTTAAAGAGCTCAGCTGGAATACAGTGTCACTGATAATTCCTGTGGGCTAGGTTATAATGACATCTTTTGCAATCAGGTAATGGTACCTATGAATGGTCCTCCTGTTAAATGTTGATGTCCTTAGGCTACTAATATCAGTTCTACCATTTTCTGTGACCGTGGACCCCAATTGGCTCTAAAGAGCTCACCCGGAATAAGTGTAAGTAATAATTCGTATGGGTGGGTTGTAATGATGTCTATTGTAATGAGGTAATGATACCTATAAATGATATTCTTGTTAAATGTTGAAGTCCAGGGGCTACTAATATCAATACTACCGATTTTTGAGACCATTAACCCCAATCAGCTCTAAAGAGCTCAGCTGGAATACAGTGTCACTGATAATTCCTGTGTGCTAGGTTGTAATAACATCTATTGCAATCAGGTAATGGTACCTATGAATGGTCTTCCTGTTAAATGTTGATGTCCTTAGGCTACTAATATCAATTCTGCCATTTTCTGTGACCGTGGACCCCAATTGGCTCTAAAGAGCTCACCTGGAATACAGTGTAACTAATAATTCGTGTGGGTGGGTAGTAATGATGTCTATTGTAATGACGTAATGATACCTATAAATGATCTTCTTGTTATATGTTGAAGTCCTGGGCCTACTAATATCAATACTGCCGTTTTTTAAAACCATTAACCCCAATCGGCTCTGAAGAGCTCAGCTGGAATACAGTGTCACTGATAATTCCTGTGGGCTAGGTTGTAATGACATGTATTGCAATCAGGTAATGATACCTATGAATGGTCTTCCTGTTAAATGTTGATGTCCTTAGGCTACTAATATCAATTCTGCCATTTTATGTGACCTTGGACCCCAATTGGCTCTAAAGAGCTCACCTGGAATACAGTGTAACTAATAATTCGTGTGGGTGGGTTGTAATGATGTCTATTGTAATGAGGTAATGATACCTATAAATGATCTTCTTGTTAAATGTTGAAGTCCTGGGCCTACTAATATCAATACTGCCGTTTTTTGAAACCATTAACCCCAATCAGCTCTAAAGAGCTCAGCTGGAATACAGTGTCACTGATAATTCCTGTGTGCTAGGTTATAATGACATCTATTGCAATCAGGTAATGGTACCTATGAATGGTCTTCCTGTTAAATGTTGATGTCCTTAGGCTACTAATATCAATTCTGCTATTTTCTGTGACCGTGGACCCCAATTGGCTCTAAAGAGCTCACCTGGAATACAGTGTAACTAATAATTCCTGTGGGCGGGTTGTAATGATGTCTATTGTAATGAGGTAATGATACCTATAAATGATCTTCTTGTTAAATGTTGAAGTCCTGGGCCTACTAGTATCAATACTGCCGTTTTTTGAAACCATTAACCCCAATCGGCTCTAAAGAGCTCAGCTGGAATACAGTGTCACTGATAATTCCTGTGGGCTAGGTTGTAATGACATCTATTGCAATCAGGTAATGATAACTATGAATGGTCTTCCTGTTAAATGTTGATGTCCTTAGGCTACTAATATCAATTCTGCCATTTTATGTGACCGTGGACCCCAAGTGGCTCTAAAGAGCTCACCTGGAATACAGTGTAACTAAAAATTCGCATGGGGTGGGTGGTAATGATGTCTTTTGTAATGAGGTAATGATACCTATAAATGATATTCTTGTTAAATGTTGAAGTCCTGGGCCTACTAATATCAATACTGCCGTTTTTTGAAACCATTAACCCCAATCAGCTCTAAAGAGCTCAGCTGGAATACAGTGTTTCTGATAATTCCTGTGGGCTAGGTTGTAATGACATCTATTGCAATCAGGTAATTATACCTATGAATGGTCTTCCTCTTAAATGTTCATGTCGTTAGGCTACTAATATCAATACTGCCCTTTTCTGTGACCGTGGACCCCAATTGGCTCTAAAGAGCTCAGCTGGAATACAGTGTAACTAATAATTTGTGTGGGCTGGGTTGTAATGACAGCTATTGTAATGAGGTAATGATACCTATAAATAATATTCTTGTTAAATGTTGAAGTCCTGGGCCTACTAATATCAATACTGCCATTTTTTTAAACCATTAACCCCAATCAGCTCTAAAGAGCTCAGCTGGAATACAGTGTCACTGATAATTACTGTGGGCTAGGTTGTAATGACATCTATTGCAATCAGGTAATGATACCTATGAATGGTCTTCCTGTTAAATGTTGATGTCCTTAGGCTACTAATATCAATTCTGCCATTTTCTTTGGTCGTGGACCCCAATTGGCTCTAAAGAGCTCACCTGGAATACAGTGTAACTAATAATTCGTGTGGGTGGGTTGTAATGATGTCTATTGTAATGAGGTAATGATACCTATAAATGATCTTCTTGTTAAATGTTGAAGTTCTGGGCCTACTAATATCAATACTGCCGTTTTTTTGAAACCATTAACCCCAATCAGCTCTAAAGAGCTCAGCTGGAATGCAGTGTCACTGATAATTCCTGTGTGCTAGGTTATAATGACATCTTTTGCAATCAGGTAATGGTACCTATGAATGGTCTTCCTGTTAAATGTTGATGTCCTTAGGCTACTAATATCAATTCTGCCATTTTCTGTGACTGTGGACCCCAATTGGCTCTAAAGAGCTCAGCTGGAATACAGTGTAACTAATAATTCCTGTGGGTGGGTTGTAATGATGTCTATTGTAATGAGGTAATGATACCTATAAATGATCTTCTTGTTAAATGTTGAAGTCCTGGGCCTACTAGTATCAATACTGCCGTTTTTTGAAACCATTAACCCCAATCAGCTTTAAAGAGCTCAGCTGGAATACAGTGTCACTGATAATTCCTGTGGGCTAGGTTATAATTACATCTTTTGCAATCAGGTAATGGTACCTATGAATGGTCCTCCTGTTAAATGTTGATGTCCTTAGGCTACTAATATCAGTTCTACCATTTTCTGTGACCGTGGACCCCAATTGGCTCTAAAGAGCTCACCCGGAATAAGTGTAAGTAATAATTCGTATGGGTGGGTTGTAATGATGTCTATTGTAATGAGGTAATGATACCTATAAATGATATTCTTGTTAAATGTTGAAGTCCAGGGGCTACTAATATCAATACTACCGATTTTTGAGACCATTAACCCCAATCAGCTCTAAAGAGCTCAGCTGGAATACAGTGTCACTGATAATTCCTATGTGCTAGGTTGTAATAACATCTATTGCAATCAGGTAATGGTACCTATGAATGGTCTTCCTGTTAAATGTTGATGTCCTTAGGCTACTAATATCAATTCTGCCATTTTCTGTGACCGTGGACCCCAATTGGCTCTAAAGAGCTCACCTGGAATACAGTGTAACTAATAATTCGTGTGGGTGGGTAGTAATGATGTCTATTGTAATGACGTAATGATACCTATAAATGATCTTCTTGTTATATGTTGAAGTCCTGGGCCTACTAATATCAATACTGCCGTTTTTTAAAACCATTAACCCCAATCGGCTCTGAAGAGCTCAGCTGGAATACAGTGTCACTGATAATTCCTGTGGGCTAGGTTGTAATGACATGTATTGCAATCAGGTAATGATACCTATGAATGGTCTTCCTGTTAAATGTTGATGTCCTTAGGCTACTAATATCAATTCTGCCATTTTATGTGACCTTGGACCCCAATTGGCTCTAAAGAGCTCACCTGGAATACAGTGTAAGTAATAATTCCTGTGGACTGGGTTGTAATGACGTCTATTGTAATGAGGCAATGATACCTATAAATGATATTCTTGTTAAATGTTGAAGTCCTGGGCCTACTAATATCAATACTGCCATTTTTTTAAACCATTAACCCCAATCAGCTCTAAAGAGCTCAGCTGGAATACAGTGTCAATGATAATTACTGTGGGCTAGGTTGTAATGACATCTATTGCAATGAGGTAATGATACCTATGAATGGTCTTCCTGTCAAATGTTGATGTCCTTAGGCTACTAATATCAATTCTGCCATTTTCTGTGATCGTGGACCCCAATTGGCTCTAAAGAGCTCACCTGGAATATAGTGTAACTAATAATTCGCGTGGGTGGGTGGTAATGATGTCTATTGTAATGAGGTAATGATACCTATAAATGATATTCTTGTTAAGTGTTGAAGTCCTGGGGCTATTAATATCAATACTACCGATTTTTGAGACCATTAACCCCAATCAGCTCTAAAGAGCTCACCTGGAATACAGTGTCACTGATAATTCCTGTGGGCTAGGTTGTAATGACATCTATTGCAATCAGGTAATGATAACTATGAATGGTCTTCCTGTTAAATGTTGATGTCCTTAGGCTACTAATATCAATTCTGCCATTTTATGTGACCGTGGACCCCAAGTGGCTCTAAAGAGCTCACCTGGAATACAGTGTAACTAATAATTCGCATGGGGTGGGTGGTAATGATGTCTTTTGTAATGAGGTAATGATACCTATAAATGATATTCTTGTTAAATGTTGAAGTCCTGGGCCTACTAATATCAATACTGCCGTTTTTTGAAACCATTAACCCCAATCAGCTCTAAAGAGCTCAGCTGGAATACAGTGTCACTGATAATTCCTGTGGGCTAGGTTGTAATGACATCTATTGCAATCAGGTAATTATACCTATGAATGGTCTTCCTCTTAAATGTTCATGTCGTTAGGCTACTAATATCAATACTGCCCTTTTCTGTGACCGTGGACCCCAATTGGCTCTAAAGAGCTCAGCTGGAATACAGTGTAACTAATAATTTGTGTGGGCTGGGTTGTAATGACAGCTATTGTAATGAGGTAATGATACCTATAAATAATATTCTTGTTAAATGTTGAAGTCCTGGGCCTACTAATATCAATACTGCCTTTTTTTTAAACCATTAACCCCAATCAGCTCTAAAGAGCTCAGCTGGAATACAGTGTCACTGATAATTACTGTGGGCTAGGTTGTAATGACATCTATTGCAATCAGGTAATGATACCTATGAATGGTCTTCCTGTTAAATGTTGATGTCCTTAGGCTACTAATATCAATTCTGCCATTTTCTTTGGTCGTGGACCCCAATTGGCTCTAAAGAGCTCACCTGGAATACAGTGTAACTAATAATTCGTGTGGGTGGGTTGTAATGATGTCTATTGTAATGAGGTAATGATACCTATAAATGATCTTCTTGTTAAATGTTGAAGTTCTGGGCCTACTAATATCAATACTGCCGTTTTTTTGAAACCATTAACCCCAATCAGCTCTAAAGAGCTCAGCTGGAATGCAGTGTCACTGATAATTCCTGTGTGCTAGGTTATAATGACATCTTTTGCAATCAGGTAATGGTACCTATGAATGGTCTTCCTGTTAAATGTTGATGTCCTTAGGCTACTAATATCAATTCTGCCATTTTCTGTGACTGTGGACCCCAATTGGCTCTAAAGAGCTCAGCTGGAATACAGTGTAACTAATAATTCCTGTGGGTGGGTTGTAATGATGTCTATTGTAATGAGGTAATGATACCTATAAATGATCTTCTTGTTAAATGTTGAAGTCCTGGGCCTACTAGTATCAATACTGCCGTTTTTTGAAACCATTAACCCCAATCAGCTTTAAAGAGCTCAGCTGGAATACAGTGTCACTGATAATTCCTGTGGGCTAGGTTATAATGACATCTTTTGCAATCAGGTAATGGTACCTATGAATGGTCCTCCTGTTAAATGTTGATGTCCTTAGGCTACTAATATCAGTTCTACCATTTTCTGTGACCGTGGACCCCAATTGGCTCTAAAGAGCTCACCCGGAATAAGTGTAAGTAATAATTCGTATGGGTGGGTTGTAATGATGTCTATTGTAATGAGGTAATGATACCTATAAATGATATTCTTGTTAAATGTTGAAGTCCAGGGGCTACTAATATCAATACTACCGATTTTTGAGACCATTAACCCCAATCAGCTCTAAAGAGCTCAGCTGGAATACAGTGTCACTGATAATTCCTGTGTGCTAGGTTGTAATAACATCTATTGCAATCAGGTAATGGTACCTATGAATGGTCTTCCTGTTAAATGTTGATGTCCTTAGGCTACTAATATCAATTCTGCCATTTTCTGTGACCGTGGACCCCAATTGGCTCTAAAGAGCTCACCTGGAATACAGTGTAACTAATAATTCGTGTGGGTGGGTAGTAATGATGTCTATTGTAATGACGTAATGATACCTATAAATGATCTTCTTGTTATATGTTGAAGTCCTGGGCCTACTAATATCAATACTGCCGTTTTTTAAAACCATTAACCCCAATCGGCTCTGAAGAGCTCAGCTGGAATACAGTGTCACTGATAATTCCTGTGGGCTAGGTTGTAATGACATGTATTGCAATCAGGTAATGATACCTATGAATGGTCTTCCTGTTAAATGTTGATGTCCTTAGGCTACTAATATCAATTCTGCCATTTTATGTGACCTTGGACCCCAATTGGCTCTAAAGAGCTCACCTGGAATACAGTGTAACTAATAATTCGTGTGGGTGGGTTGTAATGATGTCTATTGTAATGAGGTAATGATACCTATAAATGATCTTCTTGTTAAATGTTGAAGTCCTGGGCCTACTAATATCAATACTGCCGTTTTTTGAAACCATTAACCCCAATCAGCTCTAAAGAGCTCAGCTGGAATACAGTGTCACTGATAATTCCTGTGTGCTAGGTTATAATGACATCTATTGCAATCAGGTAATGGTACCTATGAATGGTCTTCCTGTTAAATGTTGATGTCCTTAGGCTACTAATATCAATTCTGCTATTTTCTGTGACCGTGGACCCCAATTGGCTCTAAAGAGCTCACCTGGAATACAGTGTAACTAATAATTCCTGTGGGCGGGTTGTAATGATGTCTATTGTAATGAGGTAATGATACCTATAAATGATCTTCTTGTTAAATGTTGAAGTCCTGGGCCTACTAGTATCAATACTGCCGTTTTTTGAAACCATTAACCCCAATCGGCTCTAAAGAGCTCAGCTGGAATACAGTGTCACTGATAATTCCTGTGGGCTAGGTTGTAATGACATCTATTGCAATCAGGTAATGATAACTATGAATGGTCTTCCTGTTAAATGTTGATGTCCTTAGGCTACTAATATCAATTCTGCCATTTTATGTGACCGTGGACCCCAAGTGGCTCTAAAGAGCTCACCTGGAATACAGTGTAACTAAAAATTCGCATGGGGTGGGTGGTAATGATGTCTTTTGTAATGAGGTAATGATACCTATAAATGATATTCTTGTTAAATGTTGAAGTCCTGGGCCTACTAATATCAATACTGCCGTTTTTTGAAACCATTAACCCCAATCAGCTCTAAAGAGCTCAGCTGGAATACAGTGTTTCTGATAATTCCTGTGGGCTAGGTTGTAATGACATCTATTGCAATCAGGTAATTATACCTATGAATGGTCTTCCTCTTAAATGTTCATGTCGTTAGGCTACTAATATCAATACTGCCCTTTTCTGTGACCGTGGACCCCAATTGGCTCTAAAGAGCTCAGCTGGAATACAGTGTAACTAATAATTTGTGTGGGCTGGGTTGTAATGACAGCTATTGTAATGAGGTAATGATACCTATAAATAATATTCTTGTTAAATGTTGAAGTCCTGGGCCTACTAATATCAATACTGCCATTTTTTTAAACCATTAACCCCAATCAGCTCTAAAGAGCTCAGCTGGAATACAGTGTCACTGATAATTACTGTGGGCTAGGTTGTAATGACATCTATTGCAATCAGGTAATGATACCTATGAATGGTCTTCCTGTTAAATGTTGATGTCCTTAGGCTACTAATATCAATTCTGCCATTTTCTTTGGTCGTGGACCCCAATTGGCTCTAAAGAGCTCACCTGGAATACAGTGTAACTAATAATTCGTGTGGGTGGGTTGTAATGATGTCTATTGTAATGAGGTAATGATACCTATAAATGATCTTCTTGTTAAATGTTGAAGTTCTGGGCCTACTAATATCAATACTGCCGTTTTTTTGAAACCATTAACCCCAATCAGCTCTAAAGAGCTCAGCTGGAATGCAGTGTCACTGATAATTCCTGTGTGCTAGGTTATAATGACATCTTTTGCAATCAGGTAATGGTACCTATGAATGGTCTTCCTGTTAAATGTTGATGTCCTTAGGCTACTAATATCAATTCTGCCATTTTCTGTGACTGTGGACCCCAATTGGCTCTAAAGAGCTCAGCTGGAATACAGTGTAACTAATAATTCCTGTGGGTGGGTTGTAATGATGTCTATTGTAATGAGGTAATGATACCTATAAATGATCTTCTTGTTAAATGTTGAAGTCCTGGGCCTACTAGTATCAATACTGCCGTTTTTTGAAACCATTAACCCCAATCAGCTTTAAAGAGCTCAGCTGGAATACAGTGTCACTGATAATTCCTGTGGGCTAGGTTATAATTACATCTTTTGCAATCAGGTAATGGTACCTATGAATGGTCCTCCTGTTAAATGTTGATGTCCTTAGGCTACTAATATCAGTTCTACCATTTTCTGTGACCGTGGACCCCAATTGGCTCTAAAGAGCTCACCCGGAATAAGTGTAAGTAATAATTCGTATGGGTGGGTTGTAATGATGTCTATTGTAATGAGGTAATGATACCTATAAATGATATTCTTGTTAAATGTTGAAGTCCAGGGGCTACTAATATCAATACTACCGATTTTTGAGACCATTAACCCCAATCAGCTCTAAAGAGCTCAGCTGGAATACAGTGTCACTGATAATTCCTATGTGCTAGGTTGTAATAACATCTATTGCAATCAGGTAATGGTACCTATGAATGGTCTTCCTGTTAAATGTTGATGTCCTTAGGCTACTAATATCAATTCTGCCATTTTCTGTGACCGTGGACCCCAATTGGCTCTAAAGAGCTCACCTGGAATACAGTGTAACTAATAATTCGTGTGGGTGGGTAGTAATGATGTCTATTGTAATGACGTAATGATACCTATAAATGATCTTCTTGTTATATGTTGAAGTCCTGGGCCTACTAATATCAATACTGCCGTTTTTTAAAACCATTAACCCCAATCGGCTCTGAAGAGCTCAGCTGGAATACAGTGTCACTGATAATTCCTGTGGGCTAGGTTGTAATGACATGTATTGCAATCAGGTAATGATACCTATGAATGGTCTTCCTGTTAAATGTTGATGTCCTTAGGCTACTAATATCAATTCTGCCATTTTATGTGACCTTGGACCCCAATTGGCTCTAAAGAGCTCACCTGGAATACAGTGTAAGTAATAATTCCTGTGGACTGGGTTGTAATGACGTCTATTGTAATGAGGCAATGATACCTATAAATGATATTCTTGTTAAATGTTGAAGTCCTGGGCCTACTAATATCAATACTGCCATTTTTTTAAACCATTAACCCCAATCAGCTCTAAAGAGCTCAGCTGGAATACAGTGTCAATGATAATTACTGTGGGCTAGGTTGTAATGACATCTATTGCAATGAGGTAATGATACCTATGAATGGTCTTCCTGTCAAATGTTGATGTCCTTAGGCTACTAATATCAATTCTGCCATTTTCTGTGATCGTGGACCCCAATTGGCTCTAAAGAGCTCACCTGGAATATAGTGTAACTAATAATTCGCGTGGGTGGGTGGTAATGATGTCTATTGTAATGAGGTAATGATACCTATAAATGATATTCTTGTTAAGTGTTGAAGTCCTGGGGCTATTAATATCAATACTACCGATTTTTGAGACCATTAACCCCAATCAGCTCTAAAGAGCTCACCTGGAATACAGTGTCACTGATAATTCCTGTGGGCTAGGTTGTAATGACATCTATTGCAATCAGGTAATGGTACCTATGAATGGTCTTCCTGTTAAATGTTGATGTCCTTAGGCTACTAATATCAATTCTGCCATTTTCAGTGACCGTGGACCCCAATTGGCTCTAAAGAGCTCACCTGGAATACAGTGTAATTAATAATTCGTGTGGGTGGGTTGTAATGATGTCTATTGTAATGAAGTAATGATACCTATAAATGATATTCTTGTTAAATGTTGAAGTCCTGGGGCTACTAATATCAATACTACCGATTTTTGAGACCATTAACCCCAATCAGCTCTAAAGAGCTCAGCTGGAATACAGTGTCACTGATAATTCCTGTGGGCTAGGTTGTAATGACATCTATTGCAATCAGGTAATGGTACCTATCAATGGTCTTCCTGTTAAATGTTGATGTCCTTAGGCTACTAATATCAATTCTGCCATTTTCTGTGACCGTGGACCCCAATTGGCTCTAAAGAGCTCACCTGGAATACAGTGTAACTAATAATTCGTGTGGGTGGGTTGTAATGATGTCTATTGTAATGAGGTAATGATACCTATAAATGATATTCTTGTTAAATGTTGAAGTCCTGGGCCTACTAATATCAATACTTCTGTTTTTTGAAACCATTCACCCCAATCGGCTCTAAAGAGCTCAGCTGGAATACAGTGTCACTGATAATTCCTGTGGGCTAGGTTGTAATGACATCTATTGCAATCAGGTAATGATACCTATGAATGGTCTTCCTGTTAAATGTTGATGTCCTTAGGCTACTAATATCAATTCTGCCATTTTCAGTGCCCGTGGACCCCAATTGCCTCTCAAGAGCTCACCTGGAATACAGTGTAACTAATAATTCGTGTGGGTGGGTTGTAATGATGTCTATTGTAATGAGGTAATGATACCTATAAATGATATTCTTATTAAATGTTGAAGTCCTTGGGCTACTAATATCAATACTACCGATTTTTGAGACCATTAACCCCAATCAGCTCTAAAGAGCTCAGCTGGAATACAGTGTCACTGATAATTCCTGTGGGCTAGGTTGTAATGACATCTATTGCAATCAGGTAATGGTACCTATGAATGGTCTTCCTGTTAAATGTTGATGTCCTTAGGCTACTAATATCAATTCTGCCATTTTCTGTGACCGTGGACCCCCAATTGGCTCTAAAGAGCTCACCTGGAATACAGTGTAACTAATAATTCGTGTGGGTGGGTTGTAATGATGTCTATTGTAATGAGGTAATGATACCTATAAATGATCTTCTTGTTATATGTTGAAGTCCTGGGCCTACTAATATCAATACTGCCGTTTTTTAAAACCATTAACCCCAATCAGCTCTAAAGAGCTCAGGTGGAATACAGTGTCACTGATAATTCCTGTGGGCTAGGTTGTAATGACATCTATTGCAATCAGGTAATGATACCTATGAATGGTCTTCCTGTTAAATGTTGATGTCCTTAGGCTACTGATATCAATTCTGCCATTTTATGTGACCTTGGACCCCAATTGGCTCTAAAGAGCTCACCTGGAATACAGTGTAACTAATAATTCCTGTGGGCTGGGTTGTAATGACGTCTATTGTAATGAGGCAATGATACCTATAAATGATATTCTTGTTAAATGTTGAAGTCCTGGGCCTACTAATATCAATACTGCCATTTTTTGAAACCATTAACCCCAATCAGCTCTAAAGAGCTCAGCTGGAATACAGTGTCACTGATAATTACTGTGGGCTAGGTTGTAATGACATCTATTGCAATGAGGTAATGATACCTATGAATGGTCTTCCTGTTAAATGTTGATGTCCTTAGGATACTAATATCAATTCTGCCATTTTCTGTGGCCGTGGACCCCAATTGGCTCTAAAGAGCTCACCTGGAATACAGTGTAACTAATAATTCGTGTGGGTGGGTTGTAATGATGTCTATTGTAATGAGGTAATGATACCTATAAATGATCTTCTTGTTAAATGTTGAAGTCCTGGGCCTACTAATATCAATACTGCCATTTTTTTAAACCATTAACCCCAATCAGCTCTAAAGAGCTCAGCTGGAATACAGTGTCACTGATAATTCCTGTGGGCTAGGTTGTAATGACATCTATTGCAATCAGGTAATGGTACCTATCAATGGTCTTCCTGTTAAATGTTGATGTCCTTAGGCTACTAATATCAATTCTGCCATTTTCTGTGACCATGGACCCCAATTGGCTCTAAAGAGCTCACCTGGAATACAGTGTAACTAATAATTCGTGTGGGTGGGTTGTAATGATGTCTATTGTAATGAGGTAATGATACCTATAAATGATCTTCTTGTTAAATGTTGAAGTCCTGGGCCTACTAATATCAATACTTCTGTTTTTTGAAACCATTAACCCCAATCGGCTCTAAAGAGCTCAGCTGGAATACAGTGTCACTGATAATTCCTGTGGGCTAGGTTGTAATGACATCTATTGCAATCAGGTAATGATACCTATGAATGGTCTTCCTGTTAAATGTTGATGTGCTTAGGCTACTAATATCAATTCTGCCATTTTCAGTGATCGTGGACCCCAATTGGCTCTAAAGAGCTCACCTGGAATACAGTGTAACTAATAATTCGTGTGGGTGGGTTGTAATGATGTCTATTGTAATGAGGTAATGATACCTATAAATGATATTCTTGTTAAATGTTGAAGTCCTGGGGCTACTAATATCAATACTACCGATTTTTGAGACCACTAACCCCAATCAGCTCTAAAGAGCTCAGCTGGAATACAGTGTCACTGATAATTCCTGTGGGCTAGGTTGTAATGACATCTATTGCAATCAGGTAATGGTACCTATGAATGGTTTTCCTGTTAAATGTTGATGTCCTTAGGCTACTAATATCAATTCTGCCATTTTCTGTGACCGTGGACCCCAATTGGCTCTAAAGAGCTCACCTGGAATACAGTGTAACTAATAATTCGTGTGGGTGGGTTGTAATGATGTCTATTGTAATGAGGTAATGATACCTATAAATGATATTCTTGTTAAATGTTGAAGTCCTGGGCCTACTAATATCAATACTTCTGTTTTTTGAAACCATTCACCCCAATCGGCTCTAAAGAGCTCAGCTGGAATACAGTGTCACTGATAATTCCTGTGGGCTAGGTTGTAATGACATCTATTGCAATCAGGTAATGATACCTATGAATGGTCTTCCTGTTAAATGTTGATGTCCTTAGGCTACTAATATCAATTCTGCCATTTTCAGTGCCCGTGGACCCCAATTGCCTCTCAAGAGCTCACCTGGAATACAGTGTAACTAATAATTCGTGTGGGTGGGTTGTAATGATGTCTATTGTAATGAGGTAATGATACCTATAAATGATATTCTTATTAAATGTTGAAGTCCTTGGGCTACTAATATCAATACTACCGATTTTTGAGACCATTAACCCCAATCAGCTCTAAAGAGCTCAGCTGGAATACAGTGTCACTGATAATTCCTGTGGGCTAGGTTGTAATGACATCTATTGCAATCAGGTAATGGTACCTATGAATGGTCTTCCTGTTAAATGTTGATGTCCTTAGGCTACTAATATCAATTCTGCCATTTTCTGTGACCGTGGACCCCCAATTGGCTCTAAAGAGCTCACCTGGAATACAGTGTAACTAATAATTCGTGTGGGTGGGTTGTAATGATGTCTATTGTAATGAGGTAATGATACCTATAAATGATCTTCTTGTTATATGTTGAAGTCCTGGGCCTACTAATATCAATACTGCCGTTTTTTAAAACCATTAACCCCAATCAGCTCTAAAGAGCTCAGGTGGAATACAGTGTCACTGATAATTCCTGTGGGCTAGGTTGTAATGACATCTATTGCAATCAGGTAATGATACCTATGAATGGTCTTCCTGTTAAATGTTGATGTCCTTAGGCTACTAATATCAATTCTGCCATTTTATGTGACCTTGGACCCCAATTGGCTCTAAAGAGCTCACCTGGAATACAGTGTAACTAATAATTCCTGTGGGCTGGGTTGTAATGACGTCTATTGTAATGAGGCAATGATACCTATAAATGATATTCTTGTTAAATGTTGAAGTCCTGGGCCTACTAATATCAATACTGCCATTTTTTGAAACCATTAACCCCAATCAGCTCTAAAGAGCTCAGCTGGAATACAGTGTCACTGATAATTACTGTGGGCTAGGTTGTAATGACATCTATTGCAATGAGGTAATGATACCTATGAATGGTCTTCCTGTTAAATGTTGATGTCCTTAGGCTACTAATATCAATTCTGCCATTTTCTGTGGCCGTGGACCCCAATTGGCTCTAAAGAGCTCACCTGGAATACAGTGTAACTAATAATTCGTGTGGGTGGGTTGTAATGATGTCTATTGTAATGAGGTAATGATACCTATAAATGATCTTCTTGTTAAATGTTGAAGTCCTGGGCCTACTAATATCAATACTGCCGTTTTTTGAAACCATTAACCCCAATCAGCTCTAAAGAGCTCAGCTGGAATACAGTGTCACTGATAATTCCTGTGTGCTAGGTTATAATGACATCTATTGCAATCAGGTAATGGTACCTATGAATGGTTTTCCTGTTAAATGTTGATGTCCTTAGGCTACTAATATCAATTCTGCCATTTTCTGTGACCGTGGACCCCAATTGGCTCTAAAGAGCTCACCTGGAATACAGTGTAACTAATAATTCGTGTGGGTGGGTTGTAATGATGTCTATTGTAATGAGGTAATGATACCTATAAATGATATTCTTGTTAAATGTTGAAGTCCTGGGCCTACTAATATCAATACTTCTGTTTTTTGAAACCATTCACCCCAATCGGCTCTAAAGAGCTCAGCTGGAATACAGTGTCACTGATAATTCCTGTGGGCTAGGTTGTAATGACATCTATTGCAATCAGGTAATGATACCTATGAATGGTCTTCCTGTTAAATGTTGATGTCCTTAGGCTACTAATATCAATTCTGCCATTTTATGTGACCTTGGACCCCAATTGGCTCTAAAGAGCTCACCTGGAATACAGTGTAACTAATAATTCCTGTGGGCTGGGTTGTAATGACGTCTATTGTAATGAGGCAATGATACCTATAAATGATATTCTTGTTAAATGTTGAAGTCCTGGGCCTACTAATATCAATACTGCCATTTTTTGAAACCATTAACCCCAATCAGCTCTAAAGAGCTCAGCTGGAATACAGTGTCACTGATAATTACTGTGGGCTAGGTTGTAATGACATCTATTGCAATGAGGTAATGATACCTATGAATGGTCTTCCTGTTAAATGTTGATGTCCTTAGGCTACTAATATCAATTCTGCCATTTTCTGTGGCCGTGGACCCCAATTGGCTCTAAAGAGCTCACCTGGAATACAGTGTAACTAATAATTCGTGTGGGTGGGTTGTAATGATGTCTATTGTAATGAGGTAATGATACCTATAAATGATCTTCTTGTTAAATGTTGAAGTCCTGGGCCTACTAATATCAATACTGCCGTTTTTTGAAACCATTAACCCCAATCAGCTCTAAAGAGCTCAGCTGGAATACAGTGTCACTGATAATTCCTGTGTGCTAGGTTATAATGACATCTATTGCAATCAGGTAATGGTACCTATGAATGGTTTTCCTGTTAAATGTTGATGTCCTTAGGCTACTAATATCAATTCTGCCATTTTCTGTGACCGTGGACCCCAATTGGCTCTAAAGAGCTCACCTGGAATACAGTGTAACTAATAATTCGTGTGGGTGGGTTGTAATGATGTCTATTGTAATGAGGTAATGATACCTATAAATGATATTCTTGTTAAATGTTGAAGTCCTGGGCCTACTAATATCAATACTTCTGTTTTTTGAAACCATTCACCCCAATCGGCTCTAAAGAGCTCAGCTGGAATACAGTGTCACTGATAATTCCTGTGGGCTAGGTTGTAATGACATCTATTGCAATCAGGTAATGATACCTATGAATGGTCTTCCTGTTAAATGTTGATGTCCTTAGGCTACTAATATCAATTCTGCCATTTTCAGTGCCCGTGGACCCCAATTGCCTCTCAAGAGCTCACCTGGAATACAGTGTAACTAATAATTCGTGTGGGTGGGTTGTAATGATGTCTATTGTAATGAGGTAATGATACCTATAAATGATATTCTTATTAAATGTTGAAGTCCTTGGGCTACTAATATCAATACTACCGATTTTTGAGACCATTAACCCCAATCAGCTCTAAAGAGCTCAGCTGGAATACAGTGTCACTGATAATTCCTGTGGGCTAGGTTGTAATGACATCTATTGCAATCAGGTAATGGTACCTATGAATGGTCTTCCTGTTAAATGTTGATGTCCTTAGGCTACTAATATCAATTCTGCCATTTTCTGTGACCGTGGACCCCCAATTGGCTCTAAAGAGCTCACCTGGAATACAGTGTAACTAATAATTCGTGTGGGTGGGTTGTAATGATGTCTATTGTAATGAGGTAATGATACCTATAAATGATCTTCTTGTTATATGTTGAAGTCCTGGGCCTACTAATATCAATACTGCCGTTTTTTAAAACCATTAACCCCAATCAGCTCTAAAGAGCTCAGGTGGAATACAGTGTCACTGATAATTCCTGTGGGCTAGGTTGTAATGACATCTATTGCAATCAGGTAATGATACCTATGAATGGTCTTCCTGTTAAATGTTGATGTCCTTAGGCTACTAATATCAATTCTGCCATTTTATGTGACCTTGGACCCCAATTGGCTCTAAAGAGCTCACCTGGAATACAGTGTAACTAATAATTCCTGTGGGCTGGGTTGTAATGACGTCTATTGTAATGAGGCAATGATACCTATAAATGATATTCTTGTTAAATGTTGAAGTCCTGGGCCTACTAATATCAATACTGCCATTTTTTGAAACCATTAACCCCAATCAGCTCTAAAGAGCTCAGCTGGAATACAGTGTCACTGATAATTACTGTGGGCTAGGTTGTAATGACATCTATTGCAATGAGGTAATGATACCTATGAATGGTCTTCCTGTTAAATGTTGATGTCCTTAGGCTACTAATATCAATTCTGCCATTTTCTGTGGCCGTGGACCCCAATTGGCTCTAAAGAGCTCACCTGGAATACAGTGTAACTAATAATTCGTGTGGGTGGGTTGTAATGATGTCTATTGTAATGAGGTAATGATACCTATAAATGATCTTCTTGTTAAATGTTGAAGTCCTGGGCCTACTAATATCAATACTGCCGTTTTTTGAAACCATTAACCCCAATCAGCTCTAAAGAGCTCAGCTGGAATACAGTGTCACTGATAATTCCTGTGTGCTAGGTTATAATGACATCTATTGCAATCAGGTAATGGTACCTATGAATGGTCTTCCTGTTAAATGTTGATGTCCTTAGGCTACTAATATCAATTCTGCCATTTTCTGTGACCGTGGACCCCAATTGGCTCTAAAGAGCTCACCTGGAATACAGTGTAACTAATAATTCGTGTGGGTGGGTTGTAATGATGTCTATTGTAATGAGGTAATGATACCTATAAATGATCTTCTTGTTAAATGTTGAAGTCCTGGGCCTACTAGTATCAATACTGCCGTTTTTTGAAACCATTAACCCCAATCGGCTCTAAAGAGCTCAGCTGGAATACAATGTCACTGATAATTCCTGTGGGCTAGGTTGTAATGACATCTATTGCAGTCAGGTAATGATACCTATGAATGGTCTTCCTGTTAAATGTTGATGTCCTTAGGCTACTAATATCAATTCTGCCATTTTCTGTGACCGTGGACCCCAATTGGCTCTAAAGAGCTCACCTGGAATACAGTGTAACTAACAATTCGTGTGGGTGGGTTGTAATGATGTCTATTGTAATGAGGTAATGATACCTATAAATGATATTCTTGTTAAATGTTGAAGTCCTGGGGCTACTAATATCAATACTACCGATTTTTGAGACCATTAACCCCAATCAGCTCTAAAGAGCTCAGCTGGAATACAGTGTCACTGATAATTCCTGTGGGCTAGGTTGTAATGACATCTATTGCAATCAGGTAATGGTACCTATGAATGGTCTTCCTGTTAAATGTTGATGTCCTTAGGCTACTAATATCAATTCTGCCATTTTCTGTGACCGTGGACCCCCAATTGGCTCTAAAGAGCTCACCTGGAATACAGTGTAACTAATAATTCGTGTGGGTGGGTTGTAATGATGTCTATTGTAATGAGGTAATGATACCTATAAATGATCTTCTTGTTAAATGTTGAAGTCCTGGGCCTACTAATATCAATACTGCCGTTTTCTGAAACCATTAACCCCAATCAGCTCTAAAGAGCTCAGCTGGAATACAGTGTCACTGATAATTCCTGTGGGCTAGGTTGTAATAACATCTATTGCAATCAGGTAATGGTACCTATGAATGGTCTTCCTGTTAAATGTTGATGTCCTTAGGCTACTAATTTCAATTCTGCCATTTTCTGTGACCGTGGACCCCAATTGGCTCTAAAGAGCTCACCTGGAATACAGTGTAACTAATAATTCGTGTGGGTGGGTTGTAATGATGTCTATTGTAATGAGGTAATGATACCTATAAATGATCTTCTTGTTATATGTTGAAGTCCTGGGCCTACTGATATCAATACTGCCGTTTTTTAAAACCATTAACCCCAATCAGCTCTAAAGAGCTCAGGTGGAATACAGTGTCACTGATAATTCCTGTGGGCTAGGTTGTAATGACATCTATTGCAATCAGGTAATGATACCTATGAATGGTCTTCCTGTTAAATGTTGATGTCCTTAGGCTACTAATATCAATTCTGCCATTTTATGTGACCTTGGACCCCAATTGGCTCTAAAGAGCTCACCTGGAATACAGTGTAACTAATAATTCCTGTGGGCTGGGTTGTAATGACGTCTATTGTAATGAGGCAATGATACCTATAAATGATATTCTTGTTAAATGTTGAAGTCCTGGGCCTACTAATATCAATACTGCCATTTTTTTAAACCATTAACCCCAATCAGCTCTAAAGAACTCAGCTGGAATACAGTGTCACTGATAATTACTGTGGGCTAGGTTGTAATGACATCTATTGCAATGAGGTAATGATACCTATGAATGGTCTTCCTGTTAAATGTTCATGTCCTTAGGCTACTAATATCAATTCTGCCATTTTCTGTGGCCGTGGACCCCAATTGGCTCTAAAGAGCTCACCTGGAATACAGTGTAACTAATAATTCGTGTGGGTGGGTTGTAATGATGTCTATTGTAATGAGGTAATGATACCTATAAATGATCTTCTTGTTAAATGTTGAAGTCCTGGGCCTACTAATATCAATACTGCCGTTTTTTGAAACCATTAACCCCAATCAGCTCTAAAGAGCTCAGCTGGAATACAGTGTCACTGATAATTCCTGTGTGCTAGGTTATAATGACATCTATTGCAATCAGGTAATGGTACCTATGAATGGTCTTCCTGTTAAATGTTGATGTCCTTAGGCTACTAATATCAATTCTGCCATTTTCTGTGACCGTGGACCCCAATTGGCTCTAAAGAGCTCACCTGGAATACAGTGTAACTAATAATTCCTGTGGGTGGGTTGTAATGATGTCTATTGTAATGAGGTAATGATACCTATAAATGATCTTCTTGTTAAATGCTGAAGTCCTGGGCCTACTAGTATCAATACTGCCGTTTTTTGAAACCATTAACCCCAATCGGCTCTAAAGAGCTCAGCTGGAATACAGTGTCACTGATAATTCCTGTGGGCTAGGTTGTAATGACATCTATTGCAATCAGGTAATGATACCTATGAATGGTCTTCCTGTTAAATGTTGATGTCCTTAGGCTACTAATATCAATTCTGTCATTTTATGTGACCGTGGACCCCAAGTGGCTCTAAAGAGCTCACCTGGAATACAGTGTAACTAATAATTCGTGTGGGTGGGTGGTAATGATGTCTATTGTAATGAGGTAATGATACCTATAAATGATATTCTTGTTAAATGTTGAAGTCCTGGGCCTACTAATATCAATACTGCCGTTTTTTGAAACCATTAACCCCAATCAGCTCTAAAGAGCTCAGCTGGAATACAGTGTCACTGATAATTCCTGTGGGCTAGGTTGTAATGACATCTATTGCAATCAGGTAATTATACCTATGAATGGTCTTCCTCTGAAATGTTCATGTCGTTAGGCTACTAATATCAATACTGCCCTTTTCTGTGACCGTGGACCCCAATTGGCTCTAAAGAGCTCAGCTGGAATACAGTGTAACTAATAATTCGCGTGGGTGGGAATGATGTCTATTGTAATGAGGTAATGATACCTATAAATGATATTCTTGTTAAATGTTGAAGTCCCGGGGCTACTAATATCAATACTACCGATTTTTGAGACCATTAACCCCAATCAGCTCTAAAGAGCTCAGCTGGAATACAGTGTCACTGATAATTACTGTGGGCTAGGTTGTAATGACATCTATTGCAATCAGGTAATGATGCCTATGAATGGTCTTCCTGTTAAATGTTGATGTCCTTAGGCTACTAATATCAATTCTGCCATTTTCTGTGGTCTTGGACCCCAATTGGCTCTAAAGAGCTCACCTGGAATACAGTGTAACTAATAATTCGTGTGGGTGGGTTGTAATGATGTCTATTGTAATGAGGTAATGATACCTATAAATGATCTTCTTGTTAAATGTTGAAGTCCTGGGCCTACTAATATCAATACTGCCATTTTTTGAAACCATTAACCCCAATCAGCTCTAAAGAGCTCAGCTGGAATACAGTGTCACTGATAATTACTGTGGGCTAGGTTGTAATGACATCTATTGCAATCAGGTAATGATACCTATGGATGGTCTTCCTGTTAAATGTTGATGTCCTTAGGCTACTAATATCAATTCTGCCATTTTCTGTGGCCGTGGACCCCAATTGGCTCTAAAGAGCTCACCTGGAATACAGTGTAACCAATAATTCGTGTGGGTGGGTTGTAATGATGTCTATTGTAATGAGGTAATGATATCTATAAATGATCTTCTTGTTAAATGTTGAAGTCCTGGGCCTACTAATATCAATACTGCCGTTTTTTGAAACCATTAACCCCAATCAGCTCTAAAGAGCTCAGCTGGAATGCAGTGTCACTGATAATTCCTGTGTTCTAGGTTATAATGACATCTTTTGCAATCAGGTAATGGTACCTATGAATGGTCTTCCTGTTAAATGTTGATGTCCTTAGGCTACTAATATCAATTCTGCCATTTTCTGTGACTGTGGACCCCAATTGGCTCTAAAGAGCTCAGCTGGAATACAGTGTAACTAATAATTCCTGTGGGTGGGTTGTAATGATGTCTATTGTAATGAGGTAATGATACCTATAAATGATCTTCTTGTTAAATGTTGAAGTCCTGGGCCTACTAGTATCAATACTGCCGTTTTTTGAAACCATTAACCCCAATCAGCTTTAAAGAGCTCAGCTGGAATACAGTGTCACTGATAATTCCTGTGGGCTAGGTTGTAATGACATCTGTTGCAATCAGGTAATGATACCTATGAATGGTCTTCCTGTTAAATGTTGATGTCGTTAGGCTACTAATATCAATTCTGCCATTTTATGTGACCGTGGACCCCAAGTGGCTCTAAAGAGCTCACCTGGAATACAGTGTAACTAATAATTCGCGTGGGTGGGAATGATGTCTATTGTAATGAGGTAATGATACCTATAAATGATATTCTTGTTAAATGTTGAAGTCCCGGGGCTACTAATATCAATACTACCGATTTTTGAGACCATTAACCCCAATCAGCTCTAAAGAGCTCACCTGGAATACAGTGTCACTGATAATTCCTGTGGGCTAGGTTGTAATGACATCTATTGGAATCAGGTAATGGTACCTATGAATGGTCTTCCTGTTAAATGTTGATGTCCTTAGGCTACTAATATCAATTCTGCCATTTTCTGTGACCGTGGACCCCAATTGGCTCTAAAGAGCTCACCTGGAATATAGTGTAACTAATAATTCCTGTGGGCTGGGTTGTAATGACGTCTATTGTAATGAGGCAATGATACCTATAAACGATATTCTTGTTAAATGTTGAAGTCCTGGGCCTACTAATATCAATACTGCCGTTTTTTGAAACCATTAACCCCAATCAGCTCTAAAGAGCTCAGCTGGAATACAGTGTCACTGATAATTCCTGTGGGCTAGGTTGTAATGACATCTATTGCAATCAGGTAATTATACCTATGAATGGTCTTCCTCTTAAATGTTCATGTCGTTAGGCTACTAATATCAATACTGCCCTTTTCTGTGACCGTGGACCCCAATTGGCTCTAAAGGGCTCAGCTGGAATACAGTGTAACTAATAATTTGTGTGGGCTGGGTTGTAATAACAGCTATTGTAATGAGGTAATGATACCTATAAATAATATTCTTGTTAAATGTTGAAGTCCTGGGCCTACTAATATCAATACTGCCATTTTTTTAAACCATTACCCCCAATCAGCTCTAAAGAGCTCAGCTGGAATACAGTGTCACTGATAATTACTGTGGGCTAGGTTGTAATGACATCTATTGCAATCAGGTAATGATACCTATGAATAGTCTTCCTGTTAAATGTTGATGTCCTTAGGCTACTAATATCAATTCTGCCATTTTCTGTGGCCGTGGACCCCAATTGGCTCTAAAGAGCTCACCTGGAATACAGTGTAACTAATAATTCGTGTGGGTGGGTTGTAATGATGTCTATTGTAATGAGGTAATGATACCTATAAATGATCTTCTTGTTAAATGTTGAAGTCCTGAGCCTACTAATATCAATACTGCCATTTTTTGAAACCATTAACCCCAATCAGCTCTAAAGAGCTCAGCTGGAATACAGTGTCACTGATAATTACTGTGGGCTAGGTTGTAATGACATCTATTGCAATCAGGTAATGATACCTATGGATGGTCTTCCTGTTAAATGTTGATGTCCTTAGGCTACTAATATCAATTCTGCCATTTTCTGTGGCCGTGGACCCCAATTGGCTCTAAAGAGCTCACCTGGAATACAGTGTAACCAATAATTTGTGTGGGTGGGTTGTAATGATGTCTATTGTAATGAGGTAATGATATCTATAAATGATCTTCTTGTTAAATGTTGAAGTCCTGGGCCTACTAATATCAATACTGCCGTTTTTTGAAACCATTAACCCCAATCAGCTCTAAAGAGCTCAGCTGGAATGCAGTGTCACTGATAATTCCTGTGTTCTAGGTTATAATGACATCTATTGCAATCATGTAATGGTACCTATGAATGGTCTTCCTGTTAAATGTTGATGTCCTTAGGCTACTAATATCAATTCTGCCATTTTCTGTGACTGTGGACCCCAATTGGCTCTAAAGAGCTCACCTGGAATACAGTGTAACTAATAATCCCTGTGGGTGGGTTGTAATGATGTCTATTGTAATGAAGTAATGATACCTATAAATGATCTTCTTGTTAAATGTTGAAGTCCTGGGCCTACTAATATCAATAGTGCCGTTTTTTGAAACCATTAACCCCAATCGGCTCTAAAGAGCTCAGCTGGAATACAGTGTCACTGATAATTCCTGTGGGCTAGGTTGTAATGACATCTATTGCAATCAGGTAATGATACCTATGAATGGTCTTCCTGTTAAATGTTGATGTCCTTAGGCTACTAATATCAATTCTGCCATTTTATGTGACCTTGGACCCCAATTGGCTCTAAAGAGCTCACCTGGAATACAGTGTAACTAATAATTCCTGTGGGCTGGGTTGTAATGACGTCTATTGTAATGAGGCAATGATACCTATAAATGATATTCTTGTTAAATGTTGAAGTCCTGGGCCTACTAATATCAATACTGCCATTTTTTTAAACCATTAACCCCAATCAGCTCTAAAGAGCTCAGCTGGAATACAGTGTCACTGATAATTACTGTGGGCTAGGTTGTAATGACATCTATTGCAATGAGGTAATGATACCTATGAATGGTCTTTCTGTTAAATGTTGATGTCCTTAGGCTACTAATATCAATTCTGCCATTTTCTGTGGCCGTGGACCCAAATTGGCTCTAAAGAGCTCACCTGGAATACAGTGTAACTAATAATTCGTGTGGGTGGGTTGTAATGATGTCTATTGTAATGAGGTAATGATACCTATAAATGATCTTCTTGTTAAATGTTGAAGTCCTGGGCCTACTAATATCAATACTGCCGTTTTTTGAAACCATTAACCCCAATCAGCTCTAAAGAGCTCAGCTGGAATACAGTGTCACTGATAATTCCTGTGTGCTAGGTTATAATGACATCTATTGCAATCAGGTAATGGTACCTATGAATGGTCTTCCTGTTAAATGTTGATGTCCTTAGGCTACTAATATCAATTCTGCCATTTTCTGTGACCGTGGACCCCAATTGGCTCTAAAGAGGTCACCTGGAATACAGTGTAACTAATAATTCGTGTGGGTGGGTTGTAATGATGTCTATTGTAATGAGGTAATGATACCTATAAATGATCTTCTTGTTAAATGTTGAAGTCCTGGGCCTACTAGTATCAATACTGCCGTTTTTTGAAACCATTAACCCCAATCGGCTCTAAAGAGCTCAGCTGGAATACAATGTCACTGATAATTCCTGTGGGCTAGGTTGTAATGACATCTATTGCAGTCAGGTAATGATACCTATGAATGGTCTTCCTGTTAAATGTTGATGTCCTTAGGCTACTAATATCAATTCTGCCATTTTCTGTGACCGTGGACCCCAATTGGCTCTAAAGAGCTCACCTGGAATACAGTGTAACTAATAATTCGTGTGGGTGGGTTGTAATGATGTCTATTGTAATGAGGTAATGATACCTATAAATGATCTTCTTGTTAAATGTTGAAGTCCTGGGCCTACTAGTATCAATACTGCCGTTTTTTGAAACCATTAACCCCAATCGGCTCTAAAGAGCTCAGCTGGAATACAATGTCACTGATAATTCCTGTGGGCTAGGTTGTAATGACATCTATTGCAGTCAGGTAATGATACCTATGAATGGTCTTCCTGTTAAATGTTGATGTCCTTAGGCTACTAATATCAATTCTGCCATTTTCTGTGACCGTGGACCCCAATTGGCTCTAAAGAGCTCACCTGGAATACAGTGTAACTAACAATTCGTGTGGGTGGGTTGTAATGATGTCTATTGTAATGAGGTAATGATACCTATAAATGATATTCTTGTTAAATGTTGAAGTCCTGGGGCTACTAATATCAATACTACCGATTTTTGAGACCATTAACCCCAATCAGCTCTAAAGAGCTCAGCTGGAATACAGTGTCACTGATAATTCCTGTGGGCTAGGTTGTAATGACATCTATTGCAATCAGGTAATGGTACCTATGAATGGTCTTCCTGTTAAATGTTGATGTCCTTAGGCTACTAATATCAATTCTGCCATTTTCTGTGACCGTGGACCCCCAATTGGCTCTAAAGAGCTCACCTGGAATGCAGTGTAACTAATAATTCGTGTGGGTGTGTTGTAATGATGTCTATTGTAATGAGGTAATGATACCTATAAATGATCTTCTTGTTAAATGTTGAAGTCCTGGGCCTACTAATATCAATACTGCCGTTTTCTGAAACCATTAACCCCAATCAGCTCTAAAGAGCTCAGCTGGAATACAGTGTCACTGATAATTCCTGTGGGCTAGGTTGTAATAACATCTATTGCAATCAGGTAATGGTACCTATGAATGGTCTTCCTGTTAAATGTTGATGTCCTTAGGCTACTAATTTCAATTCTGCCATTTTCTGTGACCGTGGACCCCAATTGGCTCTAAAGAGCTCACCTGGAATACAGTGTAACTAATAATTCGTGTGGGTGGGTTGTAATGATGTCTATTGTAATGAGGTAATGATACCTATAAATGATCTTCTTGTTATATGTTGAAGTCCTGGGCCTACTGATATCAATACTGCCGTTTTTTAAAACCATTAACCCCAATCAGCTCTAAAGAGCTCAGGTGGAATACAGTGTCACTGATAATTCCTGTGGGCTAGGTTGTAATGACATCTATTGCAATCAGGTAATGATACCTATGAATGGTCTTCCTGTTAAATGTTGATGTCCTTAGGCTACTAATATCAATTCTGCCATTTTATGTGACCTTGGACCCCAATTGGCTCTAAAGAGCTCACCTGGAATACAGTGTAACTAATAATTCCTGTGGGCTGGGTTGTAATGACGTCTATTGTAATGAGGCAATGATACCTATAAATGATATTCTTGTTAAATGTTGAAGTCCTGGGCCTACTAATATCAATACTGCCATTTTTTTAAACCATTAACCCCAATCAGCTCTAAAGAACTCAGCTGGAATACAGTGTCACTGATAATTACAGTGGGCTAGGTTGTAATGACATCTATTGCAATGAGGTAATGATACCTATGAATGGTCTTCCTGTTAAATGTTGATGTCCTTAGGCTACTAATATCAATTCTGCCATTTTCTGTGGCCGTGGACCCCAATTGGCTCTAAAGAGCTCACCTGGAATACAGTGTAACTAATAATTCGTGTGGGTGGGTTGTAATGATGTCTATTGTAATGAGGTAATGATACCTATAAATGATCTTCTTGTTAAATGTTGAAGTCCTGGGCCTACTAATATCAATACTGCCGTTTTTTGAAACCATTAACCCCAATCAGCTCTAAAGAGCTCAGCTGGAATACAGTGTCACTGATAATTCCTGTGTGCTAGGTTATAATGACATCTATTGCAATCAGGTAATGGTACCTATGAATGGTCTTCCTGTTAAATGTTGATGTCCTTAGGCTACTAATATCAATTCTGCCATTTTCTGTGACCGTGGACCCCAATTGGCTCTAAAGAGCTCACCTGGAATACAGTGTAACTAATAATTCGCGTGGGTGGGTGGTAATGATGTCTATTGTAATGAGGTAATGATACCTATAAATGATCTTCTTGTTAAATGCTGAAGTCCTGGGCCTACTAGTATCAATACTGCCGTTTTTTGAAACCATTAACCCCAATCGGCTCTAAAGAGCTCAGCTGGAATACAGTGTCACTGATAATTCCTGTGGGCTAGGTTGTAATGACATCTATTGCAATCAGGTAATTATACCTATGAATGGTCTTCCTGTTAAATGTTCATGTCGTTAGGCTACTAATATCAATACTGCCCTTTTCTGTGACCGTGGACCCCAATTGGCTCTAAAGAGCTCAGCTGGAATACAGTGTAACTAATAATTTGTGTGGGCTGGGTTGTAATGACAGCTATTGTAATGAGGTAATGATACCTATAAATAATATTCTTGTTAAATGTTGAAGTCCTGGGCCTACTAATATCAATACTGCCATTTCTTTTAAACCATTAACCCCAATCAGCTCTAAAGAGCTCAGCTGGAATACAGTGTCACTGATAATTACTGTGGGCTAGGTTGTAATGACATCTATTGCAATCAGGTAATGATGCCTATGAATGGTCTTCCTGTTAAATGTTGATGTCCTTAGGCTACTAATATCAATTCTGCCATTTTCTGTGGTCTTGGACCCCAATTGGCTCTAAAGAGCTCACCTGGAATACAGTGTAACTAATAATTCGTGTGGGTGGGTTGTAATGATGTCTATTGTAATGAGGTAATGATACCTATAAATGATCTTCTTGTTAAATGTTGAAGTCCTGGGCCTACTAATATCAATACTGCCATTTTTTGAAACCATTAACCCCAATCAGCTCTAAAGAGCTCAGCTGGAATACAGTGTCACTGATAATTACTGTGGGCTAGGTTGTAATGACATCTATTGCAATCAGGTAATGATACCTATGGATGGTCTTCCTGTTAAATGTTGATGTCCTTAGGCTACTAATATCAATTCTGCCATTTTCTGTGGCCGTGGACCCCAATTGGCTCTAAAGAGCTCACCTGGAATACAGTGTAACCAATAATTCGTGTGGGTGGGTTGTAATGATGTCTATTGTAATGAGGTAATGATATCTATAAATGATCTTCTTGTTAAATGTTGAAGTCCTGGGCCTACTAATATCAATACTGCCGTTTTTTGAAACCATTAACCCCAATCAGCTCTAAAGAGCTCAGCTGGAATGCAGTGTCACTGATAATTCCTGTGTTCTAGGTTATAATGACATCTTTTGCAATCAGGTAATGGTACCTATGAATGGTCTTCCTGTTAAATGTTGATGTCCTTAGGCTACTAATATCAATTCTGCCATTTTCTGTGACTGTGGACCCCAATTGGCTCTAAAGAGCTCAGCTGGAATACAGTGTAACTAATAATTCCTGTGGGTGGGTTGTAATGATGTCTATTGTAATGAGGTAATGATACCTATAAATGATCTTCTTGTTAAATGTTGAAGTCCTGGGCCTACTAGTATCAATACTGCCGTTTTTTGAAACCATTAACCCCAATCAGCTTTAAAGAGCTCAGCTGGAATACAGTGTCACTGATAATTCCTGTGGGCTAGGTTGTAATGACATCTGTTGCAATCAGGTAATGATACCTATGAATGGTCTTCCTGTTAAATGTTGATGTCGTTAGGCTACTAATATCAATTCTGCCATTTTATGTGACCGTGGACCCCAAGTGGCTCTAAAGAGCTCACCTGGAATACAGTGTAACTAATAATTCGCGTGGGTGGGAATGATGTCTATTGTAATGAGGTAATGATACCTATAAATGATATTCTTGTTAAATGTTGAAGTCCCGGGGCTACTAATATCAATACTACCGATTTTTGAGACCATTAACCCCAATCAGCTCTAAAGAGCTCACCTGGAATACAGTGTCACTGATAATTCCTGTGGGCTAGGTTGTAATGACATCTATTGGAATCAGGTAATTGTACCTATGAATGGTCTTCCTGTTAAATGTTGATGTCCTTAGGCTACTAATATCAATTCTGCCATTTTCTGTGACCGTGGACCCCAATTGGCTCTAAAGAGCTCACCTGGAATATAGTGTAACTAATAATTCCTGTGGGCTGGGTTGTAATGACGTCTATTGTAATGAGGCAATGATACCTATAAACGATATTCTTGTTAAATGTTGAAGTCCTGGGCCTACTAATATCAATACTGCCGTTTTTTGAAACCATTAACCCCAATCAGCTCTAAAGAGCTCAGCTGGAATACAGTGTCACTGATAATTCCTGTGGGCTAGGTTGTAATGACATCTATTGCAATCAGGTAATTATACCTATGAATGGTCTTCCTCTTAAATGTTCATGTCGTTAGGCTACTAATATCAATACTGCCCTTTTCTGTGACCGTGGACCCCAATTGGCTCTAAAGGGCTCAGCTGGAATACAGTGTAACTAATAATTTGTGTGGGCTGGGTTGTAATAACAGCTATTGTAATGAGGTAATGATACCTATAAATAATATTCTTGTTAAATGTTGAAGTCCTGGGCCTACTAATATCAATACTGCCATTTTTTTAAACCATTACCCCCAATCAGCTCTAAAGAGCTCAGCTGGAATACAGTGTCACTGATAATTACTGTGGGCTAGGTTGTAATGACATCTATTGCAATCAGGTAATGATACCTATGAATAGTCTTCCTGTTAAATGTTGATGTCCTTAGGCTACTAATATCAATTCTGCCATTTTCTGTGGCCGTGGACCCCAATTGGCTCTAAAGAGCTCACCTGGAATACAGTGTAACTAATAATTCGTGTGGGTGGGTTGTAATGATGTCTATTGTAATGAGGTAATGATACCTATAAATGATCTTCTTGTTAAATGTTGAAGTCCTGAGCCTACTAATATCAATACTGCCATTTTTTGAAACCATTAACCCCAATCAGCTCTAAAGAGCTCAGCTGGAATACAGTGTCACTGATAATTACTGTGGGCTAGGTTGTAATGACATCTATTGCAATCAGGTAATGATACCTATGGATGGTCTTCCTGTTAAATGTTGATGTCCTTAGGCTACTAATATCAATTCTGCCATTTTCTGTGGCCGTGGACCCCAATTGGCTCTAAAGAGCTCACCTGGAATACAGTGTAACCAATAATTTGTGTGGGTGGGTTGTAATGATGTCTATTGTAATGAGGTAATGATATCTATAAATGATCTTCTTGTTAAATGTTGAAGTCCTGGGCCTACTAATATCAATACTGCCGTTTTTTGAAACCATTAACCCCAATCAGCTCTAAAGAGCTCAGCTGGAATGCAGTGTCACTGATAATTCCTGTGTTCTAGGTTATAATGACATCTATTGCAATCATGTAATGGTACCTATGAATGGTCTTCCTGTTAAATGTTGATGTCCTTAGGCTACTAATATCAATTCTGCCATTTTCTGTGACTGTGGACCCCAATTGGCTCTAAAGAGCTCACCTGGAATACAGTGTAACTAATAATCCCTGTGGGTGGGTTGTAATGATGTCTATTGTAATGAAGTAATGATACCTATAAATGATCTTCTTGTTAAATGTTGAAGTCCTGGGCCTACTAATATCAATAGTGCCGTTTTTTGAAACCATTAACCCCAATCGGCTCTAAAGAGCTCAGCTGGAATACAGTGTCACTGATAATTCCTGTGGGCTAGGTTGTAATGACATCTATTGCAATCAGGTAATGATACCTATGAATGGTCTTCCTGTTAAATGTTGATGTCCTTAGGCTACTTATATCAATTCTGCCATTTTATGTGACTGTGGACCCCAAGTGGCTCTAAAGAGCTCACCTGGAATACAGTGTAACTAATAATTCACGTGGGTGGGTGGTAATGATGTCTATTGTAATGAGGTAATGATACCTATAAATGATATTCTTGTTAAATGTTGAAGTGCTGGGGCTATTAATATCAATACTACCGATTTTTGAGACCATTAACCCCAATCAGCTCTAAAGAGCTCACCTGGAATACAGTGTCACTGATAATTCCTGTGTGCTAGGTTGTAATAACATCTATTGCAGTCAGGTAATGATACCTATGAATGGTCTTCCTGTTAAATGTTCATGTCCTTAGGCTACTAATATCAATTCTGCCATTTTCTGTGACCGTGGACCCCAATTGGCTCTAAAGAGCTCACCTGGAATACAGTGTAAGTAATAATTCGTGTGGGTGGGTTGTAATGATGTCTATTGTAATGAGGTAATGATACCTATAAATGATCTTCTTGTTATATGTTGAAGTCCTGGGCCTACTAATATCAATACTGCCGTTTTTTAAAACCATTAACCCCAATCGGCTCTAAAGAACTCAGCTGGAATACAGTGTCACTGATAATTCCTGTGGTCTAGGTTGTAATGACATCTATTGCAATCAGGTAATGATACCTATGAATGGTCTTCCTGTTAAATGTTGATGTCCTTAGGCTACTAATATAAATTCTGCCATTTTCTGTGGCCGTGGACCCCAATTGGCTCTAAAGAGCTCAACTGGAATACAGTGTAACTAATAATTCGTGTGGGTGGGTTGTAATGATATCTATTGTAATGCGGTAATGATACCTATAAATGATATTCTTGTTAAATGTTGAAGTCCTGGGCCTACTAATATCAATACTGCCATTTTTTGAAACCATTAACCCCAATCAGCTCTAAAGAGCTCAGCTGGAATACAGTGTCACTGATAATTACTGTGGGCTAGGTTGTAATGACATCTATTGCAATCAGGTAATGATACCTATGAATGGTCTTCCTGTTAAATGTTGATGTCCTTAGGCTACTAATATCAATTCTGCCATTTTCTGTGGCCGTGGACCCCAATTGGCTCTAAAGAGCTCACCTGGAATACAGTGTAACTAATAATTCGTGTGGGTGGGTTGTAATGATGTCTATTGTAATGAGGTAATGATACCTATAAATGATCTTCTTGTTAAATGTTGAAGTCCTGGGCCTACTAGTATCAATACTGCCGTTTTTTGAAACCATTAACCCCAATCAGCTCTAAAGAGCTCAGCTGGAATACAGTGTCACTGATAATTCCTGTGGGCTAGGTTGTAATGACATCTATTGCAATCAGGTAATGATACCTATGAATGGTCTTTCTGTTAAATGTTGATGTCCTTCGGCTACTAATATCAATTCTGCCATTTTATGTGACCGTGGACCCCAAGTGGCTCTAAAGACCTCACCTGGAATACAGTGTAACTAATAATTCGCGTGGGTGGGTGGTAATGATGTCTATTGTAATGAGGTAATGATACCTATAAATGATATTCTTGTTAAATGTTGAAGTCCTGGGGCTATTAATATCAATACTACCGATTTTTGAGACCATTAACCCCAATCAGCTCTAAAGAGCTCAGCTGGAATACAGTGTCACTGATAATTCCTGTGGGCTAGGTTGTAATGACATCTATTGCAGTCAGGTAATGATACCTATAAATGATCTTCTTGTTAAATGTTGAAGTCCTGGGGCTACTAATATCAATACTGCCGTTTTTTGAGACCATTAACCCCAATCAATTCTAAAGAGCTCAGCTGGAATACAGTGTCACTGATGATAATTCCTGTGGGCTAGGTTGTAATGGCATCTATTGCAATCAGGTAATGGTACCTATGAATGGTCTTCCTGTTAAATGTTGATGGCCTTAGGCTACTAATATCAATTCTGCCATTTTCTGTGACCATGGACCCCAATTGGCTCTAAAGAGCTCACCTGGAATACAGTGTAACTAATAATTCGTGTGGGTGGGTTGTAATGATGTCTATTGCAATAAGGTAATGATACCTGTGAATGGTCTTCCTGTTAAATTTTCATGTCCTTAGACTACATATATCAATAATGCCCTTTTCTGTGACCTTGGACCCCAATTGGCTCTAAAGAGCTCAGCTGGAATACAGTGTAAGTAATAATTTGTGTTGGCTGCGTTGTAATGAAGTCTATTGTAATGAGGTAATGAAACCTATAAATAATCTTCTTGTTAAATGTTGAAGTCCTAGGCCTACTAATATCAATACTGCCGTTTTTTTGGGACCATTAACCCCAATCAGCTCTAAAGAGCTTAGCTGGAATACAGTGTCACTGATAATTCCCGTGGGCTAGGTTGTAATGACATCTATTGCAATCAGGTAATGATACCTATGAATGGTTTTCCGGTTAAATGTTCATGTCATTAGGCTACTAATATCAATACTGCCCTTTTCTGTGACCTTGGGCCCCAATTGGCTCTAAAGAGCTCAGCTGGAATACAGTGTAACTAATAATTCCTGTGGGCTAGGTTGCAATGACATCTATTGCAATCAGGTAATGATACCTATGAATGGTTTTCCTGTTAAATGTTCATGTCCTTAGGCTACTAATATCAATACTGCCCTTTTCTGTGACCATGGACCCCAATTGGCTCTATAGAGCTAAGCTGGAATACGGTGTAACTAATAATTTCCGTGGGCTAGGTTGTAATGGCATCTATTGCAGTCAGGTAATGATACCTATGAATGGTCTTCCTGTTAAATGTTCATGTCCTTAGCCTACTAATATCAATACTGCCCTTTTCTGTGACCATGGACCCCAATTGGCTCTAAAGAGCTCAGCTGGAATACAGTGTAACTAATAATTTGTGTTGGCTGGGTTGTAATCATGTCTATTGTGATGAGGTAGTGATACCTATAAATGATCTTCTTGTTAAATGTTGAAGTCCTGGGCCTAATAATATCAATACTGCCATTTTTTGAGACCATTAACCCAAATCAGCTCTAAAGAGCTCAGCTGGAATATAGTGTCCCTGATAATTCCTGTGGGCTAGGTTGTAATGACATCTATTGCAATCAGGTAATGATACCTATGAATGGTCTTCCTGTTAAATTTTCATGTCCTTAGGCTACTAATATGGATACTGCCCTTTTCCGTGACCTTGGATCCCAACTGGCTCTAAAAGAGCTCACCTGGAATATAGTGTAATTAATAATTTGTGTTGGCTAGGTTGTAATCATGTCTATTGTAGTGATGTTATGCCACCTATAAATGATCTTGTTAAATGTTGAAGTCCTGGGGCTACTAATATCAATTCTGCCCTTCTCTGTGACCGTGGACCCCAATTGGCTCTAAAGAGCTCAGCTGGAATACAGTATAACTAATAATTCATGTGGGCTGTGTTGTAATGACGTCTATTGTAATGGGGTAATGATACCTATAAATGATAACCTTGTTAAATGTCGAAGTCCTGGACTTACTAATATCAATACTGCCATTTTTTGAGACCATTAACCCCAATCAGCTCTAAAGAGCACAGCTGGACTACGGAGTCACTGATAATTCCTGTAGGCTGGAATACAGTGTAACTAACAATTCATATGTGCTATATTCTAATGGTATATATTGCTACTAAGGATACCTATGAATGGTCTACCTGTTAAATGTTCATTCCTTGTGCTACTAATACCAGTACTACCTCTTTTTGTGACTTTGGACCCCAACTTTTTAGAACAGTAACTCCAATTGGCTCTAAAGAGCTCAGCTGGAATACAGCGTAACTAATAATACATGTGGGGTGGGTTGTAATGACGTCGGTTGTAATGAGGTAATGATACCTTTAAATGATCTTCTTATTAAATGTTGAAGTCCTGGGCCTACTAATATCAATACTGCCGTTTTTTGTGATCATTAGCCCCAATCAGCTCTAAGAGCTCTGCTGGACTATGGACTCACTGATAATTGCTGTGGACTAGGTTGTAATGAACTCTATTGCAATCTGGTAATGATTCCTGTAAATGGTCTTCCTGTTAAATGTCTATCGTATTGAGGTAATGATACCTATAAATGATCTTGTTAAATTTTGAATTACTGTGGCTACTAGTATCAATACTGCTGTTTTCTGACAGCATTAACCCCAATCATCTCTAAAGAGCTCAGCTGGAGTACAGTGTAACTAACAATTTGTGTGTGCTCGCTTGTAATGATGTCTATTGCAATCAGGTAGTGAGACCTATAAATGACCTTCTACTTAAACCTATAAATGACCTTCTACTTAAATATTGATGTCCTTGGGCTACTGATATAAATACAGGCTTTTAATGCAACCATTAGCTCCTTCCGACTTTAAATAGGTCAGCTTGCATACAGTTTAACTAATGATTCATGTGGCCTGGGTTGTAATCAGGTAATGATACCTATAAATGATCTTCTTGTTAAATATTAAGTCATGGGGCTAGTAATATCAAGAGAGGCAAGATTTTTTGCCCTGCCTGAAATTTCTATTTTCTGAACTGATGAGCTGATTTGAACCAGATTTAGTTTATGGTATTATTGAGTTATAAGTACTTGATTCATGCAAAAAAAGATTATTTCCCGTGTCCCTGTGTGACCCCCAGGAGCTAAAAATTGAAACATTTTCAAGCACCTGTATTTCTGAAACTGCACAGAACAGATTACTGTTATTTTGTATGAAGCATCCTTAGGACCAGTAGAATGGAATGGTAAATAAAATTGTCATTGGTAATGTCCTTCTATTCTGTAGGGGCATCAAAAAGTGTAGAGTCATATTTGCAAATCCTTTGAAAAAAATTTTCCCCAGAACTACTGATTAGAATCTTTTGATATTTAGTATACAGCATACATAGGGGTCAGACATGTTGAAATTAAGCCTCCAGGTTCATGTATTGGCTCAATACAGGAGCCTGAATTTAACTTAATGCAATATGGGGAATAATCTTCAAAAATCTTCTTCTTCAGATTCACCAGGCAGAATATTTTGATATATGGTATACAGAATCTTTACAGGGGTCAGTATCAACTTTGTTCTAATCAAGTCCATCAGTTAATAATCGGCTCTCTGTGGGACCCTGAATTTTATCTTAATGCAGTATGGGGTATGGGGAATAATCTTTAAAAATCATCTTTTTCAAATCCACTCAGTCCAATTCAAGTTTGTTCAGAGCAAGACCCTCAGTTAAAATTTGGGCTCCCTATGGGGAAATAATATTTAAAAATCTTCTTCAGATCCACCAGTCAGAATCTTTTGAAATTTGGTATACAGCATCCTTGGGGAGGTCAGATCTAAGTTTGTTCAAATCAAGTCTTTGGGTTAATATTTGGGTTCCTTATTATACCCCCACTTTCGAAGAAAATGGGGGTATACTGGATTACATGTGTCCGTGCGTCCGTGCATCCGTCTGTCCGTCCGTCCGTCCGTCTGAAAATATTCATAACTTAAGTAAATTATCATGTTTTATAATATTTGTTGGTCATATGTATGCCCACACTAGTTATTTTTTTTTAGGATTTTTTTTTTTTTATTACTTGTTCACTTAGAAATTGTGTCCGTCCGAGCCAAATTTTGTCTGTTCAGCCTGTATCTCGGGTATCGAATGTTCTATTGCAATGAAATTTGCCATGAACACTGCTTATGGTATAGGCTTTAAAAAAAGGATTCAACAATATTTCTCACATTCTCCTTTTTAGAGTTATCCCCCTTTTTTGACTTAGAAATTGTAGGAAATAGACATTATTTGTCTGTTCAGCCTGTATCTCAGGTATGGGTTATCGGATTTTGGTGAAATATGGCATGCAGTTTGCCTATGACAAAGGCTTCTGCCTCATTGTATAAAACTTCCAAACACCAAACAATTTACCATACCTTTTGACTTAGAAATTGTTGGAAATTGTTGAAAACTTTCAAAGAAAATGGGAGGGGGGGGGGGGTGGGGTGGGCATACTGGATTGGGGTTATCAGATTTCAGTGAAATATGGCATGCAGTTTGCCTATGACAAAGGCTTCTGCCTCATTGCATAAAACTTCCAAACACCAAACAAAACAATTTATCATACCTTTTGACTTAGAAATTTTTGAAAACTTTCGAAGAAAATGGGAGGGGGGGGGGGGGTATACTGGATTGTGTCCGTCCATCTGTGCATCCGTCTGTCAATCCGTACGAGAATATTCATAAATGATATTTGTTGGTCATAGGTATGCCCACACTAAGCGGTACACCACGTGGGGGTATGCACCGGACGAAAGTCCAGCTCTTATTAGAGCCTGGATTTTAACTTACTCCAAAATTAGGAATAATCTTTAAAACTCTTCTATCTTCTCCAGAACCAGTAGTTAAAATCTTTTGATATATGGGATACAGAATCTTCATTGAAGTCAGATTCAAGTTTCTTCAAATCAAGTCCATCGGTTGATACTTTGGCTGCCTAGGAAAGCGGAATTTTAACATAGTGCAATATGGGGGATTAATCTTTAAAAATCTTCATCTTCTGATTGACTGGTCAGAATCTTTTGATATATGGTATACAGCATCCTTACGGGGGTCAGATTCAAGTTTGTTCAAATCAAGTCTTTTGATTAATATTTGTGCTCCGTTTTAGAACCCAAATTTTTACTTGTAGCAATATGAGGAATATTCTTTAAAAATTTTTTTTTATGAAACCCCCAGATAGACCCTTTTGATACATGGTATACACTGCCCTTAGGATAATCAGATTCAAGTTTGTTAAAATCAAGTCCCTGGTTTAATATTTCAGCTCCCTATTGGAGAATTTTGACTTAATCCAATATGTGGAATAATCTTCAAACATCTGCTTAGGTAGATCCAATCAGAATCTTTTGATATTTGGCATACAACATCCAGGGTTCAGATTCAATTCAATTCATTTGTTCAGGCCCTGGGTTGATATTTGGGTTTCAAGGGGGGGGGGGGGGGCATTTTAACATGTGCCAAATTGGTAATATTATCAAAATCTTCTCCCAAACCACCAATCACAATTTTTTTATATTTGGTGCTCAACATCCTGTGTGGGGAGGGGGGGGGGAGGGGGTGAGTTCCCTGTGGGAGTCCTAATTTTAACTTAGTGCAAAAGAGGAATATTCTTTGAAATCTTCCTGAGAAACAACATTCAGAATGTTTTGCAACTTAGTATAAAATACCTCAGCCATGCTCAGATTCATGTTTGTTCAGATGAAGTCCCTGGATTCTTATTTGGGGTCCCTATGGGGACCCAAATTTTAACTTAGTGTATTATAACAAATAATCTTTAAAAAAAATCTCCTTCTTCAGATCCACCATCCAGAATCTATTGATATTTGGTTTACAGCATCCTGGGGCTACAGGGGTAGAGGGAAGTTTGTTCAAGCAAAGTCCCTAGGTTGATATTTGGACTCCTTACTTTTGTATTACTGGAAACCAGGGCGTTATTCCTGTGGTAGGATCCCAATACTAGAAAAAAATAAATCTGACATGGACAGCAGATATAAATAATTAAATAACTTCATTCCTCTGTAGTGTTAACTAGCCATAGATGCTAATTAAATCCTCCTTCAAAGAATTCTGGTCAGGTGAATGCCTCAGGCCCCAAGGGCCCTCTTGTTTTTTTTTAACATTTACAGTCTCTCCAGGGATTCAGCTCTGGAGGACAACTAAATTGGCGCATTTTTTTTTTACCAGAGATGTAAATGAAGTTACACAGGTTTTGTCCATGTGGTAGGTATAAAATGAAAAAAATAATTTATAGAAAAATTTTATTTTTATTAACCACCTTTGTCAGTGTGAGGCCTTCTTCACTTCTATTGGATTCACTTGTCTTTATTTAAGATCTACTTGTTTGCATAACTACTACAATTTTCTGAAAGTCAAAGAGACTGTTCACACATGATCAGTAACCAATCCAATGGACTTGTACATACTGCAGCTACTTCCAATTATTTTTAATTTTTTAAAAATTTTTTATTAGGGTGTAATGGCACTATTGACCGCTAGGTCACCTTGTGTCAGACAATTTTACGTGTGGAGGAAATCAGGGAGAACCACCAAGCCATGGCAAGGAACTGTCAGATTCCCCAATGTACTGACTCCACGAAAGCAGGGTTACCATTGGTCAAAGACATGTGTGCCATCGATGCACAATAAGCCTTATTGCACAGAGCCACTGTGCCCCCACATCAATCAGGATTAAGTGCCTTGCTGAAGGACACAATGTAGTTAACCCTAGTAGGGATAGAACCCTTGATGTACCAGTTTGAAGTTCAGTATGGTATTCATGCAGCCACCACACTCCCTATCCTCAATTTTAAATATTGGTTGGGGAGGGGGGGGGGAGGGGAGGGGTTCATGACACTTTTGAATTTTTTATAAGAAAAAGTCTTCAGAAAGTAATCCATTGAATTTTCAGTTCATTGTAGTAAAACTTTACACAAATGTTCATTTTTCTGTTTTCAGAGGCAAACTAAGGTCACTATTAATTGGGTATATTTCTTTCTGAGTTTTCACATTTAAAACTTTCAATTAAAACAGAATATATGTGCACAGATTTTCCTCATAAAATCTTTTTCTCATCGCATTGAAACTTGACACAAATCATTAGCCACTATGCATGTATCTACATTACTGCTGGAGATAGGTTATATTATCCCCAAATTATTTCATCTGTCTGTTCTTTCTGATATATCTTGCTGTTGGCATCTTTTCTAAGAAAACTATCAGAGAGGGCAGATCTGTATTATAGCAGGCCACTTTTGTTTTGTATGTGTACCTCATGGAGCCATCACTGTGGTAGGTGGGAATGCCTTCAGCAATAGCTCTCATTTATTAACATTTGCAAACTGATTGGATTATCGTAATTTGCCCACACAAATTGTCCCAGAAATTTTGTGAAATGTAGTTTTATATAGGTTGGATTTCTTGAGACTTGTTTGTTTTGAAGATTGGTTGTGTTCATTCAGATCTAAATAATTTGAAGTAACATAAAAATCGAAAAGTATAAGGTTGATATTTTTGAATGTGGTATTGCTTCTGATCAGCCATTCAAACAATAATTATTGTTCAGTTGTGACACTGGGGAGTTTGTACACTATGAATTATTACCATCATTTTCAATCACTGAAATGTTCTTAATATTTAAAACATGTATCAACAATCTGGAATTTTAGTTTTTAAATTTAATTTCAGATTCAAACTTTACAGTAGAAGTATCTGTGGAAGAGATCATAGGAAGAGATCATAAAGAATCACAATGGCAGTTGCCCTCTTGGTTGTCATACTTCAAAGAGGAGGGTAGTTATGAAACAACACTTGTATTTCAAGTCATCTGTTGTTGAAAGTAAGTCAAAATTTTATATATTCTTTTTATTTTTTAAATATTCCTCCCTACTTTAGCTTTTAATGAATTATTTGATAGTATTTATTTATTTATTTATTGATGTTTAAGGTCACATACTTATGCACAATGGCTAATCGTGACCGTGACAAAAAACGTGACAGTTTTACGGGTGGAGGAAGCCGGAGTACCCGGAGAGAACCACTGAGCAACGACGAGCAGCTGTCAGCTCTCCAACATCGTAACTCTGAACTCTGCACCGCAGCGCAGGCAGGGTTAGAGTGGTTGAAGACATGCGCACCATCGACGTGCAGTATGCCTTAGTACACAGCGTCATCGTGCCCCCCATGTAGGCAATCGGGGTGAAGTGTCTTGCCCAAGGACACAATGCGGTTGCCGCAGGTGGGATTCGAACCGAGGACCTCTCGGCTTGCAGCCTGCACCTCTACCAACTGAGCCACCGCACCCCCAATTATTTGATAGTCTTGGTATTCATCAGACCACTGTCATCTCCATCACAAAAATTGTTTGGAATAAAATTTGATGGGGTGGTGGTATGTACAGCACAGGGTTGTAGTGGTGAGAGGTAGTGTTTTGCTTTCTCATATTTTGCAGGAATGCTATGGAAATGAGGTGCCTGGAGATAATGCGTGCTTCTGCATCTTGATGCTGTCTTTCCCTTTAATATTTAAGGCCTTGGTTTTGTGGGAAACAATCAAAATAACTAAAACCCAGTTGTTCTACCTTTAATTCTCAAATGGACAGGAGTCAGGAAGAGAATTGGAAGTGGTTAGAAACCAAGGGTGGTTTTTAAAAGTTTTGAGAAAATTGTTCAGAAGCCAATCCATGGGAACCCTGAGTTGGAGCTGCTGCACATTGACAGTTTTGGTTGATGTGTTATTTTCAATTAGAACAACTGGAATGAAGTGATCTTTGGTATGCAAATGTATGTTTTTTATGTCTAACCAAAGTTAAATGTTGATACTATTGACACCAAGTTGTCAAAATTATTTTTTTAGCTCACCTGATTGAAAGTCAGGATGAGTTACAGTGACCACTCACCGTCTGTCATCCGTGAACATGGTGTTTGCACCAGCTCCTCCTAAACTGCTGAATTTTAGTTAAATTTGAGGTGATTGCCTGTTCTGACACCGCATTTTGTTTTGTAGCTCACCGAAGGGACCTTAACTTATCGCTTGCCATTCATCGTCCGTCGTCATCCGTCGTGAACTTTTACAAATAAACTTTCCACGCCCGCAAGGGGCCCTACAAGGGGCATTACTCTGATAGCACCCATAATTTTTTTTTTTTAAATTAAAAAAATCTTCTTCTCCAAAACCATCTTTTAGAATCTTTTGATATTTGGTATATATAACATCTCTATTGGGTCAGATTCAAGTTTGTTCAAATCGAGTCCCTGTGTTAATAATTGGGCTCCCTGTAGGAGCCCGAATTTTAACTTAGTGAAATATGAGGAAATTTCTTTAAAAGTCTTCTTCAGATCCACCAGTCAGAATGCTTTCATATTTGGTATACAACATCTATAGGGGGGTCAGATTAAAGTTTGTACAAATCGGGTCCCTGAGTGAGTATTTGGGCTCTTTATTGGAGCCCAAAGTTTAACTTTGTACAATTTGAGTAAATTTCTTTAAAAATCTTCTTCTTCAGCTCCAACAGTCAGAATCCCTTCATGTTTGGTATACAACATCTATGGGGGGGGGGGGGGGGGGGGGGGGGGGGGGGCAGGCAGAATCAAGTTTGTTCAAGTCAAGTCCATGGGTTTATATTTGGGCTCCCTATGAGAGCCTGAATTTTAACTTGGTGCAATTTGAGGAACTCAAAAACTTTAACTTAGTGAAATATGAGGAATATCTTTAAAGATATTCTTCATGAGATCTACCAGTCCAAATGTTTTGATATGCAGTATTCTTAGGAGGTTCAGATTCAGTTTTAATTAAATCTTGTCCTTGGGGTCATATTTGAGCTCCTTGTGGGAGCCCAAATTTTAAGTTAGTGCCACAAGAGGAATATTCTTTAAAAACTTAGTACAATATGAGGAATATTGTTTAAAAACCTTTTTCAGATCTCCCAGTCATAATCTTTTAATATTTAGTCTGTGATGTCCTTAGTGGGGTCAGATTCCAGTTAGTTTAAATCAAGTCACTGTGTCCATATTTGGGCTCCCTATGGCAACCTAAATTTTTTTAACTTTGTGTGGCATGAGGAAATTTCTTTAAAAATCTCCTTCTTCAAACCCACCAGGTCATATGGGTATTTTTTTTTCTTTTTGCATCATAATGGGTTTTGAAGGTGTTTGATTGAAGTTATAAAAAAAAAATTCAGGCACCTCCACATAAGGATAATAGGATCAGTTCACTTTCAGTCTTTAAAACAATGCTCTCTTTGCTTTCATTGTTTCTCATTTTCGTGCTACAACTGTCATTTCACTACAAACCCCAAGCGCAGGCCATTTACTTCAATGTCAAGGTGCCTGAGAATCAATTTATTTTTTTCGCCAAAAAAATATTAATTCTTAAGGCAAAAAAATTTCGAGTATTAGGAAAATACAAGCAGCCCCAGGGGGTCTAAAGCACTCACCTGATGAGGTTGTTTCAGGAAGGATTTAAAGTGTCATACAACATCTATGATTAGTTTAACATCACAGATAAATGAAGTCATATATTTATAAATCTGTTGTCCATGTCAGAGGATTTAAATGCCCAGGATTCTAGCAGTGCTGAAATGCTGAGAAACATGCTGTCCACTGTGATTTTATTTATTTTAGATTTTAAGTGAATATGCAAAACAAGAGGCCCCAAGGGCCTTAATCACTCACCTGATGAAATTGTTTAAAGAAGGATGTAAAGTCACATTCAGCATCTACATGTTAATATAGTTAATCTAATTTCGGTGTGTGTGGGGTGGGGGTGGGGTGGGGGAGGGGGGTTGGTAGAATTTGAATTAAAAGAGGTAAAGAGTTTTGGGGTTAACTCAATCTTGTGGTTGAGCCTGCAAGAGAAGTCAAACCCAAATGTGACACAAAGTTTATTGAGTTTTCTGTCTCATAGATGTCCCACCAATATCAAACAGTTTGTTTACTGGATACTAGTAAGAAATTTGGTGTTGAAACATACAAGACCCCACATTTTGGAAAAGGTCTTCAAAATATTCTTAAGAACCACAAATCAGAAGCCTTTAATATTTGTTGTTCAGTATCCAAAATGGAGGTAAGATTAAAGTTTGTTGAAATCAATTCACAGGGTTTCCTCTTGCAGTGCAAATTTTAACTTAGTTCACTATGATAGATATTCTTTAAAAATCTTCTTATCCAGAACCAATAGTCAGAATCTTTTGATATTTGCAGTACATTCATATGGGGTGTTTGGGGACGGGTTTGGGGGGGGGGGGGGGGGGGGGGGGTTGAGTAAGTTTGTTCAAACCAATTTGCCCTTAATGCAATATGAGGAATAATCTTAATAAATCTTCTTCAGATCCAAGAGTCAGAATCTTTTTGATATTTGTTATATTGTTCAAATCACAACCCTTGGTTCATATTTGGGCTCGAGTTTTAACTTAGTGCAATATTAGGTATTAGGAACATTCTTTAAAAATCTTCTTCAGTACCACCAGTCAAAATCTTTTATTACTTGGTATGTGACATAATTGTTGGGGGGTGGGGGGGGGGGGGGGGATGGGGGGAGCAGATTGTAGTTTGTTCAAATCATGTCCCCATGTTCCTATTTGGGATTCATATGGGTTTTGCAAATCTTGACAAAAGGTGGACTACTCTTTAAAAATCCTTTAGAACCACCACTCAGAATCATTTGGTGTACAACATCATTATGGGGTCAGATGTAGGTTTCTTCAATATTAAGTCATATTTGGACTCTAAATTTGAGGTTGAATTTTAACTTTAGATTTCCAGAAGCACAACCGCCAGTCTGAATCTTTGGATATTTGGTGCACAGCATACTTAGGGGTGGAAATATGCATGTGTGTGGGGGTGGGGTGGGGGGGAGGGCAGATGAATTTTTGTTGTAAACAAGTTCTTAGGTTAATATATGGAAACCCTATGGGGACACCTCTGTGTAATATGAGGAATCGTCTTTAAAAATCTTCTTCGCAAGAACCACCAGTGAGAATATCCATAAAGGAGCCCACATGTGAAGTTATTGCAGTGTGAGGAATATAGTTTGAATATCTTCTTCAAATCCACAGGTCAAAAATTTTCTTATACAACATCCTGGTGGAGGATGGGGTAAATTGGAGGGGAAGAATTTAAACTTGGTGCAATATGTGGAACACTCCTTGAAAATCTCCTTTTTCGACATTCACCACTCAGACATTTTTGATACTTTGTATACATCATCATGGGGGTCAGATTCAAGTTTGTTCAAATCAAGTTTGTGAGGCTATTTAAGGGCTCCTTATTAGTCTGAATTATAGATTCAAACAATATGAGAGAAATTCTTTAAAAATCTTCTTGTTCAGATCCACCAGTCAAAATCTTTTGACATTTGTTACACAGTATCCTTAGAGAGTCAGATTTAAATTTGTAGAAAAATCAGGTCACTTGATTTATGTTTGAACTTCCTGTGACAGCTGGAATTCAGCAATATGAGAAATATTTTTAGCTCACCTGAGCGAAGCTCAGTGGGAGCTTTACTGATCGCATTCTGTCCGTCGTCCCGCGTTAACTTTACATTATCAACCTCTTCTTCAAAACCACTAGCCCAATTTTATTCAAATGTTGTGTAAATATTTATTACCTAATGCCAATTCATGTTTGTTCAAATGAAGTTGCCCCTCCTCCTGGGTGGTACCATGCCCCCAAGGGGCACCAAAATCTTTGAAAATCTTCTTCTTGTGAACCAGCAGTAGCCGAGACTTGATATATGGTATGCAGCTTCCTTTTAAGGTGTAGACTCAGATTTGTCCAAGAGAAGTTTGATGGGCTATATTTGGCGTCGTTATGGGAGGGGCAAAATTTTTGGTCCCGTCCGAAATTTCTATTTCCGAACCGAGAGGCTGATTTGAACCAAATTTTATGTGAGGGCTTATTGGGTCATAAGTACTTAATTTATGCCAATTTTTTTTTCCCCTTAGCCCCGTGGGAACCGCAGAAGCTAAAAATAGAAAAAAATTAAACCGCCCATATCTCCAAAACTGCATGGCACCGAGAATTTTTATTTGGTGTGAAGCTTCTTTAGGACCAACAGAAAGGATTGGTAAAAAAAAATTGCCATCGGTTTTATCATAGGGTACAGTTTCGGGACTTTAAAAAAGTGCTGAGTCAGCACTTTTTAACACCATTGGCAATGGGAAAAGCATTAAAAAATCTTCTCCAGATCCAGCAGGCAGAATCTTTTGATATTTGGTATGCAACATTGTAGTGTGGATCTGATTCAAGTTTGTTCAAATCGGCCCCGTGGGTTTATATTTGGGCTCAGTATAGGAGCCTGAATTCGAACTTAGTGCATTTCAGGCAAATTTCTTAAAAAATCTTCTTCTCCAGATCCAGCACGCAGAATCTTTTGATATTTGGTATGCAACATTGTGGGGTGGATCTGATTCAAGTTTGTTCAAATCGGCCCCCTGGATTCATATTTGGGCTCACTATAGAAGCTCGAATTCAAACTTAGTGCATTTCAGGCAAATTTCCTTAAAAATCTTCTTCTCCAGATCCAGCAGGCAGAATCTTTTGATATTTGGTATGCAACATTGTGGGGTGGATCTGATTCAAGTTTGTTCAAATTGGCCCCCTGGATTCATATTTGGGCTCACTATAGAAGCCCGAATTCGAACTTAGTGCATTTCAGGCAAATTTCTTAAAAAGTCTTCTTCTCCAGATCCAGCAGGCAGAATCTTTTAATATTTGGTATGCAACATTGTGGGGTGGATCTGATTCAAGTTTGTTCAAATCAGCTCCCTGGGTTCATATTTGGGCTCACTATAGAAGCTCGAATTCAAACTTAGTGCATTTCTGGCAAATTTCCTTAAATTAATCCACAGCTACCTAATATTTCTTTTGTTCTCTGTCATGAAAACAAGCCCTATAAAATCACACCAAGTACGGTTTTGATGAGAAAAGCTCAGTAAAACAGTACCAATATCTGGATATTGGGACGGTTTTGAAACAGTCCCAATAACTAGCTATTTGTACGATTGTCATGGTACTGTAATCATAACCATTCAAAAGTAAAGATGCTGTAAAGGAGGTGTGAAAAACTTTCTAACACATGAATTATCGACAAGCTTTTCTCGACAGAGCTACTGAATTGAGTGTGCATCGTGTCATTTTAATTTTTTGTTGCTTTTAATAACCAACAGCCCTGGTAAACTAAAAAGACTCCTGTGGAAACCTCGGAAGTGAAGCAGTGCTTATTTGCTGTGGTAAACAAGTTCAGTTTTACTGGTGAAATAGGACCTGGTCACCAGTGCCCGGGGTAGAAGTCCCCTAAAATGGGCAGCATGGGTGTAAACGATTGGCTAAACTTGACTTTACACCTTTTTTTGTGGTCACAATTAGCCACAGATGCAGAAAAGTGACCTTAAACACCAGTAAATAAATAAATAACCTAAAAAAAACACCCTTTTTTCAAATATTAAGATGGCAATCAGGCACCACCACCCGCCACCCCTGAGGGAAAGCGAACCTCTTCTTCAGATAAAAAAAAGAATTATTATTCCAAATGCTTTAAAAATGAACGATTATTAAATTTATCTGCCGCACTTTCGATGAGGGATTGAATAAGTGTTCCACCCTTGAGCTGAGACATTATATTAGCGGGAGAACAAATTACGTCCTGATGTGAGTTCACTTCAAAGCTACAGATCTGTTCACAATATCTGAACTCCTGATGCGTATCATAACTTCAATAGACTTCCTAGCAAGCAAACAATGGGTTATGCCCATTTTGTTTTTCGGGGGTAGAGCAAGCAAAAAGTGTTTTAAAATGTGGTTTTACTCGTGTCAAACTTTCTAAAATATACTCGCCCAAAAAAGAAAGTGTGCATTGCAGAAATTGATCAAACTCCAAAAAAATATTTTCGTAGGTGTAAAGAGTGTTAACCTGTTCATGAATAAGTTATATTGAACACAAAAACAGCTTTCCCCGTTAAAATTGCATTAACGTTAAATGACGTGCTGCACGTTTGTGAAAAGGCATGTTTTGCACGTGGAGAGTCTGAAAATTCATGCAGCAGTGTGAATCCTTGGGTATTTAAACACTAAAGTAAGGCCTTCCTATCATTCACATTCAAACTTGCGCTGCTGTTAAAACGACTCCACATTAGCATGCCAAGATTAACAATGAATCAACGTCTCCTTGCCCTGGGTATGATTAGAGCTGGCAGAACACACAGAGAGGTTGCCCAGCATTTGAACTGCCACTGTAACACTGTAGACAGGCTAGTCCATCGACATGCACAACATGATGACGTTCGAGACCGACCCCGCTCCGGGAGACCCCGAGTTACCATCCCTGCACAAGATTGGTATATCCGTGTCGTCCATCTCTAGAACCGGCAACAAACGGCAACGAAGACAGCCAGGAACATCCCTAACCTGAGACGGATACATCCTCAAACAGTAATCAACCGGCTGAGAGAATACGGCTTACGTCCTCGCAGACCTGCAGTTCGTCCGATTTTAACGTTATGTCATCGTCGTGCTCGACTGCAGTGGTGTAGAGTAGGGTTAGAGTTAGGCTTAGCCTAACCTAACCCTAACCTAACCCTACCTAACCCTATCCTAACCCAATTCCATGCTAACTTGTTCACTTCCATGAGGCGTAGATGCACAGCAGTAGTCGATGCAGACGGAGGTCATACCAGATATTGAGTGTGTGACTTTTGTGTTTGACCCTTAGTGTCTTTGACTCTCCATGGCACCAAGAGTATTCGTCATAGCGTAATGAAATTTCTCGTGTTGATCACAAATTGATTCATCTGTGATTGATTAAAATTTCCATGAATGAAAATGATATATATCTTTTTATAGTGTTATTTTTCAGCATGCACACTTTCTTTTTTGGGAGAGTATATAATTTTTTTGACTTTTGTTAACATTGAGGGGCTGTGGATTAAATCACATATATCACTATTTTGTGTACTATATGGGTAAATAATTGTACAGTTGTGCAGGTGTCCTCCAATATTTGGACTCGGCTTCGCCTTGTCCAAAATATCTCCGGACACCTGCACAACTGTACAATTATTTACCCATATAGTACACAAAATAGTGATATATCTATTACAATCTTCTTCTCCAGATCCAGCAGGCAGAATCTTTTGATATTTGGTATGCAACATTGTGGGGGTCGATCTGATTCAAGTTTGTTCAAATCAGCCCCCTGGATTCATATTTGGGCTCACTATAGAAGCCCGAATTCGAACTCAGTGCATTTCAGGCAAATTTCTTAAAAAATCTTCTCCAGATCCAGCAGGCAGAATCTTTTGATATTTGGTATGCAACATTGTGGGGTGGATCTGATTCAAGTTTGTTCAAATCGGCTCTCTGGGTTCATATTTGGACTCAGTATAGGAGCCCAAATTTGAACTTAGTGCATTTCAGGCAAATTTCTTTGAAAATCTTCTTCTCAAGATCCAGCAGGCAGAATCTTTTGATATTGGGTATGCAGCATGCTTAGGGGGGTGAGATTCAAGTTTGTTCAAGCCAAGACCCTGGGTTCATATTTGGGCTCACTGTGGTAGCCCGAATTATAACTTAGTTTAAAATGAGAAATTTTCTTTAAAAATCTTCTTCAGATCCAGCAGTGGAATGTTTTGATATTTGGTATGCAGCGTCCTTAGAGGGGTGAGATTCAAGTTTGTTCAAGCCATGTCCCTAGGTCCATATTTGGGCTCACTGTGGGAGCCCGAATGATAACTTAGTTCAAAATGAGGAATTTTCTTTAAAAATCTTCTTCAGATCCAGCAGTCGGAATGTTTTGATATTTGGTATGCAGCATCCTTAGGGGGTGAGATTCAAGTTTGTTGAAGCCATGTCCCTAGGTCCTTATTTGGGCTCACTGTGGGAGCCCGAATGATAACTTAGTTCAAAATGAGGAATTTTCTTAAAAAATCTTCTTCTTCAGATCCAGCAGTCGGAATGTTTTGATATGTGGTGTGTAGCATCCTTGGGGGGGGGGGGGGGGGGGGGGGGGGGGAGGGGGCGAATTCAAGTTTGTTAAAGCCAAGTCCCTGGGTCCATATTTGAACTCCCTGTGGGAGCCCGATTATAACTTAGTCAATATGAGGAATTTTTCTTTAAAATCTTCTTCTTCAGATCCAGCAGTCGGAATGTTTTGATATTTGGCATGCAGCAATCTTAGGGGGGTGAGATTCAAGTTTGTTGAAGCCAAGTCCCTGGGTTCATATATTGGCTCCCTGTGGGAGCCCGAATTATAACTTAGTTCAATATGAGGAATATTCTTTAAAAATCTTTTTTTTTTAGATCCACTGGTCAGAATCTTTGGATATTTGGTATAAACTTTTCTTAGGAGGAGCAGATGCAACTTGTTGAAATCAATTCTCTGAGTTGATATTTAGGCTACCATGTCAGGTGAATGCCTCAGGCCCCCTGGGGCCTCTTGTTGAAAATTGGCTTCTTCATATCCACCAGTCAACATCTTTTGATATTCAGAATACAGCATCATTACAGGCCTTGCATACTTTAGGAGTGCAGGAGTGCAATTTTTTGCACCCCTTGATTTTTTGGAATGCCAGACATGTTTGGGACTGCCTTTAAAATCTGTTATCATTTCGTGCCCTGAGTTCCAATATGTTCTATGTGCCAGTAGGCACATAGAACACATTGGAACTCAGTGGACAATTTGTCAATGTTGCATTGATTCACAATAATTCATGACCCATTCTGTGTTGCATTTCCACACATTTTGAGTGTAGAAGACAGTCACATAAGAATTGAATGCAACATTTTGAATAATGGGAAGATGTGTATGCCAATTTTTCCACTGTGTAGCTATTATAGAACAATTTTTCAGTCACATTAGTAATACCTTGAAGTTAATATAACCAAAATAGCATACAAGTATATGCATTGAACATTCCAGGTGCAGTTACACTCCAAAGCAATTGGAGGAAGGCAATTGTTTTGCAGTCTTTAATTTTCTAGACTGCCAGGTCTGATCATTATGAGGTTGCAATTCAAATTTGTTCAAATCAGAACCTTGGGTTCATATTTGTGCTTTGTGGAAGCTTGAAGTTTAACTCTACAATATGAGGAATATTCTTTAAAAATCTTCTTCCATTTCAGAATCATTAGATATTTGGAAAACATCATTTTTTATGGGGGGGTGGGGGGCAGATTCAAATTGTTACAATGAAGTCTCCAGGTTTATATTTGGGCTGCCTGTGGGAGCTTGAATATCAAGTTAGTGCAATATGAGTGTAATTCTTTAAAAATTTTCTTATTCATATCCACCAGTCAGAATCTGATGATATTTGGTACATGATATCCTTATGAGGTCAGACTCATGTTTGTTCAAATCAAGTGCTAACTAATCAGACCCTCAGTCATTTTAGCCCTTTCAACTATATTACTCTGTATTCTGTGGAAATGTTTGATTTTCTGTTTGTATGAGTATGAATTATTTGTTATAAAGCATTTTCCCTTCGGGAACTTTGACATTTTTAGAAGTGCTTGTTCTCACAAACAACTGCCCCAGTCAGTGGAAAAAATAATTAAATAATAACTGACAAAATATATATTTTTTTTAATTCTTAAACCACTTTATGGAAAAGCTATCGGCCTTTGTCACATGAGTGTTCCTGATCCCGTTGGGCCTCTTGTATACCTTTTATTTGTTGAAAATCAGTGGGAGATCTGGACTAGATTACCTTTAATGAAAATTAAAATGACATAACTACAACAACTGTTATTTTTTTCTGTAGATTCAAGAAATCCTGGAAGTGCAGGACATGCTGTATGGTTATAAAAGATATGTACACAAGAAAAGAACATTCAAAAGAAACTCGCAGTTAAAAGTGTCATTAAATACCATCAGATGAAAATCACAGTGGAAAGTGTCATTAAACCCAAATAAGTGAACAAACATTTAAAAGAAAATTTATCTTTGGTCCCACTGTTAACACACCGAAATCTCAAAGTGAGATTTGTGATGATGCAACTACTGCAGTTTGATGTTATATTGCACGTGTCAAGAAGGAATCCCATTAGGCATGGTGCTAAATCTAAAACTGAACTGAAAACTAAACTTTTCTGGAGTCAGCCTCAATGAGGATCAATCTCAGAACTGCACCACTGAGTTGCCTATCACTGAATGTTCTGCCACCATACCAATTGAGTTAACCCCAAAAGATTGGGATGAATTTAGCGAGTATTATGGTTCACATTTACAACCTTGATATGTGAGAACTGACAAATAAATTTTTGGATTTTTTGTGGCGATTCATATTTATGAGTGATAGGATTTTTATTTTTAGATCTACAGTGGATCATTTGCTTTCACATTTTCCTCACCAGAAATTTATCTTTTGTGAACAGATTTGCCAATTTGAATCAAATTTTGTATGCAAGTGGACATGTACAAATGTATATGATTTATTGGGAACCCAAGGTGCTAAACAGGAAAAATTTCAAATGCCCATATTTCCCAAACAGCATGGAGCAGAGAACTTGGATATAGTGTGAAGCAGCCTTAAGACTATTAGAATTGATTGGGCCAAAAAATTCTAATCTATTTTGTCATGGGGGTACTACCTGAAGTAATAGAAAATTGTTGAATCAGATTTTTTTTAAAAGTAAAAAAAAATGTCTTTTGCAGAACTACCAGTCAGTATCTTTTGATGTTTGGTATACAGCATCCTCAGAATGATCTGATTCATGTTTGTAATAAATAAGTCCCTGTCCCTCGTTTACTCCCTATGGAGGAAGATCATATTTCAACAGTGCAGTGTGAATAAAAAATGTTTAAAAAAAATTTTGAGATCCACCAGTTAAAATCTTTTGATATTTCATATTCAGAATCCTTATGGGAAGCAGATTCATGTTTTGTTCAGATCAAGTCCCTATGTTTATATTTGGGCTTCCTTTAGGATCCTGAATTTTAACTTGGTGCACTATGAGCAATATTCTTTAAGTAGTCATGCTTAATCAACCATAAAAAAGCAGTATCTGTTGGATCTATAATTTTCAAGTTATCATATGGACAATCAAAAGTCCCTGAAAATCCAAGATGGCTGCCATGGTTGCCATAATGGATATGCCAGAATGCTGGTAATCGAAAAGAACCATCCTCTTGTCATGACTAATAAACAATAAAGAAACAGTATTTGTTGGTTGTATTGTTTTCAAGTTATCGCGTGGTCAAACAAAAGTTGATGGACAGATGGACTCACATTGCCATACCATAATACCACCTGCTCATAAGAGCGGCCGTATAAAAACCCTTTTCTCCAGATCAGTCAGAATCTTTTGATATTTTCTATCCAGTATCCTTATGGAGGCTAGATGTGAGTCTGTTCAAATTACATCCATGGGTTCTTACTTTAGCTCTCTGTGGGAGTCCAAATTTTAACAGTGCAAAATGTGGAAAATTCTTAAGAATCTTCTTCAAATCCGCCCCTTAAAATCGCTTATTATTTCATATACATCAGCAGGGTATGGGGGAGATTCAAGTAGGTTCAAATCAAGCCCCAGAGTTTATATTTGGACTCCCTGACCATAAATTTTAATTTGGTTCAAGATGATGTAAATTCTTCAAAAATCTTCTTGCGATTCACTTGACAGAATCTTTTTATATTCGGTATGCAGCATCTGTAGAGGGTCTGATTGAAGTTTGTTCCAACATAAACCATGGGTTCATACTTGGGGCTCCTTTTGGGAGCAAATATTTTAACTAAGTTCGGTAGGAGTAATTTATTCTTTAAAAATCTATTTAATATCCACCAGTCAGAATGTTTCAATGTTCGGTATACAGCATTCTTTTGACAGTCAGATTCAACTTTGTGTAAGTTTTGTCCTGGGTTCATATTTGGACTCCTTATAGGAGCCCAAATTTTTACTTGGTACAATACAAGGAAAAGTCTTTAAAAGTCATTTTTGGATCAACCATTTGGAATCTTTTGATATTTGGTATTCCACATCCTTAGATCAGATTAAAGTGTGTTCAAATCAACTCCCTGGATTAAGATGCCCCGTATTATTTGTTGGAACTTGTAAATAGTAAATAGATGTTTTCCATGCTTATCGAGGCCTCTTCAAGGAGGACCTTGTTATTTGAAGATTATTTTATCCATATGTCTTTCTCAATATTTTAAGCATGTTCTTTCATTAGTTCTATAGAACCTGGTAACCAATTTGAGTGACAGTCTTCTACTGAAGTGGGCAACATAAATAATTGGCTAGACGATACTTTAAACTTGTTTTGTGGGTGTGATATGGCCATAGATGTTGAAAGGGACCTCAAACTTCAAAGCACCAAAAAAGAATTGTATTAAAATTATTCTTTGAAACTTATTATCTGGGTGTAGAGTCCTTCACAGTGTTTGTTTTTTTTTTAATCTGATGTTCAAGGACCTAGAAAATGGATAAAAAATTACTTTCTTGTGGAAAGTCATTGAAAAAACATATTTTTGTTAAATACTTGTTTGGTCTGCTTAAAATCTATTTGTGTACTTTTGTTGTATGCTCTGTGTTCATTATCCAGCATAATAATACTTGCACCTGTCACTATTGCTTGAGAATCTCTTTGAGAGAGCTTCCCAGGAATCAGTTTTAGGTGCAAGTACTATTTGTTGGAACTTGTAAATAGATAATCTCCATGCTTATTGAGGCCAGTTAAAATAAGAACTTGTTATTTGAAAGGTTATTTTTCATTATCCACATGTCTTTCTCAATAATTAAGCATATTTCTTTCACTGGTTTGAGAGGACACATTAACTAGTGCATGTTGGAGTCTTTTATTGAAGTGGGCAACATAAATAATTGGCTAGACTTTAAACTTCTTTTGTGGGTGTGATATGGCCTTAGATGATAAAAGTGACCTCAAACTTCAAAGTAGCAAAAACTGTTGTAATAAAATTATACTTTGAAATTTATTGTCTGGGTGTAGAGTTTGTAAACAGCCTTCAAAGTGCTTGATTTTTTAACCTGATGTTCAAGGCTCTTGAAAATGGTTGAAAATTTGACATTCTTGTGGTGGAAAGTCCTTGAAACATATATTTTTATACCCCCACTTTCGAAGAAAATGGGGGTATACTGGATTACATGCGTCCGTCCGTCCATCCGTCCGTCCGTGTGCGAGTCCATCCGAGAATATTCATCATAACTTATCTCGGGTATCGAATATTCTATTGCAATGAAATTTGCCATGAACACTGCTTATGGTATAGGCTTTAAAAAAAGGATTCAACGATATTTCTCACATTCTCCTTTTTAGAGTTATCCCCCTTTTTTTTTACTTAGAAATTGTAGGAAATAGACATTATTTGTCTGTTCAGCCTGTATCTCAGGTATGGGTTATCGGATTTCAGTGAAATATGGCCTGCAGTTTGCCTATGACAAAGGCTTCTGCCTCATTGCATAAAACTTCCAAACACCAAACAATTTACCATACCTTTTGACTTGGAAATTATTGGTAATTGTTGAAAACTTTTGAAGAAAATGGGGGAGTATACTGGGTTGGGGTTATCAGATTTCAGTGAAATATGGCATGCAGCTTGCCTATGACAAAGGCTTCTGCCTCATTGCATAAAACTTCCAAACACCAAACAATTTACCACACCTTTTGACTTAGAAATTATTGGTAATTGTTGAAAACTTTTGAAGAAAATGGGGGAGTATACTGGGTTGGGGTTATCAGATTTCAGTGAAATATGGCATGCAGCTTGCCTATGACAAACACCAAACAATTTACCATACCTTTTGACTTAGAAATTGTTGAAAATTTTCGAAGAAAATGGAGGGGGGGGGGGGGGGGGGGTTCTGGATTGTGTCCATCCAACTGTGCATTCGTCGTCAGTCCATACGAGAATATTCATAAATAATATTTGTTGGTCACAGGTATGCCCACACTAGGCGGTACACCACGTGGGGGTATGCACCGGATGAAAGTCCCGCTCTTGTTTGTAAATATATGTTGTTCGTCTACTTACCATCTGCACTCACAACTTGTATTATTTGTGTATTTTTTGGTATGTCCCATGTTCATTATCCAGCGTAATAATACTTGCACCTGACACTATTGCTTGAGAATCTCTTTGAGAGAGCTTCCCAAGGATCAGTTTTAGGTGTAGGTATTATTTGTTGGAACTTGTAAATATATGATCTCTGTGCTTATTGTAAGCTGTTACCAGGTGCATTTCTGTGAACATCCGTGATGAAGATATTAATTTGGGCTAAAAGTATCTAAAAGTTCTTGGAAAAGTCCTTGAAAAGTCAATAGTTTATAGTGCTGCAATCACAAAAGTGGACAGTGAATTCTGACAAAATCCTAAGTTGATTTGATGCAGTCAAAATTTGCTGTTACCATTTAATCATTCCCTACTGCACTTTCCAAGACTGTACGTGCTCATCATTTGCTGCATATTGACAGGTTGTATTCTTCACAAACATTTTTTATCTACCTGGTTTTTAGCTCACCTGACTGAAACTCAGGGTGTGCTATAGTGATCACTCAAAAATCCATCATCCAGGAACATGGTCTACAAAACATCTCCTCCAAAACCGATGAACCAGATACATTCAAATTGGAGGTGCTTGTTATGACAGGAATTGGGGGAAATGCTCCCAAATTAAGAAAAACTCTTCTCATGAACCTAATGGTACAATGACTTTGGATCTGAGCTTCTTTTTGAGGTGCTGAATAAAATTTGTTCAAAGTTATTTTGTAGTGCAATATCTGACTTTGTAATGGGAGGGCAAATTTTTTGGCCATGCCCAAAATTTTATATTTTTTTAACCAAAGGGCTGATTTGAATCAAATTGGTATGTGGTATTATTAGGTCATAAGTTCATGATTCATGCCAATGGTTTTTTCCTGCATTCTGTTCCTGAAAACCTCAGGGCCAAAAGAAATACAATATTCTTGGGGGGAATTGGATTGACCTTTATTGAAATCATACCCCTCCATTTATATTTGTGCTTCTTATTGGAGCCAAAATTTTTTAATTTGGTGCTATATGAAAATGTTCTTTAAAAATTTTATTCTCCATACCCGATGTTATTCTTCAAATCTATTGATATTTGGTATGCAACATCTTTACGTGACTCAGATTCAAAATTGTTCAAGCCAAATCCCTCAGTTAATACTTGGTCTCCCTATGGCAGCCCGATTTAAGTTTTTTTTTTTTTTTCAAATCAAGTCCCTCAGTTGATATTTGGGCTCTTTATGCAATCCCAAATTGTAACTTTATGCAATATGAGGCATATTCTTTAAAAGTCTTTTTAACAACCAGAAATCAGAACTTTTTGGTATTTGGTGTACAGCACCCAACAAAAGGTGAGCCTGGCTGTTAAGAATGGTGTCATTAAACCCCAGTAAATAGTTTGTTTATGGCATCCTTACAGGAGTCAGATTCAATCAATGCTATTAAAATCAAGTCCCTGGGTTAATACTTGGGTTCCCTGTTGGTTTATTGCAATGTGAGAAAAAATCTTCAGATCCACCAGTTAAAATCTTTCGATATCTGGTAAACAATATCCCTGGGAGAGTCAGATTCAATTTGGTTCAAGACAAGTCCCTGGGTTAAAATTTCGGCTCACTATGCAAGCCAAAATTTTAACTTTGTTCAATATGAGGAGTAATCATTAAAAAGCTGCTGCTTCTTCTTCAGATCCACAAGTCAGAATCTATTAATATTCAGTATACAACATCCTCAGAGGGGTTAGATTCAAATTTGTTCAAATCAAGACCCTGGGTTGATATTTGGGTTCCCTACAGGAACACAGATTTAAATTTAGTGAAGTATTGTGAAGATTCTTCAAAAAAATTTCTTCTCCAAAACCACCAGTCAAATTCTTGATAATGGTATACAACATCCTGGGGGAGGGGAGGGCATGGGAGCCCAAATTTGAACTCAGACCAACCTGAAGAATAATCTTTTTTCAGATTCACCAATCAAAATCTTTTGATTTTTATACAACATCTTTTGTGGGGGTAAGATTTCAATTTGTTCAAGTGAAGTCACTGGGTTATTTAGACTCCCAGTGGGAAGCTTGAATTTAACTTGGTGTAAAGGACAAATATTCTTTAACCTTTTAAACCCTGATGGTCTCTTCCATGTCAATTCAGTGGTAGCAAGAGTCCATATTCATTATTTTGGGGTAGACCAAGAAATATTTTCAATATACAAGCAGCCTTTGGACTGCATATTGAAAATATCAATTGCTTTCCCCAAACATGCATTAAACAGTCACCCTACTTGCTGAAAATTGGGACATATTAGGCTCCCAGACCAGAAAATCGGTCTTTAACATTCATAGGGTTAAAAAGCTTCTACTCCACAACCATCATTCAGAATCTTTCAATACTTAGTATACAAACACACTTGGTGTGGAGGGAGGCAGATTCAAGTTTGTTAAAATTAAGTCCCAGGATTCATATTGGTCTCCCTGAAGGAGCCTGTATTTTAACTTGGTACAATATGATGAATAATCTAATTTAGATCCATTGTTCAGAATCTTTCGATGTTTGGTATTCAAAATCCTTGTTGGGGGGGGGGGGGGCTGTGCAAAACAGAGTTATAAATAATATTAAAAATTATTTGTCTCTTGGTTGTCTTTTATTGATTATTTTTTATTGTTTTCCTGGAAATATATTATATAAGAGTATTTTAAGATTCATGTTATATATTAAAACATAAATTTTAACATTTTGTTTTGTTCTGTTGCTTTTATCCATGTAAGTTTGCTCCTTTTCCCAGTGCCTTCAAAGAAATATTTTCTATGTGCAGGGTTCTTATACTGTTTTGAATTCATTGAAAAGGTATTGACATTTGTTTTGGGCTAGAAAAGGTCTTGAAAAGTACGGAAAAATAGGCATGCAAGCCTTGTTAATATTGAATTAGTAAGGAAAATGCTAAAAAAAATTTAAAACACTTGAAGATCATTTTAATATAAAAAGATACCTTTAAAACACTTTGTAATTTAGTACTGTACTCATTGTAGTTCAAAAGTTTTGTTTGAGTAGACAAAGAAAAAAAATTAATGTTGGAAACTTTCCTGCCTTAACTGTTAAAGGCCAGGAGACTTGTATACATTTTTGATACTTTGACAGTCTACATCCTGTGACTCTGCAGTCCTTTATAGGTGGCCAAGACCTGTCTAAAAATGACGGCCAACTTTTTTAGAATGCAACTTGCAAATTTGCCCAGAGATTGCATATTGCGCAGAGATTGCAAATTGTGCCACCACTTCTGTTACTAAACTGATCGGTCAGAAGAAGGCATTAAGTTTTGACAAAAGAATGTTAAGTGTTAACAAAAGAATATTTCAAGATTTTTTGGAACTTTGATGTGTATGGACAGTGAGCCAACATGTCTGTAGTAAGTATTGGAATTGTTTTGGCTGGTAAGTGTAAGAACCCTGTGTGTGGGAACCCAAGGAAGCCTGGCTGTGCTTGTTGACTGCTGTAGAATAGTTCAGTCATTCTGTTAGAAGTCATTCAGAACAAATTGGCAACACCTGTGGGAAAAAGTCCTCAAGAGGTGAACAATCAAGTCATAAATGATATGTTGAACTTTACTCCATTTCACTTTAGTGACCAATATACCTCTAGCTGCTACAGTACAGTTACCATTAAATGGTCAAAATACATGCAAGGACAGTGTTGCCCTCGGGTACTTTTCTCAATCACAATAATCAGTCGTTTTCAGTAAATTTTCAAAGGAAGAAGCACTGGTGCTTCATTCATTGAAAATTTGATGGCAATTCCATTGTTTTATGTTGGAGATTCAATGTAGACACATGCATAGAAATGTTGCCCATGTTGTATTTTTACCTTTCCACAATGTCCATATTGTATTGTACATATGACCTTCAGCCCTACTGAAAGAAAGTTGAAGGAATTTTCAACTTCACGTCGATCAGATTTGGGTGTGTGACTCTCTCAATGGTCTCAATACATGACTAATTATATATTCACATGTGTGACCTCTGGAAGGTATTTTTTTTCCCAGTGGAGTGCATATGTACAGATATTACAGATGCTTCTAAGCTGCACAGAACTCTAGATCAAGGGAGATATCTGTGTATACGTCAGTGCCCCATGGACATCAGCAGTCAACAAAAGCTTGTTTACAAGGCTAACTGGCTGCAAAAGATATAATTAAAACTTATCCTGCCAAAAAAACCTCCTCGACCTGTATTCTGTGAGAGCTTTTTGGAGATTTACAGAACATAGTGTCAAGGTAGAGATCTATGTTTACATCAGTGCCCTAAAGATTTCAACACCCACCAGCAATCAAATTTATAGGTCTCACATTTATGTTGCAAAAGATGTCATTACAACCTACCCCACCTCCTCATCACAAACAAAGCTGTATAAAAAAACACTATTTAAGCTGAGCTGGTAAAAAAAAAAGTCTACTGGCTGCAATAGATTCCATTTCAACCTACACCTGGTAAAATCCTCCGAACAATGTATTCCATCTGAGATCTTTAAAGTGGCACAGCACTTCTGGTCACTGGGCATGCTTGCATTTATATCATTGGCCAAAGGAAATCAACAACAAGCCTATTTAAAGGTCAAACTAACTGGTTGCAAAAGACTTCATTACAATGTACTACACATAATTTGTTCCGTCACTATATTCCAGCTGAGCTGTTAAGCACTAATACAGTGCCTATGGTCACACAAGATGCCTGTGTTTATATCAGTGTTCCAAGGACATCAGAATTAAACAGAAGGTTAATTTATAGGTTTCATCAACGTAATTGCAACCGATCTCCAGATAAAATGCTCCTTACACTATATACTAGGGTGAGCTCTTTGGAGCAGTGCAGGGTTCATGATAAAGTGTTCCTAGGACATCAATACCAACAAGTAGTTAATTTATAGGTCTTGCAAACTGGTTGAAAGAGACTGCATTAGAACCAACCCCCTGTGCAGTGCTCATGGTGGAGGGACACACTGGTATGTACATTGTGTCAAGGACTAGGGCTGTCACGATTTTTTAATTTAGGAATTGATTAATCGTTGCAAATAATCAATAATAATCGATTAATCGTACCTAGATGACCCCCCTCTCCCTCTCTTTGAAGTTGTTAAAAATGAAGTTCAAGTCAGTTGACGTACCTCAAGTAAACAACGAAGACAATCCTCTTTTAGGTACATTCAAAGCTTTGATGATCTGAACTTTTGAACCGTCAGTGTAATAATCAAGACAGGTTGTCAGTTGTGAACTTAACAAGTTCACAACTGCTGACCAGTCTTGATTATTACACTGACTGTTCAAAAGTTCAGAACATCAAAGCTTTGAATATATCTAAAAGACAAATGCTTCTAACAGCCTCTTGAGGTTTAACATCGACGTTCTTGACCTTTTACCTTTAGAAACACTAGTTTTTTCATCAAATTTTTACCTGCGCCAGTGGCAGTGCAGGTCTAGTAACTGCTCGACTCTGTCCATCAGTCCGTCCGAAACACTTCTTCAGTCAAAGTTTTCTTGGCTTCTATGAAAGGGAATGATTTTATATTTGGTCTGCTGCTTCAAAATGATGAGTTGTATCGTGTATCTAATTTTCAGATCTGCCGTGGCTGAATTGCATGCAGCGACGCAGGTCCAGACCCGGTATTGGTCTTAGCTTGTTTTAAGTTTATAAACGTCTAAAAGAAGGTAAAATTTACCGATTGTTCGACAACAAAAAATACTAATCGATTTTGTTGTGACCGATCGACAATCGATTAATCATGACAGCCTTACCAAGGACATCAAAACAGAAATTAATTTAGAGATCTTGTTACCTGGTCGCAATAGACATCATTACATCCTCCTAAAACATACGTTATTCTTTAAACTAAATTCCATCTGAGCTCCTAATGAGCTGCACAATGCTTATGTCAGAGATACACCTCTATTTAAATGAAAACTCAACATTAAGCTCATATGTAGATCTTGGTAACTCGTTGCAATTGCAATTTTCTGCATAGAAAATGCTTCATACACTGTATTCCAGATGAGGTCTTTAGAGATCTACTGCACTTGTAGCTGTGTTTATATCACAATGGGGCCACAAGATCATTTATAGGTCTCACTAACTTGTTGCAATGGACTTCAATAAAACCTACCACACATTAATTGTTACTTACACTGTATTCCAGCTTTGCTCTTGAGAGCTATACACATTGTGGTAATGGGATCCACCTATATAATATTTATATTGGGGTCCCGAAGGCATCATAGCTCGACACAAGCTCATTAAAAGCTTTCACTAATTCATTGCAATAAACATCATTACAAAATTCTGCACAGAAAATGCTTCTTACACTGTATTCCAGCTGTGCAGCGCATCTGGTCATGGTTGATGCTGGTATGTATATCTCTGTTCCAAGGGCATCAACTTCCAACAAGAAGCTGATTTATATCCCTCGCTAACTGGTTGGAATAAACGTCATTACAACCTTCCCCCAAATAAAATAGTCTTTACACTGTATTCCAGGTGAGCTCTTTAAAAGAGGTCTTTAACCCTTTGCATACTGCTGGCGGATATTCCTGCCCAACACAGGGGTTCTCTTGTCATTGAAACCAATATAATTTGAACACATTTAATCAGATTTTCCCCTTGTAAATTGAATGACTTTTTTCATCAAAGATTTCTTGTGTTATACTAAGATTAATTTTTTTATCAAATCTAGTCATGGCTGCTTCAAAGCAGCCATGACTAGATTTTGATGAAAAATATCTTAAAAATACTCAGCAGGTTAAGAGTTAAACTGTATTCCAGGTGAGCTCTTTAAAGGGGTAGAGAGCTTACGTTCGGGTCACACATATTTACACAAGCATTTCAAGGACATCAAAACCCCACAATAACCTGATCTGTAGGTTATTCTAACTGTTTGCAATGGGTATCATAATCAAACCCATGTAAAATAATTTTTATACTGTATACCAGCTGATCTCTTTAGCGCTGAAGGGGCTTATGGTCATGGAAGAAGCCTGTATTTATACCAGTATCCCAAGAACATCAGCATTCAACAACAAGGTCATTTATAGGTCTCACTACCTGATTTCAATAGACATCACTTCAACCTAGCACACAAGAACTGATAGTTACACTGTCTTATAGCTGAGCACTAAAGAGCTATACTGTACCTATGGTTACAGGATATGCCTCTTTTTATAACAGTGTGTCAAGGGTAAGAACATTCAACAGCAAACTCATTTATAGTTCTTCTTAACTATTTGAAATGGACATAATTGCAACCTAGAACCTACCCCATCATAAAATGCTCCTTACACCGAATAAAGATAAGCTCATTTGAGCTGTACAGGGTTCATGGCCAAGGGAGAGGCATGCATTTATATCAGTGCCCCAAGGACATCATCACCCAACAACAAGCTAATTTATAGGTAGGTACCTGGTTGCAATAGACGTAACAACCTACCATACATAAAATGATCCTTTCACTGTATTGCAGCTGAGCTCTTTAAAGCTGCACCACATTTATGGTCATGGGGGATGCCTGTATTGATATCAGTGTCACAAGAACATCAACATTTAACAAGCACATTTATAGATTTCACCTACTGGTTTCAATAGATCTCATTACAACCTACCACATGCAAAATGATCCTTACATTGTATTTCAGCTGATCTCTTTAAAGCTGTACATCACTTCTGGTCATTGACAATGATGGTATTTATGTCAGTGTCTCAAGGACTTTGTGATTCATCCACAAGATCATTTATAGGTCTTGATACCTGGTTTCAATAGACATCATTACAACCTACCAGTCATAAATGCTCCTCACACTGTATTCCAGCAGAGTTCTTTAGAGCTGTACAGCACTTTTGGTCATGGAGGATGCCTGTATTTGTATCAGTATCATGATTCAGCCACATGATTACTTATAGGTATTTGTAATCCATTCCAATAGGGGTCATTACAAACAAAATGGTCTTCACACTGTATTGCACATGAGCTCTTTAGAGTTGTGCAGACCTTATGTTTGGGAGACACATCTATAGTTACACAAGCACCTTAATGACATCAACACCCAAAACAAGCTAGCTTGTAAGTCTTGTGAACTGGTTACAATTGGTATCAGTACAAGCCATCCCCATAAAATGATCCTTACACTGTATTCTAGCTGAGTCTTGAGAGCTACATGGGGATTATGGTTACGGAAGAAGATGGTATTTATATCAGTGTCTCGAGGACATCAACATTTAACAACAAGCTAATTTATAGGTCGCTATTTGGTTGTAACATACGTCATAACAACATATCACAAAATGTAAAATGTTCCTTAACTTTATTCCAACTGAGCTTTTTCGACCTATATAGCACTTTGGTAATTTTTGACACACAAATCTATATCTGTGTTTCAAGGAAATCAACTCGCAACAAGAATCTATTTTATACCTCTTGTTAGCTGGTTGGAATAGACATCATTACAATCTTCCCACAAATAAAATGGTCTTTAGACTGTATTCTAGGTGAGCTCTTCGGTTGTGCAGAGCTTATGTTTGGGAGATACATCTATATTTACACAAGTATCTCCAGGGCATAAAGCCTGTATTTATATCAATGTCCCATGGACATCACTCATCTGTAAAAGTTCATTTATAGGTCTCATTGCCTGGTTGCAATAGACATTACACCCTACCACACAAAAATCGTTATTTACACTGTATTTCGGTTGAGTGCTTAAGAGCTATATGGTGCTGAACTGCTGATGGCCATGGGATATGTTTCTATTTATAACAGTGAACCAATGACAAACTCAACAAACACATTTATAGGTCTGGTTGAATAGATGTCATTGTAACCTATACCTACATATAAAAGCTTCTTACACTGTATTGCAGGTGAGCTGTGCAGGGTTTGTAGTCAAGGGAGAAACATGCATTCATATCAGTGTTCCAAGGGCATCAACCCCCAACAAGAAGCTAATTTATAGGTCTTGCTTCCTTGTTGAAAGAGACAGCATTGGGACCAACTCAGAAGGAAAATGCTCTTAACTCTGTACTCCAGGTGAGCTCCTCAGAGCTGTTCAACACTTGTGGTTATGAAGGTCACCTGTTTTTATATCAGTGTCCTAAGGCCATGGCGATTTAGCCACAAGATCATTTACCGGTCTCAATAACTCACTGCAATGGATTCCATAACAACAAACCACACGTAAATTGTTACTTACATGGTATTCTAGCCGAGCTCTTAAGACCTATACAGTCCCTATGGTCATGGGATATGGCTGCATTCATATTAGTGTCCCTAGAATATCAAAACTAAATAACAAGCTGATTTATAGGTTTCACTAACTTGTTGCAATAAACATCATCACATTTTGTACAGAAAATGCTTGTTACACTGTACTCAATGTGAGCTCTTTAAAACTGTGCAGCGCTTCTGGTCATGGTTGATGCTGGTATGTTTATCTCTGTTCCAAGGATATCAACTTCCAACAAGAAGTTGATTTTTATCTCTCAATAACTGGTTAAAATAGATGTCATTACAACCTTCCCCAAATAAAACGGTCATTATGCTGTATTTGGTGAGCCCTTCAGAATTTTGCAGAGCTTATTTTTGTGTGACACATCTATATCTACACAAGCATCTCAGGAACATCAAAACCCCACAACTTGTTCTAATTCCACCTGAGGTCTTGTACTAATTCCACCTGAGATCTTTATAGGTCTTGTTAACTAATTACAATGGGTAGCATGGGGTAGCATTACAACCCATCCCACATAGAATGATCCTTACATTGCATTCCAGCTGAGCTCTTTATTGCTGCATGGGGCCTATGATCATGGAAGAAACATGAATTTATATCAGTGTCCCAAGGACATCACAAATCTTCCAAGAAGGCATTTATAGGTCTCGCTACCTTCTTGCAACAGACAGCATAACATCCTATCACAAGTAAATCTGTATTTAAACTGTATTCCAGTTGAGCTCTAAGAGCTATACGGTGCTTATGGCCATGTGATATGTCTCTGTTTATATCAGTGTCCCAAGGAATCCAAAACTCAACAACAAACTCATTTATTGGTCTTGCTATCTGGTTGAAATAGACGTAATTGCAACATATCCCAACATAAAAAGCTTGTTACACTGTATTCCAGGTGAGCCCATTGGAGCTGTACAGGGTTTGTTGTCAAGGGAGAATCATACATTCATATCTGTGTCCGATAACTCCCAACAACAAGCTAATATCTAGGTCATACTTCCTTGCTGAAAAACACAGCACTGAAACCAACCTTATGGTCTCTGGAAAAGCCTTTATTTATATCAGTAACCCAAGGATGTCAAAATCTAACAAAAAGATTATTTATAGGTCTCACTATCTAGTTGCAATAGGCGTCATTACAATGTAGCACACTTTAATTGTTAGTCACAGTGAATTCCACCTGAGCTCTTTAAAGGTGCATGTGGCTTAGGGTCACAGCAAAAGCCTGTATTTATATCATTAGTCCAGACATCAACATTTAACTAGAAGGTCATTTATAGGCTTCCTTTCAACCTAGCACACATGAATTATTAGTTACATTGTATTCCAGCTGAGCTCTTTAGAGCTACATGCACCTTGTGGTAACAGGAAAAGTCTATATCTATATCAGTAGATATTTAACAAGAAGTTCATTTATAACTCTCACAACCAGTTTGCAATAGATGTCATTACAAAAATACACCTTGAATTTTAGTGACACTGTATTCCAGCTGAGCTGTCCAGAGCTGCTGATGAGGGCTCATAGTCACAGAAAATGGCAGTATTGATATTACTAGGCCAAGTATGTCAGCTTTTAACAAGTCATTTATAAGTTCCAATATCAATAGATGTCATCATAAAAATACACACCTGAATTATTAGTTACACTGTATTCCAGCCGAGCTATTTAGATCTGGATGTAACTTATGCTCACAGTAAAAGTCTGTATTTATATCAGTAGCCCAAGAATGTCAACATTCAAGAGAAGGGTCATTTATAGGCATCATTACCTGATTGCAATGGACATCACTACAACCTAGAACACATGAATTGTTAGTTACACTGTATTTTAGCTGAGCTCTTTAGAGCTGATTGGGGTTAATGGTCTAAAAAAGCCAATTGGGGTCCAAGGTCACAAAAAGAGCAGTATTGATATTAGTAGCCCAAGGACATGAACATTTAACAGGAGACCACTCATAGGTATCATTACCTGATTACAATAGACATCGTTACAACCTAGCCCACAGGAATTCTTAGTTACACTGTATTCCAGCTGAGCTCTTTGGAGCTGGATGGAGCTTGTGGTCACATTAAAAGCCTGTATTTATATCTGTAGCCCGAGGACATCAATATTTAACTAGCAGTTCATTTATAGATCTTATTACCCGATTGCAAAATACATCATTAGAACCAAGCACACATGAAATATTAGTTATACTGTATTCCAGCTGAGCTCTTTATAGCTGATAGGGATTAGTGGTCTCAAAAAACGGTAATATTGATATTAGTAGCCCCAGGACTTCAACATTTAACAAGAATATCATTTATAGGTATCATTACCTCATTACAATAGATGTCATTACCACCCACCCACACGAATTATTAGTTACACTGTATTCCAGGTGAGCTCTTTAGAGCCACTTGGGGTCCACGGTCACGTAAAATGGCAGAATTGATATTAGTAGCCTAAGGACATCAACATTTAACAGGAAGACCATTCATAGGTATCATTACCTGATTGGAATAGATGTCATTACAACCGAGCCCACAGAATCATCAGTGACACTGTATTCCAGCTGAGCTCTTTAGAGCCGATTGGGGTTAATGGTTTCAAAAAACGGCAGTATTGATATTAGTAGGCCCAGGACTTCAACATTTAACAAGAAGATCATTTATAGGTATCACTACCTCATTACAATAGACATCAGTACAACCCACCCACAGGAATTATTAGTTACACTGTATTCCAGGTGAGCTCTTTAGAGCCAATTGGGGTCCACAGTCACAGAAAATGGCAGAATTGATATTAGTAGCCTAAGGACATCAACATTTAACAGGAAGACCATTTATAGGTACCATTACCTGATTGCAATAGATATCATTACAACCTAGCCCACAGGAATTATCAGTGACACTGTATTCCAGCTGAGCTCTTTATAGCTGATAGGGATTAGTGGTCTCAAAAAACGGCAATATTGATATTAGTAGCCCCAGGACTTCAACATTTAACAAGAAGATCATTTATAGGTATCATTACCTCATTACAATAGACATCATTACAACCCACCCACACGAATTATTAGTTACACTGTATTCCAGGTGAGCTCTTTAGAGCCAATTGGGGTCCACGGTCACAGAAAATGGCAGAATTGATATTAGTAGCCTAAGGACATCAACATTTAACAGGAAGACCATTCATAGGTACCATTACCTGATTGCAATAGATGTCATTACAACCTAGCCAACAGGAATTATCAGTGACACTGTATTCCAGCTGAGCTCTTTAGAGCCGATTGGGGTTAATGGTTTCAAAAAACGGCAGTATTGATATTAGTAGGCCCAGGACTTCAACATTTAACAAGAAGATCATTTATAGGTATCACTACCTCATTACAATAGACATCAGTACAACCCACCCACAGGAATTATTAGTTACACTGTATTCCAGGTGAGCTCTTTAGAGCCAATTGGGGTCCACAGTCACAGAAAATGGCAGAATTGATATTAGTAGCCTAAGGACATCAACATTTAACAGGAAGACCATTTATAGGTACCATTACCTGATTGCAATAGATGTCATTACAACCTAGCCCACAGGAATTATCAGTGACACTGTATTCCAGCTGAGCTCTTTAGAGCCGATTGGGATTAATGGTTTCAAAAAATGGCAGTATTGATATTAGTAGGCCCAGGACTTCAACATTTAACAAGAAGATCATATATAGGTATCATTACCTCATTACAATAGACATCATTACAACCCACCCACAGGAATTATTAGTTACACTGTATTCCAGGTGAGCTCTTTAGAGCCAATTGGGGTCCACGGCCACAGAAAATGGCAGAATTGATATTAGTAGCCTAAGGACATCAACATTTAACAGGAAGACCATTCATAGGTACCATTATCTGATTGCAATAGATGTCATTACAACCTAGCCCACAGGAATTATCAGTGACACTGTATTCCAGCTGAGCTCTTTAGAGCTGATTGGGGTTAATGGTCTCAAAAATCGGTAGTATTGATATTAGTAGCCCCAGGACTTCAACATTTAACAAGAATATCATTTATAGGTATCATTACCTCATTACAATAGACGTCATTACAACCCAGCCCACAGGAATTATTAGTTACACTGTATTCCAGGTGAGCTCTTTAGAGCCAATTGGGGTCCAGGGTCACAGAAAAGGGCAGAATTGATATTAGTAGCTTAAGGACATCAACATATAACAGGAAGACCATTCATAGGTATCATTACCTGATTGCAATAGATGTCATTACAACCTAGCCCACAGGAATTAACAGTGACACTGTATTCCAGCTGAGCTCTTTAGAGCCGATTGGGGTTAATGGTTTCAAAAAACGGCAGTATTGATATTAGTAGGCCCAGGCCTTCAACATTTAACAAGAAGATCATTTATAGGTATCATTACCTCATTACAATAGACATCATTACAACCCACCCACACGAATTATTAGTTACACTGTATTGCAGGTGAGCTCTTTAGAGCCAATTGGGGTCCACGGTCACAGAAAATGGCAGAATTGATATTAGTAGCCTAAGGACATCAACATTTAACAGGAAGACCATTCATAGGTACCATTACCTGATTGCAATAGATGTCATTACAACCTAGCCCACAGGAATTATCAGTGACACTGTATTCCAGCTGAGCTCTTTAGAGCTGATTGGGGTTAATGGTTTCAAAAAACGGCAGTATTGATATTAGTAGGCCCAGGACTTCAACATTATACAAGAATATCATTTATTGGTATCATTACCTCATTACAATAGACATCATTACAACCCACCCACACGAATTATTAGTTACACTGTATTCCAGGGGAGCTCTTTAGAGCCAATTGGGGTCCACTGTCACAGAAAATGGCAGAATTGATATTAGTAGCCTAAGGACATCAACATTTAACAGGAAGGCCATTCATAGGTACCATTACCTGATTGCAATAGATGTCATTACAACCTAGCCCACAGGAATTATCAGTGACACTGTATTCCAGCTGAGCTCTTTAGAGCTGATTGGGGTTAATGGTCTAAAAAATCGGTAGTATTGATATTAGTAGCCCCAGGACTTCAACATTTAACAAGAATATCATTTATAGGTATCATTACCTCATTACAATAGACGTCATTACAACCCAGCCCACAGGAATTATAGTTACACTGTATTCCAGATGAGCTCTTTAGAGCCAATTGGGGTCCACGGTCACAGAAAATGGCAGAATTGATATTAGTAGCCTAAGGACATCAACATTTAACAGGAAGACCATTCATAGGTACCATTACCTGATTGCAATAGACATCATTACCACCCACCCACACAAATTATTACTTACACTGTATTCCAGGTGAGCTCTTTAGAGCCAATTGGGGTCCACGGTCACAGAAAATGGCAGAATTGATATTAGTAGCCTAAGGACATCAACATTTAACTGGAAGACCATTCATAGGTATCATTACCTGATTACAATAGATGTCATTACAACCTAGCACACAGGAATTATCAGTGACACTGCATTCCAGCTGAGCTCTTTAGAGCTGATTGGGGTTAATGGTCTCAAAAATCGGTAGTATTGAAATTAGTAGCCCCAGGACTTCAACATTTAACAAGAATATCATTTATAGGTATCATTACCTCATTACAATAGACGTCATTACAACCCAGCCCACAGGAATTATTAGTTACACTGTATTCCAGGTGAGCTCTTTAGAGCCAATTGGGGTCCAAGGTCACAGAAAATGGCAGAATTGATATTAGTAGCCTAAGGACATCAACATTTAACAGGAAGACCATTCATAGGTATCATTACCTGATTGCAATAGATGTCATTACAACCTAGCCCACAGGAATTATCAGTGACACTGTATTCCAGCCGAGCTCTTTAGAGCCGATTGGGGTTAATGGTTTCAAAAAACGGAAGTATTGATATTAGTAGGCTCAGGACTTCAACATTTAACAAGAAGACCATTTATAGGTATCATTACCTCATTACAATAGACATCATTACAACCCACCCACACAAATTATTAGTTACACTGTATTCCAGGTGAGCTCTTTAGAGCCAATTGGGGTCCACTGTCACAGAAAATGGCAGAATTGATATTAGTAGCCTAAGGACATCAACATTTAACAGGAAGACCATTCATAGGTACCATTACCTGATTGCAATTGATGTCATTACAACCTAGCCCACAGGAACTATCAGTGACACTGTATTCCAGCTGAGCTCTTTAGAGTAGATTGGGGTTAATGGTCTCAAAAATCGGTAGTATTGATATTACTAGCCCCAGGACTTCAACATTTTAACAAGAATATCATTTATAGGTATCATTACCTCATTACAATAGACGTCATTACCACCCACCCACAGGAATTATTAGTTACACTGTATTCCAGGTGAGCTCTTTAGAGCCACTTGGGGTCCACGGTCACATAAAATGGCAGAATTGATATTAGTAGCCTAAGGACATCAACATTTAACAGGAAGACCATTCATAGGTATCATTACCTGATTGGAATAGATGTCATTACAACCTAGCCCACAGGAATCATCAGTGACACTGTATTCCAGCTGAGCTCTTTAGAGCCGATTGGGGTTAATGGTTTCAAAAAACGGCAGTATTGATATTAGTAGGCCCAGGACTTCAACATTTAACAAGAAGATCATTTATAGGTATCACTACCTCATTACAATAGACATCAGTACAACCCACCCACAGGAATTATTAGTTACACTGTATTCCAGGTGAGCTCTTTAGAGCCAATTGGGGTCCACAGTCACAGAAAATGGCAGAATTGATATTAGTAGCCTAAGGACATCAACATTTAACAGGAAGACCATTTATAGGTACCATTACCTGATTGCAACAGATGTCATTACAACCTAGCCCACAGGAATTATCAGTGACACTGTATTCCAGCTGAGCTCTTTAGAGCCGATTGGGATTAATGGTTTCACAAAATGGCAGTATTGATATTAGTAGGCCCAGGACTTCAACATTTAACAAGAAGATCATTTATAGGTATCATTACCTCATTACAATAGACATCATTACAACCCACCCACAGGAATTATTAGTTACACTGTATTCCAGGTGAGCTCTTTAGAGCCAATTGGGGTCCACGGCCACAGAAAATGGCAGAATTGATATTAGTAGCCTAAGGACATCAACATTTAACAGGAAGACCATTCATATGTACCATTATCTGATTGCAATAGATGTCATTACAACCTAGCCCACAGGAATTATCAGTGACACTGTATTCCAGCTGAGCTCTTCAGAGCTGATTGGGGTTAATGGTCTCAAAAATCGGTAGTATTGATATTAGTAGCCCCAGGACTTCAACATTTAACAAGAATATCATTTATAGGTATCATTACCTCATTACAATAGACGTCATTACAACCCAGCCCACAGGAATTATTAGTTACACTGTATTCCAGGTGAGCTCTTTAGAGCCAATTGGGGTCCAGGGTCACAGAAAAGGGCAGAATTGATATTAGTAGCCTAAGGACATCAACATATAACAGGAAGACCATTCATAGGTATCATTACCTGATTGCAATAGATGTCATTACAACCTAGCCCACAGGAATTAACAGTGACACTGTATTCCAGCTGAGCTCTTTAGAGCCGATTGGAGTTAATGGTTTCAAAAAAAGGCAGTATTGATATTAGTAGGCCCAGGACTTCAACATTTAACAAGAAGATCATTTATAGGTATCATTACCTCATTACAATAGACATCATTACAACCCATCCACACGAATTATTAGTTACACTGTATTGCAGGTGAGCTCTTTAGAGCCAATTGGGGTCCACGGTCACAGAAAATGGCAGAATTGACATTAGTAGCCTAAGGACATCAACATTTAACAAGAAGACCATTCATAGGTACCATTACCTGATTGCAATAGACATCATTACCACCCACCCACACAAATTATTACTTACACTGTATTCCAGGTGAGCTCTTTAGAGCCAATTGGGGTCCACGGTCACAGAAAATGGCAGAATTGATATTAGTAGCCTAAGGACATCAACATTTAACAGGAAGACCATTCATAGGTATCATTACCTGATTACAATAGATGTCATTACAACCTAGCCCACAGGAATTATCAGTGACACTGTATTCCAGCTGAGCTCTTTAGAGCTGATTGGGGTTAATGGTCTCAAAAATCGGTAGTATTGATATTAGTAGCCCCAGGACTTCAACATTTAACAAGAATATCATTTATAGGTATCATTACCTCATTACAATAGACGTCATTACAACCCAGCCCACAGGAATTATTAGTTACACTGTATTCCAGGTGAGCTCTTTAGAGCCAATTGGGGTCCAAGGTCACAGAAAATGGCAGAATTGATATTAGTAGCCTAAGGACATCAACATTTAACAGGAAGACCATTCATAGGTATCATTACCTGATTGCAATAGATGTCATTACAACCTAGCCCACAGGAATTATCAGTGACACTGTATTCCAGCCGAGCTCTTTAGAGCCGATTGGGGTTAATGGTTTCAAAAAACGGAAGTATTGATATTAGTAGGCTCAGGACTTCAACATTTAACAAGAACACCATTTATAGGTATCATTACCTCATTACAATAGACATCATTACAACCCACCCACACAAATTATTAGTTACACTGTATTCCAGGTGAGCTCTTTAGAGCCAATTGGGGTCCACTGTCACAGAAAATGGCAGAATTGATATTAGTAGCCTAAGGACATCAACATTTAACAGGAAGACCATTCATAGGTACCATTACCTGATTGCAATTGATGTCATTACAACCTAGCCCACAGGAACTATCAGTGACACTGTATTCCAGCTGAGCTCTTTAGAGCTGATTGGGGTTAATGGTCTCAAAAATCGGTAGTATTGATATTACTAGCCCCAGGACTTCAACATTTAACAAGAATATCATTTATAGGTATCATTACCTCATTACAATAGACGTCATTACCACCCACCCACACGAATTATTAGTTACACTGTATTCCAGGTGAGCTCTTTAGAGCCACTTGGGGTCCACGGTCACATAAAATGGCAGAATTGATATTAGTAGCCTAAGGACATCAACATTTAACAGGAAGACCATTCATAGGTATCATTACCTGATTGGAATAGATGTCATTACAACCTAGGCCACAGGAATCATCAGTGACACTGTATTCCAGCTGAGCTCTTTAGAGCCGATTGGGGTTAATGGTTTAAAAAACGGCAGTATTGATATTAGTAGGCCCAGGACTTCAACATTTAACAAGAAGATCATTTATAGGTATCACTACCTCATTACAATAGACATCAGTACAACCCACCCACAGGAATTATTAGTTACACTGTATTCCAGGTGAGCTCTTTAGAGCCAATTGGGGTCCACAGTCACAGAAAATGGCAGAATTGATATTAGTAGCCTAAGGACATCAACATTTAACAGGAAGACCATTTATAGGTACCATTACCTGATTGCAATAGATGTCATTACAACCTAGCCCACAGGAATTATCAGTGACACTGTATTCCAGCTGAGCTCTTTAGAGCCGATTGGGATTAATGGTTTCAAAAAATGGCAGTATTGATATTAGTAGGCCCAGGACTTCAACATTTAACAAGAAGATCATTTATAGGTATCATTACCTCATTACAATAGACATCATTACAACCCACCCACAGGAATTATTAGTTACACTGTATTCCAGGTGAGCTCTTTAGAGCCAATTGGGGTCCACGGCCACAGAAAATGGCAGAATTGATATTAGTAGCCTAAGGACATCAACATTTAACAGGAAGACCATTCATAGGTACCATTATCTGATTGCAATAGATGTCATTACAACCTAGCCCACAGGAATTATCAGTGACACTGTATTCCAGCTGAGCTCTTTAGAGCCGATTGGGGTTAATGGTTTCAAAAAACGGAAGTATTGATATTAGTAGGCTCAGGACTTCAACATTTAACAAGAAGACCATTTATAGGTATCATTACCTCATTACAATAGACATCATTACAACCCACCCACACAAATTATTACTTACACTGTATTCCAGGTGAGCTCTTTAGAGCCAATTGGGGTCCACGGTCACAGAAAATGGCAGAATTGATATTAGTAGCCTAAGGACATCAACATTTAACAGGAAGACCATTCATAGGTATCATTACCTGATTACAATAGATGTCATTACAACCTAGCCCACAGGAATTATCAGTGACACTGTATTCCAGCTGAGCTCTTTAGAGCTGATTGGGGTTAATGGTCTCAAAAATCGGTAGTATTGATATTAGTAGCCCCAGGACTTCAACATTTAACAAGAATATCATTTATAGGTATCATTACCTCATTACAATAGACGTCATTACAACCCAGCCCACAGGAATTATTAGTTACACTGTATTCCAGGTGAGCTCTTTAGAGCCAATTGGGGTCCAGGGTCACAGAAAAGGGCAGAATTGATATTAGTAGCCTAAGAACATCAACATATAACAGGAAGACCATTCATAGGTATCATTACTTGATTGCAATAGATGTCATTACAACCTAGCCACAGGAATTAACAGTGACACTGTATTCCAGCTGAGCTCTTTAGAGCCGATTGGGGTTAACGGTTTCAAAAAACGGCAGTATTGATATTAGTAGGCCCAGGACTTCAACATTTAACAAGAAGATCATTTATAGGTATCATTACCTCATTACAATAGACATCATTACAACCCACCCACACGAATTATTAGTTACACTGTATTCCAGGTGAGCTCTTTAGAGCCAATTGGGGTCCACGGTCACAGAAAATGGCAGAATTGATATTAGTAGCCTAAGGACATCAACATTTAACAGGAAGACCATTCATAGGTACCATTACCTGATTGCAATAGATGTCATTACAACCTAGCCCACAGGAATTATCAGTGACACTGTATTCCAGCTGAGCTCTTTAGAGCTGATTGGGGTTAATGGTTTCAAAAAACGGCAGTATTGATATTAGTAGGCCCAGGACTTCAACATTATACAAGAATATCATTTATTGGTATCATTACCTCATTACAATAGACATCATTACAACCAACCCACACGAATTATTAGTTACACTGTATTCCAGGTGAGCTCTTTAGAGCCAATTGGGGTCCACGGTCACAGAAAATGGCAGAATTGATAATAGTAGCCTAAGGACATCAACATTTAACAGGAAGACCATTCATAGGTACCATTACCTGATTGCAATAGATGTCATTACAACCTAGCCCACAGGAATTATCAGTGACACTGTATTCCAGCTGAGCTCTTTAGAGCTGATTGGGGTTAATGGTCTCAAAAATCGGTAGTATTGATATTAGTAGCCCCAGGACTTCAACATTTAACAAGAATATCATTTATAGGTATCATTACCTCATTACAATAGACGTCATTACAACCCAGCCCACAGGAATTATAGTTACACTGTATTCCAGATGAGCTCTTTAGAGCCAATTGGGGTCCACGGTCACAGAAAATGGCAGAATTGATATTAGTAGCCTAAGGACATCAACATTTAACAGGAAGACCATTCATAGGTACCATTACCTGATTGCAATAGACATCATTACCACCCACCCACACAAATTATTACTTACACTGTATTCCAGGTGAGCTCTTTAGAGCCAATTGGGGTCCACGGTCACAGAAAATGGCAGAATTGATATTAGTAGCCTAAGGACATCAACATTTAACAGGAAGACCATTCATAGGTATCATTACCTGATTGCAATAGATGTCATTACAACCTAGCCCACAGGAATCATCAGTGACACTGTATTCCAGCTGAGCTCTTTAGAGCCGATTGGGGTTAATGGTTTCAAAAAACGGAAGTATTGATATTAGTAGGCTCAGGACTTCAACATTTAACAAGAAGACCATTTATAGGTATCATTACCTCATTACAATAGACATCATTACAACCCACCCATACGAATTATTAGTTACACTGTATTCCAGGTGAGCTCTTTAGAGCCAATTGGGGTCCACTGTCACAGAAAATGGCAGAATTGATATTAGTAGCCTAAGGACATCAACATTTAACAGGAAGACCATTCATAGGTACCATTACCTGATTGCAATAGATGTCATTACAACCTAGCCCACAGGAACTATCAGTGACACTCTATTCCAGATGAGCTCTTTAGAGCTGATTGGGGTTAATGGTCTCAAAAATCGGTAGTATTGATATTACTAGCCCCAGGACTTCAACATTTAACAAGAATATCATTTATAGGTACCATTACCTCATTACAATAGACGTCATTACCACCCACCCACACGAATTATTAGTTACACTGTATTCCAGGTGAGCTCTTTAGAGCCACTTGGGGTCCACGGTCACATAAAATGGCAGAATTGATATTAGTAGCCTAAGGACATCAACATTTAACAGGAAGACCATTCATAGGTATCATTACCTGATTGGAATAGATGTCATTACAACCTAGCCCACAGGAATCATCAGTGACATTGTATTCCAGCTGAGCTCTTTAGAGCCGATTGGGGTTAATGGTTTCAAAAAACGGAAGTATTGATATTAGTAGGCCCAGGACTTCAACATTTAACAAGAAGATCATTTATAGGTATCACTACCTCATTACAATAGACATCAGTACAACCCACCCACAGGAATTATTAGTTACACTGTATTCCAGGTGAGCTCTTTAGAGCCAATTGGGGTCCACAGTCACAGAAAATGGCAGAATTGATATTAGTAGCCTAAGGACATCAACATTTAACAGGAAGACCATTTATAGGTACCATTACCTGATTGCAATAGATGTCATTACAACCTAGCCCACAGGAATTATCAGTGACACTGTATTCCAGCTGAGCTCTTTAGAGCCGATTGGGATTAATGGTTTCAAAAAATGGCAGTATTGATATTAGTAGGCCCAGGACTTCAACATTTAACAAGAAGATCATTTATAGGTATCATTACCTCATTACAATAGACATCATTACAACCCACCCACAGGAATTATTAGTTACACTGTATTCCAGGTGAGCTCTTTAGAGCCAATTGGGGTCCACGGCCACAGAAAATGGCAGAATTGATATTAGTAGCCTGAGGACATCAACATTTAACAGGAAGACCATTCATAGGTACCATTACCTGATTGCAATAGATGTCATTACAACCTAGCCCACAGGAATTATCAGTGACACTGTATTCCAGCTGAGCTCTTTAGAGCTGAGTGGGGTTAATGGTCTCAAAAATCGGTAGTATTGATATTAGTAGCCCCAGGACTTCAACATTTAACAAGAATATCATTTATAGGTATCATTATCTCATTACAATAGACATCATTACAACCCACCCACACGAATTATTAGTTACACTGTATTCCGGGTGAGCTCTTTAGAGCCAATTGGGGTCCACGGTCACAGAAAATGGCAGAATTGATATTAGTAGCCTTAGCACATCAACATTTAACAGGAAGACCATTCATAGGTGCCATTACCTGATTGCAATAGACATCATTACCACCCACCCACACAAATTATTAATTACACTGTATTCCAGGTGAGCTCTTTAGAGCCAATTGGGGTCCACGGTCACAGAAAATGGCAGAATTGATATTAGTAGCCAAGGGACATCAACATTTAACAGGAAGACCATTCATAGGTATCATTACCTGATTACAATAGATGTCATTACAACCTAGCCCACAGGAATTATCAGTGACACTGTATTCCAGCTGAGCTCTTTAGAGCTGATTGGGGTTAATGGTCTCAAAAATCGGTAGTATTGATATTAGTAGCCCCAGGACTTCAACATTTAACAAGAATATCATTTATAGGTATCACTACCTCATTACAATAGACATCAGTACAACCCACCCACAGGAATTATTAGTTACACTGTATTCCAGGTGAGCTCTTTAGAGCCACTTGGGGTCCACGGTCACATAAAATGGCAGAATTGATATTAGTAGCCTAAGGACATCAACATTTAACAGGAAGACCATTCATAGGTATCATTACCTGATTGGAATAGATGTCATTACAACCTAGCCCACAGGAATCATCAGTGACACCGTATTCCAGCTGAGCTCTTTAGAGCCGATTGGGGTTAATGGTTTAAAAAAACGGAAGTATTGATATTAGTAGGCCCAGGACTTCAACATTTAACAAGAAGATCATTTATAGGTATCACTACCTCATTACAATAGACATCAGTACAACCCACCCACAGGAATTATTAGTTACACTGTATTCCAGGTGAGCTCTTTAGAGCCAATTGGGGTCCACAGTCACAGAAAATGGCAGAATTGATATTAGTAGCCTAAGGACATCAACATTTAACAGGAAGACCATTCATAGGTATCATTACCTGATTGGAATAGATGTCATTACAACCGAGCCCACAGGAATCATCAGTGACACTGTATTCCAGCTCTTTAGAGCCGATTGGGGTTAATGGTTTCAAAAAACGGCAGTATTGATATTAGTAGGCCCAGGACTTCAACATTTAACAAGAAGATCATTTATAGGTATCATTACCTCATTACAATAGACATCATTACAACCCACCCACAGGAATTATTAGTTACACTGTATTCCAGGTGAGCTCTTTAGAGCCAATTGGGGTCCACGGCCACAGAAAATGGCAGAATTGATATTAGTAGCCTAAGGACATCAACATTTAACAGGAAGACCATTCATAGGTACCATTACCTGATTGCAATAGATGTCATTACAACCTAGCCCACAGGAATTATCAGTGACACTGTATTCCAGCTGAGCTCTTTAGAGCTGATTGGGGTTAATGGTCTCAAAAATCGGTAGTATTGATATTAGTAGCCCCAGGACTTCAACATTTAACAAGAATATCATTTATAGGTATCATTACCTCATTACAATAGACGTCATTACAACCCAGCCCACAGGAATTATTAGTTACACTGTATTCCAGGTGAGCTCTTGAGAGCCAATTGGAGTCCAAGGTCACAGAAAATGGCAGAATTGATATTAGTAGCCTAAGGACATCAACATTTAACAGGAAGACCATTCATAGGTATCATTACCTGATTGCAATAGATGTCATTACAACCTAGCCCACAGGAATTATCAGTGACACTGTATTCCAGCCGAGCTCTTTAGAGCCGATTGGGGTTAATGGTTTAAAAAAACGGAAGTATTGATATTAGTAGGCTCAGGACTTCAACATTTAACAAGAAGATCATTTATAGGTATCACTACCTCATTACAATAGACATCAGTACAACCCACCCACAGGAATTATTAGTTACACTGTATTCCAGGTGAGCTCTTTAGAGCCAATTGGGGTCCACAGTCACAGAAAATGGCAGAATTGATATTAGTAGCCTAAGGACATCAACATTTAACAGGAAGACCATTCATAGGTACCATTACCTGATTGCAATAGATGTCATTACAACCTAGCCCACAGGAATTATCAGTGACGCTGTATTCCAGCTGAGCTCTTTAGAGCTGATTGGGGTTAATGGTTTCAAAAATCGGTAGTATTGATATTACTAGCCCCAGGACTTCAACATTTAACAAGAATATCATTTATAGGATCATTACCTCATTACAATAGACGTCATTACCACCCACCCACACGAATTATTAGTTACACTGTATTCCAGGTGAGCTCTTTAGAGCCACTTGGGGTCCACGGTCACATAAAATGGCAGAATTGATATTAGTAGCCTAAGGACATCAACATTTAACAGGAAGACCATTCATAGGTACCATTACCTGATTGCAATAGATGTCATTACAACCTAGCCCACAGGAATCATCAGTGACACTGTATTCCAGCTGAGCTCTTTAGAGCCGATTGGGGTTAATGGTTTCAAAAAACGGAAGTATTGATATTAGTAGGCCCAGGACTTCAACATTTAACAAGAAGATCATTTATAGGTATCACTACCTCATTACAATAGACATCAGTACAACCAACCCACAGGAATTATTAGTTACACTGTATTCCAGGTGAGCTCTTTAGAGCCACTTGGGGTCCACGGTCACATAAAATGGCAGAATTGATATTAGTAGCCTAAGGACATCAACATTTAACAGGAAGACCATACATAGGTATCATTACCTGATTGGAATAGATGTCATTACAACCTAGCCCACAGGAATCATCAGTGACACTGTATTCCAGCTGAGCTCTTTAGAGCCGATTGGGGTTAATGGTTTCAAAAAACGGAAGTATTGATATTAGTAGGCCCAGGACTTCAACATTTAACAAGAAGATCATTTATAGGTATCACTACCTCATTACAATAGACATCAGTACAACCCACCCACAGGAATTATTAGTTACACTGTATTCCAGGTGAGCTCTTTAGAGCCAATTGGGGTCCACAGTCACAGAAAATGGCAGAATTGATATTAGTAGCCTAAGGACATCAACATTTAACAGGAAGACCATTCATAGGTATCATTACCTGATTGGAATAGATGTCATTACAACCGAGCCCACAGGAATCATCAGTGACACTGTATTCCAGCTCTTTAGAGCCGATTAGGGTTAATGGTTTCAAAAAACGGCAGTATTGATATTAGTAGGCCCAGGACTTCAACATTTAACAAGAAGATCATTTATAGGTATCACTACCTCATTACAATAGACATCATTACAACCCACCCACAGGAATTATTAGTTACACTGTATTCCAGGTGAGCTCTTTAGAGCCAATTGGGGTCCACAGTCACAGAAAATGGCAGAATTGATATTAGTAGCCTAAGGACATCAACATTTAACAGGAAGACCATTTATAGGTACCATTACCTGATTGCAATAGATGTCATTACAACCTAGCCCACAGGAATTATCAGTGACACTGTATTCCAGCTGAGCTCTTTAGAGCCGATTGGGATTAATGGTTTCAAAAAATGGCAGTATTGATATTAGTAGGCCCAGGACTTCAACATTTAACAAGAAGATCATTTATAGGTATCATTACCTCATTACAATAGACATCATTACAACCCACCCACAGGAATTATTAGTTACACTGTATTCCAGGTGAGCTCTTTAGAGCCAATTGGGGTCCACGGCCACAGAAAATGGCAGAATTGATATTAGTAGCCTAAGGACATCAACATTCAACAGGAAGACCATTCATAGGTACCATTATCTGATTGCAATAGATGTCATTACAACCTAGCCCACAGGAATTATCAGTGACACTGTATTCCAGCTGAGCTCTTTAGAGCTGATTGGGGTTAATGGTATCAAAAATCGGTAGTATTGATATTAGTAGCCCCAGGACTTCAACATTTAACAAGAATATCATTTATAGGTATCATTACCTCATTACAATAGACGTCATTACAACCCAGCCCACAGGAATTATTAGTTACACTGTATTCCAGGTGAGCTCTTTAGAGCCAATTGGGGTCCAGGGTCACAGAAAAGGGCAGAATTGATATTAGTAGCCTAAGGACATCAACATATAACAGGAAGACCATTCATAGGTATCATTACCTGATTGCAATAGATGTCATTACAACCTAGCCCACAGGAATTAACAGTGACACTGTATTCCAGCTGAGCTCTTTAGAGCCGATTGGGGTTAATGGTTTCAAAAAACGGCAGTATTGATATAAGTAGGCCCAGGACTTCAACATTTAACAAGAAGATCATTTATAGGTATCATTACCTCATTACAATAGACATCATTACAACCCACCCACACGAATTATTAGTTACACTGTATTCCAGGTGAGCTCTTTAGAGCCAATTGGGGTCCACGGTCACAGAAAATGGCAGAATTGATATTAGTAGCCTAAGCACATCAACATTTAACAGGAAGACCATTCATAGGTGCCATTACCTGATTGCAATAGACATCATTACCACCCACCCACACAAATTATTACTTACACTGTATTCCAGGTGAGCTCTTTAGAGCCAATTGGGGTCCACGGTCACATAAAATGGCAGAATTGATATTAGTAGCCTAAGGACATCAACATTTAACAGGACGACCCTTCATAGGTATCATTACCTGATTGCAATAGATGTCATTACAACCTAGCCCACAGGAATTATCAGTGACACTGTATTCCAGCTGTGCTCTTTAGAGCCGATTGGGGTTAATGGTTTCAAAAAACGGCAGTATTGATATTAGTGGGCCTAGGACTTCAAGATTTAACAAGAATATCATTTATAGGTATCATTATCTCATTACAATAGACATCATTACAACCCACCCACAGGAATTATTAGTTACACTGTATTCCAGGTGAGCTCTTTAGAGCCAATTGGGGTCCACGGTCACAGAAAATGGCAGAATTGATATTAGTAGCCTAAGGACATCAACATTTAACAGGAAGACCATTCATAGGTACCATTACCTGATTGCAATAGATGTCATTACAACCTAGCCCACAGGAATTATCAGTGACACTGTATTCCAGCTGAGCTCTTTAGAGCTGATTGGGGTTAATGGTCTCAAAAATCAGTAGTATTGATATTAGTAGGCCCAGGACTTCAACACTTAACAAGAATATCATTTATAGGTATCATTACCTCATTACAATAGACTTCATTACCACCCACCCACACGAATTATTAGTTACACTGTAGTACAGGTGAGCTCTTTAGAGCCAATTGGGGTCCACGGTCACAGAAAATGGCAGAATTGATATTAGTAGCCTAAGGACATCAACATTTAACAGGAAGACCATTCATAGGTACCATTACCTGATTGCAATAGATGTCATTACAACCTAGCCCACAGGAATTATCAGTGACACTGTATTCCAGCTGAGCTGTTTAGAGCTGATTGGGGTTAATGGTTTCAAAAAATGGCAGTATTGATATTAGTAGGCCCAGGGCTTCAACATTTAACAAGAATATCATTTATAGGTATCATTACCTCATTACAATAGACATCATTACAACCCACCCACAGGAATTATTAGTTACACTGTATTCCAGGTGAGCTCTTTAGAGCCAATTGGGGTCCACAGTCACAGAAAATGGCAGAATTGATATTAGTAGCCTAAGGACATCAACATTTAACAGGAAGACCATTTATATGTACCATTACCTGATTGCAATAGATGTCATTACAACCTAGCCCACAGGAATTATCAGTGACACTGTATTCCAGCTGAGCTCTTTAGAGCCGATTGGGATTAATGGTTTCAAAAAATGGCAGTATTGATATTAGTAGGCCCAGGACTTCAACATTTAACAAGAAGATCATTTATAGGTATCATTACCTCATTACAATAGACATCATTACAACCCACCCACAGGAATTATTAGTTACACTGTATTCCAGGTGAGCTCTTTAGAGCCAATTGGGGTCCACGGCCACAGAAAATGGCAGAATTGATATTAGTAGCCTAAGGACATCAAAATTTAACAGGAAGACCATTCATAGGTACCATTACCTGATTGCAATAGATGTCATTACAACCTAGCCCACAGGAATTATCAGTGACACTGTATTCCAGCTGAGCTCTTTAGAGCTGATTGGGGTTAATGGTCTCAAAAATCGGTAGTATTGATATTAGTAGCCCCAGGACTTCAACATTTAACAAGAATATCATTTATAGGTATCATTATCTCATTACAATAGACATCATTACAACCCACCCACACGAATTATTAGTTACACTGTATTCCGGGTGAGCTCTTTAGAGCCAATTGGGGTCCACGGTCACAGAAAATGGCAGAATTGATATTAGTAGCCTTAGCACATCAACATTTAACAGGAAGACCATTCATAGGTGCCATTACCTGATTGCAATAGACATCATTACCACCCACCCACACAAATTATTAATTACACTGTATTCCAGGTGAGCTCTTTAGAGCCAATTGGGGTCCACGGTCACAGAAAATGGCAGAATTGATATTAGTAGCCTAAGGACATCAACATTTAACAGGAAGACCATTCATAGGTATCATTACCTGATTGCAATAGATGTCATTACAACCTAGCCCACAGGAATTATCAGTGACACTGTATTCCAGCTGAGCTCTTTAGAGCCGATTGGGGTTAATGGTTTCAAAAAACGGCAGTATTGATATTAGTGGGCCTAGGACTTCAAGATTTAACAAGAAGATCATTTATAGGTATCATTATCTCATTACAATAGACATCATTACAACCCACCCACAGGAATTATTAGTTACACTGTATTCCAGGTGAGCTCTTTAGAGCCAATTGGGGTCCACGGTCACAGAAAATGGCAGAATTGATATTAGTAGCCTAAGGACATCAACATTTAACAGGAAGACCATTCATAGGTACAATTACCTGATTGCAATAGATGTCATTACAACCTAGCCCACAGGAATTATCAGTGACACTGTATTCCAGCTGAGCTCTTTAGAGCTGATTGGGGTTAATGGTCTCAAAAATCAGTAGTATTGATATTAGTTGGCCCAGGACTTCAACACTTAACAAGAATATCATTTATAGGTATCATTACCTCATTACAATAGACATCATTACCACCCACCCACAAGAATTATTAGTTACACTGTAGTACAGGTGAGCTATTTAGAGCCAATTGGGGTCCACGGTCACAGAAAATGGCAGAATTGATATTAGTAGCCTAAGGACATCAACATTTAACAGGAAGACCATTCATAGGTACCATTACCTGATTGCAATAGATGTCATTACAACCTAGCACACAGGAATTATCAGTGACACTGTATTCCAGCTGAGCTCTTTAGAGCTGATTGGGGTTAATGGTTTCAAAAAATGGCAGTATTGATATTAGTAGGCCCAGGACTTCAACATTTAACAAGAATATCATTTATAGGTATCATTACCTCATTACAATAGACGTCATTACAACCCAGCCCACAGGAATTATAGTTACACTGTATTCCAGATGAGCTCTTTAGAGCCAATTGGGGTCCACGGTCACAGAAAATGGCAGAATTGATATTAGTAGCCTAAGGACATCAACATTTAACAGGAAGACCATTCATAGGTACCATTACCTGATTGCAATAGACATCATTACCACCCACCCACACAAATTATTAGTTACACTGTATTGCAGGTGAGCTCTTTAGAGCCAATTGGGGTCCACGGTCACAGAAAATGGCAGAATTGATATTAGTAGCCTAAGGACATCAACATTTAACAGGAAGACCATTCATAGGTATCATTACCTGATTACAATAGATGTCATTACAACCTAGCCCACAGTAATTATCAGTGACACTGTATTCCAGCTGAGCTCTTTAGAGCTGATTGGGGTTAATGGTCTCAAAAATCGGTAGTATTGATATTAGTAGCCCCAGGACTTCAACATTTAACAAGAATATCATTTATAGGTATCATTAGCTCATTACAATAGACGTCATTACAACCCAGCCCACAGGAATTATTAGTTACACTGTATTCCAGGTGAGCTCTTTAGAGCCAATTGGGGTCCACAGTCACAGAAAATGGCAGAATTGATATTAGTAGCCTAAGGACATCAACATTTAACAGGAAGACCATTTATAGGAACCATTACCTGATTGCAATAGATGTCATTACAACCTAGCCCACAGGAATTATCAGTGACACTGTATTCCAGCTGAGCTCTTTAGAGCCGATTGGGATTAATGGTTTCAAAAAATGGCAGTATTGATATTAGTAGGCCCAGGACTTCAACATTTAACAAGAAGATCATTTATAGGTATCATTACCTCATTGCAATAGACATCATTACAACCCACCCACAGGAATTATTAGTTACACTGTATTCCAGGTGAGCTCTTTAGAGCCAATTGGGGTCCACGGCCACAGAAAATGGCAGAATTGATATTAGTAGCCTAAGGACATCAACATTTAACAAGAAGACCATTCATAGGTATCATTACCTGATTGCAATAGATGTCATTACAACCTAGCCCACAGGAATTATCAGTGACATTGTATTCCAGCCGAGCTCTTTAGAGCCGATTGGGGTTAATGGTTTCAAAAAACGGAAGTATTGATATTAGTAGGCTCAGGACTTCAACATTTAACAAGAAGACCATTTATAGGTATCATTACCTCATTACAATAGACATCATTACAACCCACCCACACGAATTATTAGTTACACTGTATTCCAGGTGAGCTCTTTAGAGCCAATTGGGGTCCACTGTCACAGAAAATGGCAGAATTGATATTAGTAGCCTAAGGACATCAACATTTAACAGGAAGACCATTCATAGGTACCATTACCTGATTACAATAGATGTCATTACAACCTAGCCCACAGGAACTATCAGTGACACTGTATTCCAGCTGAGCTCTTTAGAGCTGATTGGGGTTAATGGTCTCAAAAATCGGTAGTATTGATATTACTAGCCCCAGGACTTCAACATTTAACAAGAATATCATTTATAGGTACCATTACCTCATTACAATAGACGTCATTACCACCCACCCACACGATTTATTAGTTACACTGTATTCCCGGTGTGCTCTTTAGAGCCACTTGGGGTCCACGGTCACATAAAATGGCAGAATTGATATTAGTAGCCTAAGGACATCAACATTTAACAGGAAGACCATTCATAGGTATCATTACCTGACTGGAATAGATGTCATTACAACCTAGCCCACAGGAATCATCAGTGACACTGTATTCCGGCTGAGCTCTTTAGAGCCGATTGGGGTTAATGGTTTCAAAAAACGGAAGTATTGATATTAGTAGGCCCAGGACTTCAACATTTAACAAGAAGATCATTTATAGGTATCACTACCTCATTACAATAGACATCAGTACAACCCACCCACAGGAATTATTAGTTACACTGTATTCCAGGTGAGCTCTTTAGAGCCAATTGGGGTCCACAGTCACAGAAAATGGCAGAATTGATATTAGTAGCCTAAGGACATCAACATTTAACAGGAAGACCATTTATAGGTACCATTACCTGATTGCAATAGATGTCATTACAACCTAGCCCACAGGAATTATCAGTGACACTGTATTCCAGCTGAGCTCTTTAGAGCCGATTGGGATTAATGGTTTCAAAAAATGGCAGTATTGATATTAGTAGGCCCAGGACTTCAACATTTAACAAGAAGATCATTTATAGGTATCATTACCTCATTACAATAGACATCATTACAACCCACCCACAGGAATTATTAGTTACACTGTATTCCAGGTGAGCTCTTTAGAGCCAATTGGGGTCCATGGCCACAGAAAATGGCAGAATTGATATTAGTAGCCTAAGGACATCAACATTTAACAGGAAGACCATTCATAGGTACCATTACCTGATTGCAATAGATGTCATTACAATCTAGCCCACAGGAATTATCAGTGACACTGTATTCCAGCTGAGCTCTTTAGAGCTGATTGGGGTTAATGGTCTCAAAAATCGGTAGTATTGATATTAGTAGCCCCAGGACTTCAACATTTAACAAGAATATCATTTATAGGTTTCATTATCTCATTACAATAGACATCATTACAACCCACCCACACGAATTATTAGTTACACTGTATTCCGGGTGAGCTCTTTAGAGCCAATTGGGGTCCACGGTCACAGAAAATGGCAGAATTGATATTAGTAGCCTTAGCACATCAACATTTAACAGGAAGACCATTCATAGGTGCCATTACCTGATTGCAATAGACATCATTACCACCCACCCACACAAATTATTACTTACACTGTATTCCAGGTGAGCTCTTTAGAGCCAATTGGGGTCCACGGTCACAGAAAATGGCAGAATTGATATTAGTAGCCTAAGGACATCAACATTTAACAGGAAGACCATTCATAGGTATCATTACCTGATTGCAATAGATGTCATTACAACCTAGCCCACAGGAATTATCAGTGACACTGTATTCCAGCTGAGCTCTTTAGAGCCGATTGGGGTTAATGGTTTCAAAAAACGGCAGTATTGATATTAGTGGGCCTAGGACTTCAAGATTTAACAAGAAGATCATTTATAGGTATCATTATCTCATTACAATAGACATCATTACAACCCACCCACAGGAATTATTAGTTACACTGTATTCCAGGTGAGCTCTTTAGAGCCAATTGGGGTCCACGGTCACAGAAAATGGCAGAATTGATATTAGTAGCCTAAGGACATCAACATTTAACAGGAAGACCATTCATAGGTACAATTACCTGATTGCAATAGATGTCATTACAACCTAGCCCACAGGAATTATCAGTGACACTGTATTCCAGCTGAGCTCTTTAGAGCTGATTGGGGTTAATGGTCTCAAAAATCAGTAGTATTGATATTAGTAGGCCCAGGACTTCAACACTTAACAAGAATATCATTTATAGGTATCATTACCTCATTACAATAGACATCATTACCACCCACCCACAAGAATTATTAGTTACACTGTAGTACAGGTGAGCTATTTAGAGCCAATTGGGGTCCACGGTCACAGAAAATGGCAGAATTGATATTAGTAGCCTAAGGACATCAACATTTAACAGGAAGACCATTCATAGGTACCATTACCTGATTGCAATAGATGTCATTACAACCTAGCACATAGGAATTATCAGTGACACTGTATTCCAGCTGAGCTCTTTAGAGCTGATTGGGGTTAATGGTTTCAAAAAATGGCAGTATTGATATTAGTAGGCCCAGGACTTCAACATTTAACAAGAATATCATTTATAGGTATCATTACCTCATTACAATAGACGTCATTACAACCCAGCCCACAGGAATTATAGTTACACTGTATTCCAGATGAGCTCTTTAGAGCCAATTAGGGTCCACGGTCACAGAAAATGGCAGAATTGATATTAGTAGCCTAAGGACATCAACATTTAACAGGAAGACCATTCATAGGTACCATTACCTGATTGCAATAGACATCATTACCACCCACCCACACAAATTATTACTTACACTGTATTCCAGGTGAGCTCTTTAGAGCCAATTGGGGTCCACGGTCACAGAAAATGGCAGAATTGATATTAGTAGCCTAAGGACATCGACATTTAACAGGAAGACCATTCATAGGTATCATTACCTGATTACAATAGATGTCATTACAACCTAGCCCACAGGAATTATCAGTGACACTGTATTCCAGCTGAGCTCTTTAGAGCTGATTGGGGTTAATGGTCTCAAAAATCGGTAGTATTGATATTAGTAGCCCCGGGACTTCAACATTTAACAAGAATATCATTTATAGGTATCATTACCTCATTACAATAGACGTCATTACAACCCAGCCCACAGGAATTATTAGTTACACTGTATTCCAGGTGAGCTCTTTAGAGCCAATTGGGGTCCACAGTCACAGAAAATGGCAGAATTGATATTAGTAGCCTAAGGACATCAACATTTAACAGGAAGACCATTTATAGGTACCATTACCTGATTGCAATAGATGTCATTACAACCTAGCCCACAGGAATTATCAGTGACACTGTATTCCAGCTGAGCTCTTTAGAGCCGATTGGGATTAATGGTTTCAAAAAATGGCAGTATTGATATTAGTAGGCCCAGGACTTCAACATTTAACAAGAAGATCATTTATAGGTATCATTACCTCATTGCAATAGACATCATTACAACCCACCCACAGGAATTATTAGTTACACTGTATTCCAGGTGAGCTCTTTAGAGCCAATTGGGGTCCACGGCCACGGAAAATGGCAGAATTGATATTAGTAGCCTAAGGACATCAACATTTAACAGGAAGACCATTCATAGGTATCATTACCTGATTGCAATAGATGTCATTACAACCTAGCCCACAGGAATTATCAGTGACATTGTATTCCAGCCGAGCTCTTTAGAGCCGATTGGGGTTAATGGTTTCAAAAAACGGAAGTATTGATATTAGTAGGCTCAGGACTTCAACATTTAACAAGAAGACCATTTATAGGTATCATTACCTCATTACAATAGACATCATTACAACCCACCCACACGAATTATTAGTTACACTGTATTCCAGGTGAGCTCTTTAGAGCCAATTGGGGTCCACTGTCACAGAAAATGGCAGAATTGATATTAGTAGCCTAAGGACATCAACATTTAACAGGAAGACCATTCATAGGTACCATTACCTGATTGCAATAGATGTCATTACAACCTAGCCCACAGGAACTATCAGTGACACTCTATTCCAGATGAGCTCTTTAGAGCTGATTGGGGTTAATGGTCTCAAAAATCGGTAGTATTGATATTACTAGCCCCAGGACTTCAACATTTAACAAGAATATCATTTATAGGTACCATTACCTCATTACAATAGACGTCATTACCACCCACCCACACGAATTATTAGTTACACTGTATTCCAGGTGAGCTCTTTAGAGCCACTTGGGGTCCACGGTCACATAAAATGGCAGAATTGATATTAGTAGCCTAAGGACATCAACATTTAACAGGAAGACCATTCATAGGTATCATTACCTGATTGGAATAGATGTCATTACAACCTAGCCCACAGGAATCATCAGTGACATTGTATTCCAGCTGAGCTCTTTAGAGCCGATTGGGGTTAATGGTTTCAAAAAAACGGAAGTATTGATATTAGTAGGCCCAGGACTTCAACATTTAACAAGAAGATCATTTATAGGTATCACTACCTCATTACAATAGACATCAGTACAACCCACCCACAGGAATTATTAGTTACACTGTATTCCAGGTGAGCTCTTTAGAGCCAATTGGGGTCCACAGTCACAGAAAATGGCAGAATTGATATTAGTAGCCTAAGGACATCAACATTTAACAGGAAGACCATTTATAGGTACCATTACCTGATTGCAATAGATGTCATTACAACCTAGCCCACAGGAATTATCAGTGACACTGTATTCCAGCTGAGCTCTTTAGAGCCGATTGGGATTAATGGTTTCAAAAAATGGCAGTATTGATATTAGTAGGCCCAGGACTTCAACATTTAACAAGAAGATCATTTATAGGTATCATTACCTCATTACAATAGACATCATTACAACCCACCCACAGGAATTATTAGTTACACTGTATTCCAGGTGAGCTCTTTAGAGCCAATTGGGGTCCACGGCCACAGAAAATGGCAGAATTGATATTAGTAGCCTGAGGACATCAACATTTAACAGGAAGACCATTCATAGGTACCATTACCTGATTGCAATAGATGTCATTACAACCTAGCCCACAGGAATTATCAGTGACACTGTATTCCAGCTGAGCTCTTTAGAGCTGATTGGGGTTAATGGTCTCAAAAATCGGTAGTATTGATATTAGTAGCCCCAGGACTTCAACATTTAACAAGAATATCATTTATAGGTATCATTATCTCATTACAATAGACATCATTACAACCCACCCACACGAATTATTAGTTACACTGTATTCCGGGTGAGCTCTTTAGAGCCAATTGGGGTCCACGGTCACAGAAAATGGCAGAATTGATATTAGTAGCCTTAGCACATCAACATTTAACAGGAAGACCATTCATAGGTGCCATTACCTGATTGCAATAGACATCATTACCACCCACCCACACAAATTATTAATTACACTGTATTCCAGGTGAGCTCTTTAGAGCCAATTGGGGTCCACGGTCACAGAAAATGGCAGAATTGATATTAGTAGCCAAGGGACATCAACATTTAACAGGAAGACCATTCATAGGTATCATTACCTGATTACAATAGATGTCATTACAACCTAGCCCACAGGAATTATCAGTGACACTGTATTCCAGCTGAGCTCTTTAGAGCTGATTGGGGTTAATGGTCTCAAAAATCGGTAGTATTGATATTAGTAGCCCCAGGACTTCAACATTTAACAAGAATATCATTTATAGGTATCACTACCTCATTACAATAGACATCAGTACAACCCACCCACAGGAATTATTAGTTACACTGTATTCCAGGTGAGCTCTTTAGAGCCACTTGGGGTCCACGGTCACATAAAATGGCAGAATTGATATTAGTAGCCTAAGGACATCAACATTTAACAGGAAGACCATTCATAGGTATCATTACCTGATTGGAATAGATGTCATTACAACCTAGCCCACAGGAATCATCAGTGACACCGTATTCCAGCTGAGCTCTTTAGAGCCGATTGGGGTTAATGGTTTAAAAAAACGGAAGTATTGATATTAGTAGGCCCAGGACTTCAACATTTAACAAGAAGATCATTTATAGGTATCACTACCTCATTACAATAGACATCAGTACAACCCACCCACAGGAATTATTAGTTACACTGTATTCCAGGTGAGCTCTTTAGAGCCAATTGGGGTCCACAGTCACAGAAAATGGCAGAATTGATATTAGTAGCCTAAGGACATCAACATTTAACAGGAAGACCATTCATAGGTATCATTACCTGATTGGAATAGATGTCATTACAACCGAGCCCACAGGAATCATCAGTGACACTGTATTCCAGCTCTTTAGAGCCGATTGGGGTTAATGGTTTCAAAAAACGGCAGTATTGATATTAGTAGGCCCAGGACTTCAACATTTAACAAGAAGATCATTTATAGGTATCATTACCTCATTACAATAGACATCATTACAACCCACCCACAGGAATTATTAGTTACACTGTATTCCAGGTGAGCTCTTTAGAGCTGATTGGGGTCCACGGCCACAGAAAATGGCAGAATTGATATTAGTAGCCTAAGGACATCAACATTTAACAGGAAGACCATTCATAGGTACCATTACCTGATTGCAATAGATGTCATTACAACCTAGCCCACAGGAATTATCAGTGACACTGTATTCCAGCTGAGCTCTTTAGAGCTGATTGGGGTTAATGGTCTCAAAAATCGGTAGTATTGATATTAGTAGCCCCAGGACTTCAACATTTAACAAGAATATCATTTATAGGTATCATTACCTCATTACAATAGACGTCATTACAACCCAGCCCACAGGAATTATTAGTTACACTGTATTCCAGGTGAGCTCTTTAGAGCCAATTGGAGTCCAAGGTCACAGAAAATGGCAGAATTGATATTAGTAGCCTAAGGACATCAACATTTAACAGGAAGACCATTCATAGGTATCATTACCTGATTGCAATAGATGTCATTACAACCTAGCCCACAGGAATTATCAGTGACACTGTATTCCAGCCGAGCTCTTTAGAGCCGATTGGGGTTAATGGTTTAAAAAAACGGAAGTATTGATATTAGTAGGCTCAGGACTTCAACATTTAACAAGAAGATCATTTATAGGTATCACTACCTCATTACAATAGACATCAGTACAACCCACCCACAGGAATTATTAGTTACACTGTATTCCAGGTGAGCTCTTTAGAGCCAATTGGGGTCCACAGTCACAGAAAATGGCAGAATTGATATTAGTAGCCTAAGGACATCAACATTTAACAGGAAGACCATTCATAGGTACCATTACCTGATTGCAATAGATGTCATTACAACCTAGCCCACAGGAATTATCAGTGACGCTGTATTCCAGCTGAGCTCTTTAGAGCTGATTGGGGTTAATGGTTTCAAAAATCGGTAGTATTGATATTACTAGCCCCAGGACTTCAACATTTAACAAGAATATCATTTATAGGATCATTACCTCATTACAATAGACGTCATTACCACCCACCCACACGAATTATTAGTTACACTGTATTCCAGGTGAGCTCTTTAGAGCCACTTGGGGTCCACGGTCACATAAAATGGCAGAATTGATATTAGTAGCCTAAGGACATCAACATTTAACAGGAAGACCATTCATAGGTACCATTACCTGATTGCAATAGATGTCATTACAACCTAGCCCACAGGAATCATCAGTGACACTGTATTCCAGCTGAGCTCTTTAGAGCCGATTGGGGTTAATGGTTTCAAAAAACGGAAGTATTGATATTAGTAGGCCCAGGACTTCAACATTTAACAAGAAGATCATTTATAGGTATCACTACCTCATTACAATAGACATCAGTACAACCAACCCACAGGAATTATTAGTTACACTGTATTCCAGGTGAGCTCTTTAGAGCCACTTGGGGTCCACGGTCACATAAAATGGCAGAATTGATATTAGTAGCCTAAGGACATCAACATTTAACAGGAAGACCATTCATAGGTATCATTACCTGATTGGAATAGATGTCATTACAACCTAGCCCACAGGAATCATCAGTGACACTGTATTCCAGCTGAGCTCTTTAGAGCCGATTGGGGTTAATGGTTTCAAAAAACGGAAGTATTGATATTAGTAGGCCCAGGACTTCAACATTTAACAAGAAGATCATTTATAGGTATCACTACCTCATTACAATAGACATCAGTACAACCCACCCACAGGAATTATTAGTTACACTGTATTCCCGGTGAGCTCTTTAGAGCCAATTAGGGTCCACAGTCACAGAAAATGGCAGAATTGATATTAGTAGCCTAGGGATATCAACATTTAACAGGAAGACCATTTATAGGTACCATTACCTGATTGCAATAGATGTCATTACAACCTAGCCCACAGGAATTATCAGTGACACTGTATTCCAGCTGAGCGCTTCAGAGCCGATTGGGATTAATGGTTTCAAAAAATGGCAGTATTGATATTAGTAGGCCCAGGACTTCAACATTTAACAAGAAGATCATTTATAGGTATCATTACCTCATTACAATAGACATCATTACAACCCACCCACAGGAATTATTAGTTACACTGTATTCCAGGTGAGCTCTTTAGAGCCAATTGGGGTCCACGGCCACAGAAAATGGCAGAATTGATATTAGTAGCCTAAGGACATCAACATTTAACAGGAAGACCATTCATAGGTACCATTACCTGATTGCAATAGATGTCATTACAACCTAGCCCACAGGAATTATCAGTGACACTGTATTCCAGCTGAGCTCTTTAGAGCTGATTGGGGTTAATGGTCTCAAAAATCGGTAGTATTGATATTAGTAGCCCCAGGACTTCAACACTTAACAAGAATATCATTTATAGGTATCATTACCTCATTACAATAGACGTCATTACAACCCAGCCCACAGGAATTATTAGTTACACTGTATTCCAGGTGAGCTCTTTAGAGCCAATTGGGGTCCAAGGTCACAGAAAAGGGCAGAATTGATATTAGTAGCCTAAGGACATCAACATTTAACAGGAAGACCATTCATAGGTATCATTATCTGATTGCAATAGATGTCATTACAACCTAGCCCACAGGAATTAACAGTGACACTGTATTCCAGCTGAGCTCTTTAGAGCCGATTGGGGTTAATGGTTTCAAAAAATGGCAGTATTGGTATTAGTAGGCCCAGGACTTCAACATTTAACAAGAATATCATTTATAGGTATCATTACCTCATTACAATAGACGTCATTACAACCCAGCCCACAGGAATTATTAGTTACACTGTATTCCAGGTGAGATTTTTAGAGCCAATTGGGGTCCAAGGTCACAGAAAAGGGCAGAATTGATATTAGTAGCCTAAGGACATCAACATTTAACAGGAAGACCATTCATAGGTATCATTACCTGATTGCAATAGATGTCATTACAACCTAGCCCACAGGAATTATCAGTGACACTGTATTCCAGCCGAGCTCTTTAGAGCCGATTGGGGTTAATGGTTTCAATAAATGGAAGTATTGATATTAGTAGGCCCAGGACTTCAACATTTAACAAGAAGATCATTTATAGGTATCATTACCTCATTACAATAGACATCATTACAACCCACCCACAGGAATTATTAGTTACACTGTATTCCAGGTGAGCTCTTTAGAGCCAATTGCGGTCCTCGGCCACAGAAAATGGCAGAATTGATATTAGTAGCCTAAGGACATCAACATTTAACAGGAAGACCATTCATAGGTACCATTACCTGATTGCAATAGATGTCATTACAACCTAGCCCACAGGAATTATCAGTGACACTGTATTCCAGCTGAGCTCTTTAGAGCTGATTGGGGTTAATGGTCTCAAAAATCGGTAGTATTGATATTAGTAGCCCCAGGACTTCGACATTTAACAAGAATATCATTTATAGGTATCATTACCTCATTACAATAGACGTCATTACAACCCAGCCCACAGGAATTATTAGTTACACTGTATTCCAGGTGAGCTCTTTAGAGCCAATTGGGGTCCAGGGTCACAGAAAAGGGCAGAATTGATATTAGTAGCCTAAGGACATCAACATTTAACAGGAAGACCATTCATAGGTACCATTACCTGATTGCAATAGATGTCATTACAACCTAGCCCACAGGAATTATCAGTGACACTGTATTCCAGCTGAGCTCTTTAGAGCTGATTGGGGTTAATGGTCTCAAAAATCAGTAGTATTGATATTAGTAGCCCCAGGACTTCAACATTTAACAAGAATATCATTTATAGGTATCATTACCTCATTACAATAGACATCATTACAACCCACCCACAGGAATTATTAGTTACACTGTATTCCAGGTGAGCTCTTTAGAGCCAATTGGGGTCCACAGTCACAGAAAATGGCAGAATTGATATTAGTAGCCTAAGGACATCAACATTTAACAGGAAGACCATTCATAGGTACCATTACCTGATTGCAATAGATGTCATTACAACCTAGCCCACAGGAATTATCAGTGACACTGTATTCCAGCTGAGCTCTTTAGAGCTGATTGGGGTTAATGGTCTCAAAAATCAGTAGTATTGATATTAGTAGCCCCAGGACTTCAACATTTAACAAGAATATCATTTATAGGTATCATTACCTCATTACAATAGACATCATTACAACCCACCCACACAAATTATTAGTTACACTGTATTCCAGGTGAGCTCTTTAGAGCCAATTGGGGTCCACGGTCACAGAAAATGGCAGAATTGATATTAGTAGCCTAAGGACATCAACATTTAACAGGAAGACCATTCATAGGTACCATTACCTGATTGCAATAGATGTCATTACAACCTAGCCCACAGGAATTATCAGTGACACTGTATTCCCGCTGAGCTCTTTAGAGCTGATTGGGGTTAATGGTCTCAAAAATCGGTAGTATTGATATTAGTAGCCACAAGACTTTAACATTTAACAAGAATATCATTTATAGGTATCATTACCTCATTACAGTAGACATCATTACAACCCACCCACACAAATTATTAGTTACACTGTATTCCAGGTGAGCTCTTTAGAGCCAATTGGGGTCCACGGTCACAGAAAATGGCAGAATTGATATTAGTAGCCGAAGGACATCAACATTTAACAGGAAGACCATTCATAGGTACCATTACCTGATTGCAATAGATGTCATTACAACCTAGCCCACAGGAATTATCAGTGACACTGTATTCCAGCTGAGCTCTTTAGAGCTGATTGGGGTTAATGGTCTCAAAAATCGGTAGTATTGATATTAGTAGCCCCAAGACTTTAACATTTAACAAGAATATCATTTATAGGTATCATTACCTCATTACAATAGACATCATTAGAACCCACCCACACAAATTATTAGTTACACTGTATTCCAGGTGAGCTCTTTAGAGGCAATTGGGGTCCATGGCCACAGAAAATGGCAGAATTGATATTAGTAGCCTAAGGACATCAACATTTAACAGGAAGACCATTCATAGGTACCATTACCTGATTGCAATAGATGTCATTACAACCTACCCCACAGTAATTATCAGTGACACTGTATTCCAGCTGAGCTCTTTAGAGTTGATTGGGGTTAATGGTTTCAAAAAATGGCACTATTGATATTAGTAGGCCCAGGACTTCAACATTTAACAAGAAGATCGTTTATAGGTATCATTACCTCATTACAATAGACATCATTACAACCCACCCACAGGAATTATTAGTTACATTGTATTCCAGGTGAGCTCTTTAGAGCCAGTTGGGGTCCACGGTCACAGAAAATGGCAGAATTGATATTAGTAGCCTAAGGACATCAACATTTAACAGGAAGACCATTCATAGGTATCATTACCTGATTGCAATAGATGTCATTACAACCTAGCCCACAGGAATTATCAGTTACACTGTATTCCAGCTGAGCTCTTTAAAGCCGATTGGGGTTAATGGTTTCAAAAAACGGCAGTATTGATATTAGTAGGCCCAAAACAAAACATTTAACAAGAAGATCATTTATAGGTATCATTACCTCATTACAATAGACATCATTACAACCCACCCACAGGAATTATTAGTTACACTGTATTCCAGGTGAGCTCTTTAGAGCCAATTGGGGTCCAAGGTCACAGAAAATGGCAGAATTGATATTAGTAGCCTAAGGACATCAACATTTAACAGGAAGACCATTCATAGGTACCATTACCTGATTGCAATAGATGTCATTACAACCTAGCCCACAGGAATTATCAATGACACTGTATTCCAGCTGAGCTCTTTAGAGCTGATTGGGGTTAATGGTCTCAAAAATTGGTAGTATTGATATTAGTAGCCCCAGGACTTCAACATTTAACAAGAATATCATTTATAGGTATCATTACCTCATTAAATAGACATCATTACAACCCACCCACACGAATTATTAGTTACACTGTATTCCAGGTGAGCTCTTTAGAGCCAATTGGGGTCCACGGTCACAGAGAATGGCAGAATTGATATTAGAAGCCTAAGGACATCAACATTTAACAGGAAGACCATTCATAGGTACCATTACCTGATTGCAATATACATCATTACCACCCACCCACACAAATTATTAGTTAAACTGCATTCCAGGTGAGCTCTTTAGAGCCAATTGGGGTCCACGGTCACAGAAAATGGCAGAATTGATATTAGTAGCCTAAGGACATCAACATTTAACAGGAAGACCATTCATAGGTATCATTACCTGACTGAAATAGACCTCATTACAACCTAGCACAAGGAATTGTTATTTACACTGTATTCCAGCTGAGCTCTTCAGAGCTCAATTTGGGGTTAATGGTCTCAAAAAACGGCAGTATTGATATTAGTGGACCAAGGGTAAAAAAATTTAATACTAAGAACTTTTAGATATCTTACTCGCGGATTGCAATAGCCATTGTTACAACCTAGCACACATGAATTTTTAGTTACGCTGCAATTTCCAGCTGAACTCTTTACAGCTAATTGGGGTTAATGGTCTTAAAAATGGCAGTACTGATATTAGCACTTCAACATTTAACAAGAAGGTCATTTATAGGTATCATTACCTCATTACAATAGGCACCATTACAACTCAGCCCACATGAATTATTCGTTACACTGTATTCCAGCCAAGCTCTTACGAGCTATAATGGGTACAGTCACACGATGCATCTCTGTTTATATCAGTGTCCCAAGGACATGAACACTCAATAACAAACTGATTTATAGATCTTGCTAACTGGTTGAAATAGACCTAATAGCAACCTACCCCTACGTAAAATGATCCTCAAATACACTGTATTCCAGGACAGCACTTCCGAGGTTTGGCCACATTAATTGAATTTTGGGTGTGTGTGTGATATATGGCGAATATCTGACAGCGCCAGACTTCTATAAAAGCACAAATATAAATTACTTTGGTAAAGTCCGCGTATAATGTTATTGAACCAGCCTCAGATAACAAAAAATCCACATTGTCTAAAGACCGCAAAGTTACACTATATTCTGATTTATTTGCGTTGTTTAGTTTTTTTCACAACAGACTATGTGTCTCTATTGTCAGATCTGGGTCATGTTCATAAATTTTCGTGGTTACAGTTATATTTTATGTTTACATTTGTCCAATGTTTATTTTGTCCATTTTATATGCATTCAGGTTTTGATTGTACGTGTGTTTATAAGTTTGTGATCAATGGAGACGCCTATCCGTACTAAATTGGTGTACACTCCGGCTTTCGAGTACACCCCTACGCTGTAATGTCACTCGGAAATGTCACGCTGAATTCCAGTCTCCTGGCTCGAGCCATACTTATATGGAATTTCTTGTTGATAGTTTCCGAAAATTTGCAAGAATATTTACTTCATCGTTCTAGAACGGAACGGTATCGAATCGTGGGGACAACTTCTTACACTCGTGCACATCGCAATCGTGGACAGGAAGAACGGAAGCAAAATATTAACACGTCAAACATTTCAGAGCCGACTGAAATTTCCAAACAACAACAACTGAACCGATTGATTTTGCACAACTGTTTGGAGCATGGAGGGAAAATCCATCTCAGACCGTCTTCGCCAGCTCGACGCATATCCAAAAACTCTAGAAGACTTTAGAGTTAAAACCTACGGTGGTGCAGCTGGTAAACATTTTCAATGACCAAACAACAATCTCACTAATTACCGGAATATCAAAGAGTTTTCTCTCCAGGACGGGTCCTCGTAAACACCGAAATTACTCCAAAGAAGGCCATTTTGATTATGAGACTGGCATGATGGGTCTAATTATTAGTACACTAGAACCTCAATTAAAAAATTCTCAGGTACAGGAAATGGAACTGGAACGCGTGCCCATTCTTCGGAATGCCGGCACACGAAACGGAATAGAGTCTATTTGAGACTTTAGAGTGTTGTGCCTACTGAATGCAACGCAAATGGTGCTTGCAAGGTGATAAATAATATAAATAATATAAAATAATATATAACAAAATACAGAAAAAAAATCGATGACCATTGTGTTTATCACACTCCTCTTGTAGCTGGTGTTGTGTTATTATTTATTTATTTATTGGTGTTTAAGGTCACATATTTATGCACTATGGCTAATCATGACCACGACAGTTTTACGGTTGGAGAAAGCCGGAGTACCTGGAGAGAACCACTGAGCAACAGCGAGCAACTGTCAGCTCCCCAACAACGAACTCCACACAAACAGGGTTAGCATTGGTTGAAGACAAGTGCACCATCGACGTGCAGTACGCCTCAGTACACAACGCCACCGTGCCCCCATGCGGGCAATGGAGATGAATTGTCTTGCCCAAGGACACAACGCGGTTGCCGCAAGTGGGATTCAAAACGAGGACCTCTCGGCGTGCAGCCTGCACCTCTACCTACTGAGCCACTGCTATCCCACTGCTGGCATTGTATACATATAAAATAGACTTTATACAGTATATTGAAAAGTTTGCAGACAAAGACAGTGACAATAAGCCAGTTGTGTGACTCTTATGGCTAACAGCTTGTTGATGCAGTGAATTCTGACCCCATAAATCCGTTTGTAGTTGGATGAAGGATAAAATAGAACATCTCTGGATACTTTATGAGAACATTTTTCACAGCTCTGTGATTAAATATTTAAAATAATATGCAAAGAGTGAAAAATATGGCATAAAACAGGTAATTCCAGTGTTTAGGAGGATCAGTCTGACACTGCCCAGTAACGGAGCCAACGATGCCTGAGAAAATCATGTTATCATTATTATTATTATTATCAATACTTAGAAATTATAAGAACAATTTTTGCCCCTTTTTGATTTATATTATTATCGCAGGTGGTGTGGGTCTACTGCTCAAGCCATCTTCAATAAAGTGTGGATGTATTCAATTAAAACACAGAAAACAGTTAATGAAGTTTATTTATATATATAAAATCTGCTGTTTATTTATTCACCATTCATATTTGCATCTGATGTCTATGACATAACCCTGTGATAATAAATATACATAAATCACCTTTTTATAATATCCTATTGGCTGAATTGAAATAAAATATTAACTTTAATGCTGAAAATATACAATTCATTGTAAGTCTACATGCGGAGCGATCGGGACAAAGTGCCAATCGATCTGCGTGTATACTTACAACTATAAAACAAAAAAGAAGTAAATTAAAATTCTTACCAATTCATGACAACTTCGGTTAGCCAACAAAACTATATAAATTCTTCGAGATAAATCTTTCTAGAAACACAACTTTCCAACACAAATTCCAAACGACTTCCGACACAAAATAACTTTCCGACAGAAAACTAGACAAAAGCCATGCGCAAGTGCAAGTGAGATGAATTGTGTTAACTGTCTCCTAATAGGGAAAGACAGCAGATCTACATGAATACTATACCTTTAACAATAAAATTAACCCCAACTAACCTGAAATAAATTTTAAGTTGTAAATTAAATAAATATTGCAATGTTATAAAACATCACACTACCAAATCAGGCTTGTCATTTTGAAAATTGCGGGAGGGCCATTATGGTTCGCCTCACATCACCCCAGGAGGGCCTTTTTGGGTTCACATAAAATGACCCTAGGAGGTTCATTTATGATTTGTGGGGGCCATTTTGTTTCAGCCTGATGGATATTCAACTAATTTCATTTTAAAGTACATGGTTTCTGTAATTATGATGTACGTCATCATGTAATGTATAAATGCAGGCTTGAATATTTGGATGCAAGATACCAGGTTACCCATAACACTCACTAACAGTGAGTGTTATAATTATCTTGCATCCAAATAACCAAGCCCGTGTCCATACATTAGATGACTAAAAGCCAGTGCACTGTGCTCACCGCCAGATGCAGAAAACCTGGGACGAATCAATCAGATTTGGGGGGACGAATCGTCCCGGCTATGATTTTAGGGCAAAACATCCCAGACAAATCGTCATGGGTCAAACTGGCTTGGGAATGATAATCCCATAATAGTGTGTGACACGAGAGTTGTTTCAGCGTGATGTACAATGGAATAACTAATTACAACTTAGGAATTGGTAGACCTCCCGCTCACATTTGGAAAGTTATTTACTGTCTCTGAGTGACTGCTTTGACAAAACACTACAACCATCACAAATTGCGCTTTTGTTACATGTTCCTCCTTCAATCCGTGAAAATTGCTGTTTGAGGCAGCCGATTTTGATGTGCCTTCGACTGAATTAATGGGCCGCACAATTTGACCAGCCGTCTTTTGGGAAGTTAAAGATTTGTACAAAGAGTATGAATGCTTCTGACAACATGCAGAATTTGTGTTTAAAGACCCTCTAGCAAAATCTACAAACAAAGATAAGACTGGTTGGCTTGGTATGTGGATTGGCAAACAAAGCTGTGAGGTGTACAAAACATTCAAGTGGAACAAGGCGGAAGAAGATGATTCTGAATCTATTCTAAATAAATTTAAAGACTATGCCAGGTCTTGTAAAAATAGAAGGGTAGCGAGATATAAACTGAAACAACGTAAGCAAAACAGTGATGAAACCTTTGATGACTTTGTAAAAGACATTCATCTCATTTTGATGGATCGTGAGTACACAGATCCAGATGACATTCTTATTTATACAATAATAGATGGTGTAGCAAACTCTAAAGTTCTGGAAAAGCTGTTTGACCTAAGCCAAGATATAACTTTAGCAAAAGTATTACAAATTGGCAGACAGTATGAAATGTCACATAATCAATTGAAGTTAGTTCGGGGTGAAGAAATTGTTAGTAGAATCAGACCCAACAAAATTCCGCGTCAGAAATCAGCAGACAGAAATCTGCATAAATCTGACGATTTAGTGACAGGGACAAAAACGTGACAGAAAGGTTTACGCGTAAAACTTAACTTTTCAAGTTCTAAGGTAAATGCACCAAATGTGGATTGGATACATCCAGGGCACACAAAGATGGTCGTTGTCCTGCAATCAGTTCTATGTGTAACTGTTGGCAAAAACCTGATCACTGGAAATGGAAACAGACAGTAACTTTTGGTAACTTTCTCCGAAATTAAAGAAAGGACATGTATAGTACTGTGGTTCATACCGACCTGTACCAACACAGGTTAAATTTATGATAAGTGTTCAAATGTTCAACATCCGAGTTATCTCCCGATGCATCACAAAAGATCTGAAATAAATATGAAGTCATTTTTTGAGTGTTATGTTACAATGGGTAAGATTAAAAAAAGGCAATGTACATGTGTATTGCCATAACACATGCCTATAGCTACAAGAACTGTTCAAACTGTCAGTAGTATTTTTATATTAGAAATTATGTATTTGAAAAGGTAGTCTATTTGACCTGTATCGAACCAGGTTAATTACACAATGATGCCAATGGTGAGGTGCACAGTGTTATCCTTCTGACCTAGTTTTTCGTTACCTGATCAAATAACAGTTGTCAATATTGTGGGGGTTTTTAGTTGACTAGCTCAATTGTGGGATTTCTCCATCAAAAATTAAAAGTGGGGAACAAAATTTTTGTTCCTCACTTTTAATTTTTGATGGAGAAATCCCACGAATACAAAAAAAATTATTTTAGATTTTAAATTTATAAACCAATCCCCCTTCTTTTCAAAACATTCTGAGAATTTCAAGGAGGGAGGGAATGTAGTATCTACTTGTACCTTCTAGTAGTAGGATCTTATGTAGCTTAATTTCATCCCCCCCCCCCCTTTCCTATGTAGGGGTGCATCAATGGGGATACATGTGTTGAGAGAGTCTTACTATAAAGTATCCCCCAACTTTGATATTAAAGCCCCATTCCGGCTTGAAGAATAGGGGATTTTGTGGCGTTGTATCCCATCGTTAACAGCAGTGAGATTTCTCCCTGAGTAAGATATGAAGAAAATTGTACATATACCTGATCTATGTGTACAGTACAACCCCAAATAAAGCAAATAAACCATCATAAAGTACCCACTGAAAATGAAAAATGGGTCCCCTTCAAGTTGCTGGAATGAGGTTTTAACTCTTGGTTTCCCCAAAGAAAATTTTGAGTCTTCTGATGGATTTTAGGATAGAAATTTACTTTATATTTTTGCATGTCAAAATGACATTTTTAGCAGCAAGTTTCAACATTGCAGGTACAGTAAAACCTGTCTTGAGAGACCACTGTCTTGAGAGACCACCTGTCTTGAGAGACCACATCTGCCAGGCACCGATTGGTTTTACTCTACAATGGACCTGCTATGGGAGACCACCTGTCTTGAGAGATCACCTGCCTTGAGAGACCACTGTAACCGAATGGAATGGTTTAACGCGTCGAAGGCACGCAGGGACGGTATGGGGAGCAAGCCCCTTTCGACCCTCATTGGTTGTAAATGATTAATTTCCACATGTCTACTCGTGTTGAAGGAGGAACAGGTTCAGGTACTCGGCAGGTGTCACCAGTTGCGGCGTGAAGGTCTCTTTGACTGATGTCGGTTGAACCCTCGGGTGAGGACCAGTGTGGGAGGTTGGGTCCTCTCACAAAGGTACTACCTCTCCCCGAGGGTGCAGTCTATCTAGATTTTCGGGCAAGTATAGTCTGCCACTTCGGAGATGATTTTAAATGTTGGCCATCACTGGCAAGTATAATCTACCTCAGGCTGTCTCTGTTTGATAGGATGTCTTTGAAGGAAACAACAACGACCCCTTTCGAGGACCACCAAGAAGAAGACCCGAACTTCCCTGGTTCGGGGGCAGGCCTGCATTGTAATCCTAATGGGTTGGGACAAAAAGATGCGCAATGCGCTTACAAAAAGGGGCCGAGGCGGGACGCAGGACCAACACTCACCTCCCTTAAAATGGTCGACCACTTTTAGGGATGGAGTGGAGGATGTACAGGAACCATGGGGGTGACTGTTTCCATAACGGTTAGACTGTCTGTAGCGGTTATTGGGGTGCTGGTCAAAAAGCATCTTCTGTGTACCTGCTTAAAAGAAGAAGGTAGAATTAGTTTTCATTAAAGTATGTAAATTGTAAAGATAAAAGTAGCACATCTTGTTCAATCTTAAGGTTTAATCTTAAGCTGAGTTGGTGAAGGCAGCCCTTTCTGGTAGAAGGCCACAGTTAAGCTGTTTTTCTGCGTGTTTATTCACCTTCTTGTTCCCTATTTATTATTTAGTTTTTATAACAGTATTTAATCCTGATGTAATTTTTAGTTGACTCGGTGAAGGCAGCCCTTTCTGGTAGAAGGCCACAGTTAAGCTGTTTTTCTGCCTGTTTATTCACCTTCTCGTTCCCTATTTATTATTTAGTTTTTATAACAGTATTTAATCCTGATGTAATTTTTATTTGCTTCGGTGAAGGCAGCCCTTTCTGGTAGAAGGCCACAGTTAAGCTGTTTTTCTGCCTGTTTATTCACCTTCTCATTCCCTATTTATTTAGTTTTTAACAATATTTAATCCTGATGTAATTTTACTTGAGTCGGTGAAGGCAGCTCTTTCTGGTAGAAGGCCACAGTTAAGCTGTTTTTCTGCCTGTTGGTTCACCTTCTCATTCCCTAGTTTTATTTGAGCGGTCTTAGTTTTGATTGCAATTTTTGGACTTTTGTCGGCTTTCGCAAATTGCTCCAAGTTCGGAGATTAGTTTGCTGTCGGCTAACCGGTCATGATTTTTCGCGGCCAGGGTGGCTAGGTGGTCTTTAATGATGGGGATATCGGCCCTGTTGTGGAGTGTTTTGATGGGTGTGTCCCATGGGGCGCGGAGGGCAACTCTAAGCGCGTGATTTTGGACCTTCTGGAGTTTTCCCATATTAGTTTGGTTGAGGTCAGTTAGTATGATTGCACCGTATTCGAGTACTGGGCACACAAAGGCTTTGTATAGTTTGAGTAGGGTGGACTGGTTGGCCCCCCCATGAAGTTCCCTTAAGCATTTTCAGTAAGTTAGTGCGTTTGGTGGCTTTTTTCGCCATGTCGTCGGTGTGCTTGTTAAAGGACAATTTTTGATCAATGGTGATGCCCAGGAATTTCGCCTCTTTGCATTTTGGGAGGGTGTTATCCATAAGTTTTAGGTCAAAATCATGTTTATTTTTCTTGCGAGTAAAGGTGATTCGATGGGTTTTATTGGCGTTTAGCTTAATTCTCTGTTTGGCACACCATTGTTCTAGGTCATCGAGAGCACGTTGCAGGGGTTTTTGGAGCAGATTGGCCGTATTGTTAGAGTCCCAGAGACCCTTATCGTCCACGAATTGGGACACTTGAACACGATCCTCGGAGAAGTTAAGGTCATTTACGTAGAAAATGTAAGGGGGCTTAGGACGGATCCTCGGATCCTCGGAGGGTGTCTGCTTCAAGGGGGACACTGTCAGACATTTCATTGTTCACTCTGACTTTAATTTCGCGATCATTTAAGAAAGAGGATAGTAATCTGAGCAGTTTCTTGGGGAGTTTCATTTTTAATAATTTGTAGCGCATTCCATTGTGCCAGACGGAGTCGAATGCTTTTTCGACGTCTAGCAGGACTGCCATGTCTATTTGCTGATTGTTGATAGCGGCCTTCATTTGGGTGACTAGTCGGTAGACATGTTTGATGCCTTCTTTGCGGTTTCTATAGGCTCTTTGCCATTTATTAAAAAAATCGTTGTCTTCAAGGTGCCCCCTGAGCCGATTGGTAAGGATTCGTTCGAATGTCTTACCAATGCAGCTGAGTAGGCTGATTGGGCAGTAGCTGGCTGGATCGGAGGGGCCCTTGTCCGGTTTTGGTATCATGACACCGATGGCTTTTTTCCAACATTTGGGAAAGTAGCCATGGGTGAGGCATGCGTTGAACAGTTTGTTTAGTTTTTCGATTAGGGAGTATGGGCTTTGTTTTAGAATTTTGTAGCTTACTTCGTCTTCGCCGGGTGAGGAAGAATTTTTGCATTTTTTTTATGACGTTGATGATTTCGTCATTAGTGATGGGGATGACGAGGTCATCGTCATCCCCGTCTTCTGGCTCGTTATCGAATTTAGGGTCACGGTAGATATCAGGGTGTGCATTGATGAAGTCATCAATGGCGTTTATGGCGGCGTCATCGTTGCCCGCACCTTGATGCGGGTGATGCGTTTTTCTTAGGACGTCAGCAAAGTTGTCGGCCTTGTCTTTGTCGGTGCGCGTGAAGGAACCGTCTTCCTTCTTAAGATGTTTTCCTGCGGCTTTGCAGCTTTTGTTTTTTTTGCCCAGTTAGGGTTTTGAAAGAGTCCCAGAATTTTTTGGCATCCTGGACTCCGTTTAGATCGGCTGTTGCCTTTTCCCAGTTGGCTTGTTTTTCAGCTTGGAAGGCTTTTTTGACCTCGCCATGAAGGCCGTTGTATGTTTTTTTGAGGGCAGCTTTCTTACCGGGGTCAGTTTCGGTTTTAAGAGCACGAAGAGGTTTCCGTTTAGTTTTGATTAGTGAGAGTGTGTTGCCAGAGATAGTATTTCTCCAGGGGCGTACTTCTTCTTTTGGGCATATTTCGTTTAGGGTTGAGTTAATGATTTTTTCTGTGCCCTCGCATTGGGTTTTGAGTTCCGATGCATTGGATGGGGGGTGGGGGGGGGGGGGGGGGGGTGTTTGTGAGTTTGACATCGATGATGTCACGATAGAGGTTCCAATTAATTTTTCTAAAATTTCTGCGGAGAGTGGGGGGGGGGGGGGGGGGGGTACCTGAGTGGGCCATTTCCTAGCTGCAGTGAGGCATGGACCGGGAGGTGATCGCTGCCTAAGTCGTCATCGCTGACCCAGTGGTCATCGATGTGATTTATCAGGGAGTCACTGGCGATAATTAGATCGAGGATCTCAGATGAGAATAATGCGTTATTACTGATATACAGTTAAAACTAGAAGTCCTGTCATGAAATGCGCACAAATAGCACGTTGATATGCGCGTTAATGTACGCGTTATTGCCCAAGTGAAGCTATCAAATTCTGTACATATGGCCTGTGCACAAGCAATGTTTCAGCCAATGGACCTCCGGGTAAGGTCCATTGGCAGATACACTGCATGTATTTGCTATGAGTAACCAGGAGAACCTGCCGTGCTTTGCATGTCATTCGATATGGCAATTGCGCGCAATTCCAACACGCAATTAAGCCTAGATAAGCGCACTATTCGTGACAGGACTTCTAGTTTTAACTGTAAGTTGCAGAGGTGTCATTCATAACCACATGAAGGTTATGCTTTTTGTGATTTCAAGGAGGGCTTCACCATTAGGGGTGGTTTTGTTACAGCCAAAGTACAGGTGTTTGGCATTGAAGTCGCCGAGGAAAATGCAGTGTTTGTATTTCCTCGTAAAGAATTCAAAGACAGTGTCAGAAACAATTTTGCTTGGGTCGTTATAATAACAAACAATCGCGATGTTTTTGTGGTCGACAGTGATTTCAGTTGCAATCACCTCTGCATCGAGGTGATTGGTTTTTATTGTTTTAGTTTTGATGTTCTGCTTTATTAGAAGAGCGACGCCGCCACCTTTGGTGATTTGTCCGTCTCTTCTAATAGTGCTGAACCCGCTAACTGAAAAATTTTTGCTGGGTTGAAGCCAACTTTCGCAGATGCAGATAATGTCTGTATCTTCGATGTATCAGCTCATTTGAAGTTTTTTGTTATTAACGCTTCTAGCATTCCACACGGCTATTTGTAGCTTATTCATGATGGGGGTTGGGAGTTAGTAGCGGTGCTTTAGATATAGGTTTGGACAGGTGCTTTAGTCTGAGCTGATAGCGGCTTTGATTAGTGATTCTGAAATATATATATACTGTAACCTGGTAACAACTTGTATTTTTATGCCATAATTGACCTGTCTTGAGAGACCGCCCCTTTGAAGACTGAAACCATGACAAAAACTTCTTACCTTTTCTGGAACTGGAAAATCCATTGTGTTATACTAACACAATTAAAAGTATTAAAACCTCTTAATTGGGTTTCAATTGCTAACTCATTAAAGATTGAGATGTTTTTATAAGACCCCTGTGAAAAGATTAGGGTTATTGCTGAATAAACAATTTCATACATACCTGAAATGTGACAGATAGGAATAAAAGTAAATTTGTGTTGAAAATGTTTTTGTAACAAATTGAAATGGACTGTTATAAAAATTACAAAAATAAATTAGTGTTGAAAATCTTCAATGAAGATTTTCAACACTAATTTATTTTTGTAATTTTTATAACAGTCCATTTCAATTTGTTACAAAAACTTCATAAAAAAGAACAACTACAAAGTAATTACAAAAATCCATTCTTCTCTATTTCTGAATTTTGTGGTTGGTTATTCACTGACTTGACAAAACCTGAAACCTGTTATGAGAGACCACCTCTCTTGAGAGACCACTTTTGTATGGTCCAAAGGGCGGTCTCTCAAGACAGGTTTACTGTACATCAGTGGGTATCCAGTGACCTAGCCCCCCCCCCCCCCCCCCCCCCACTGTTGGAGCCCCAGGAAGTGAAGCAGTGCTTGTTTACTGTGATAAACAATATCTTTTATGGGGAAGATAGGACCCAGTCACAAATGGTTGGGGTGGAAGTCCTCTAAAATGGAAATAGGGGTCTAAACGACTGACTGAACTTGGCTTTATCTTCATGTTGTGGTCATGATCAGAGATTGTGCAGACATATGTGACATTAAGCACCAATAAATAAATAATAGAGACTCAGAGTGATACCTTTTGGCTGCACAATTCTTGACTTAATAACTTCCTCTTCAATCGAGGAACACCCCCCTTCTGAACATTTTAGTTCTGTAACTCAGAACTTTGGGGGCTCTCAGGTCTGTCCCAAGAGTCCAGGGTCCTGGACTTCTGGGCCTCCGAATGTTCCAGGCCCTGCAGTTATGATCCCAGCCCCCCTTATCGAGTGGTGGTGTTAGAATTTACCTGGCAGGGGGTGGGAGGGGCTTGTGTATTCCCTGACAAGCACACAATAAAAGAGGCAGTCTCCACGATGGAACAGGGCCTTGTGTATTCCCCTGACAGGCACACTATAAAAGAAGCAGTCTCTACAATGGGGTTGAGGGCCACAGCCACCCAGCCGCTTGGCACCTTCCCGACCCCTATTCAAGGGATGAAATACACCACATACTGTAGATTATGAGGCCTAAAACATAAAACAAACCAAGAACATGAACTTTTGATGGCAAAGATATAATTTTTAAAAAATAAGGGGAATGGTTGGTATGTACCAAGGTCGATATGTACCACGGTCGATATGTACCATGAAGAAAGTCAATATGTAACACCTAAAAAATCGATATATAACACTTGAAAGTCGATATGTACCATTAAATAATCGACCCCAAATTTGTAATATAATTACTCTTTGTGGTACAAATCACATCAAGAATTATTTTACAGACTTTGGGTCATAGTTTGTATTATTCATGTTATGGAGGGGCCGGGAGAGTGAGATGTCGGGATCAGAATTTTCATCAAAAACAACTAAACTGATGTTTTTATATTTTATTTAATATATGAATAAAACGTAATAATGACATATTTCAATAGAAATGTGAACAATAAATAGTTGTAGCACATGAAATGTCGTTTGTGGCACCTAACCTATTTCCAGAAAGGAAACCCACCAATCTTACCTGGTGTCAATGCTATTAATCAGACAAGATATCTTTAAAATAAATAGCACTGTTAAGCTCATTAACCCTTTACCCAACGAATCGCCCACATTCGCCTGCGTAATATGCAAATTCAGCAGCTGAAAAAATATTTTTCGAAAAATTTCAACAAAACCATATCATGTGGCCCCTCTTTGGAACGAGCGCATCGAGGTCGTTCCAAACAGGGGTCACATGATATGGTTTTGTTGAAATTTTTTGCAAAAATTTTGAAAATGATATTTACATGTAAAATAACAAATTTTGAAATCGTCTGCATTGGGTAAAGGGGTAATCATAAAATGAAACTTCAGTTGACCTGACAACAAGTGTCTAAAATGAAGTAACACAAGAAAACAGTCAATTACATACAAGTATTAATTTATCAATTTGTTTTCAGGGTTGATTGAAAAAATGAGTGACTATAATTTACCTACAAAAACACTTTTTATTTTGTAACTTGTTATTAAAACTCAGCGTGGAGTGATTTTTAGTCATTAATTGCAAAATAACATTGCTCAAGATTTAATTTATTTACAATAATTCATGTTTTTTTTGTATTTATTTATTGAAGCGCTGGTTGCGTAAAGTAATTCTTGTTATTTTGTAATTATTTATTAAAATGCACCACTTGGTGCGTTTTAATGAAAAATTTCAAAATATCATGACTTACGTGAAACAAAACTTACACATGGGATAGAGAGGGGACAAAAATAAAAGAAGAACGACTGACTTAATTTGCATAAAGTAATTCTTGTTATTTTGTAATTATTTATTAAAACGCACCAAGTGGTGCGTTTTAATTAATAATTACAAAATATCATGAATTACATGAAACAAAACTTACACATGGGATAGAGAGAGGATGAAAATAATAGAATGACGACTGACTTAATTTGTAACCACTTGCTGCGTTTTACTGAAAAATTTCAAAATATCATGAATTACATGAAACAAAACTTGCACATGGGATGACTGACTTAACATAAACATAATAATAATGCATTAATCCTCCGAGTGGTCAACAAGCTGGGCACATTGTTGGAGATATTCAAATGTACTGATCTGCCTATCAGTGGCATCATATGCATCCCAGAGTCTCATCAATGCTACATGTTTAGCCTTGGTACTTTTCTTTTGATGTCGATAAAGTTTTTTCAGAGAAACAAAATGAACTTGGATAAGAAGCATCTAGGCTTCTTTGTGGATGAGTTTAAACAATTTACACATGTTCAGTGAATTTGTCCTTGCTGCATTATTATTGCCACCCCTCAGCATCATTGTTTGTTCTCACAGGTTGCCTAAACATAGACCAAGTTTGAGGCAGACACTTTTTTAACTTAACCCATGATTTCTCAATATAATTGACATGACCTGTAAGTTTTTCTGATGAGGTGGGACATCTGTCCTTTAAAGCACTGAATGCCTCAAATATATGGTTATGTGGCAAGTGTGGCAAAGCCATTAACTGTCGGACATAATCCCTTACTGGTAACTGCTTCACATATGCACACTATAGCCCTAACTCCTTTACTTTTCTAAAAACTGCTTGGCTCCAATGAAATAATAAAATGAAAAACTGCCTGACCACATACAATAGCTTCTTTTATTTATTTTCAGTGACTGTAATAAGTGGTGTTTTGATGATAGCGCTGTTTACATCTGAACTCAGCTTTTATTTAACGAGAGAAGTTCAGCCAGAATTATTTGTTGACACTTCAAGGGGACAGAAGTTGAAAATCAACATGAATATTGCATTTCCAAAAATAGCATGTGCATGTAAGAATCTCTAACATTATATGTTTAAATCTTGACTAATACAGTAAAAATAAATTTGGTTTAAAATGATTTTAAAGTATTCAGATTTGTGCATTTTTTTCAGGTTTTCTATTACTCTTTTAACCCTTTACCCAACGTAATGGTCAAAACCGGACAGCGCTATTTTAAAAAATCACCAATTAATTTTCATTATTTTTTCATTTTTTGTCTCAAAAACATAGGTTATGACCCTTCGTTGGAACGCGCTCATTCCAACGAGGGGTCATAACCTCTGTTTTTTGTGTTGTCTGCTTTTCATGTTAGGTGAAGGGTTAACCCATAACCCTTTGAACCCTCGTTTCCTGCAATGGTATCACCTTTGTGAACATTAACAGCGAGATGGGTCAGCCTGATATCAATATACAGGGAGGATAAAATAATAACTGCAGTCTGCAGCCATCTGGCTGCAGACTACAGTTATTATTTATCATCAATGTATAGACCTCTTATAATAAGACAAAAATGGGACGAAATTATGCCTTGGACCGAAAAATCTGTCTTACGGATTCAAAGGGTTAAGGACCTTGAGATTTTTATACATTTTTGCTATCCTTCTACCTCCAGTTGCTTTGCAGTTAATTCTCATCAAGTTGGTTGCTTACACAGGCAGCCAAAACTTGCCTAGAAACAACTAACAAGGTACTTAGAAAACAAGTTTTGAGTTTACCCAAACAATGTATGTTGAGGAACCTATTCCTTTGTATTAAAAAGTTATCAACATCAGAATTAGGCCACTAAGGGTTAAGTGTGTTGTGTCTGCTCATTGATAACTGATAATTTATTTGCATTGTATAGATTACAACCAATTAATACTTACAGCAATAGTCTATATACTGCATGAAAATGTCTTCCTGATATTCCCATACAAAATGCCCAGATAGATGTCCCGACAACAGAGTTACCAAGTACTGTGACAATTTGCTCTTTATAAATATTGAGGTTGTTTCAGTCCTAAATATAGGAAAAAGTCCTGTGGGAGGTGCGATGAAGTTATTTGTGTCTTTCACAATCCAGAAACAATAGCTATGAACTGTTGTGCGAACATCCAGATGAACAGTTCGAAACATGTAATCATGACACACAAAATGGGCTGCTGTGCTAAAGTGGTGCCCAACAATTGTGTGCCTCACCCTGGACATCTGTGACAGTCAAAACATCAGCCCAGACCTGATGTGCCATACTCCAGCAAGGCCCAGGCTGACTAGAAGGTCCATCAGACAATTTCCATTGTGCAGTGCACAACAACTGCAAGAAGGTGTAAGAAGCCAGTCCTGGAAATGTGCAATTGCTCCCGCAAGCACCCGTGATTTCTATTTTACGGGAGCTAAAAAATGCACTCATTGAAAAATATTGTGGAGCACTAATATACTCTGAGGGCATATAAATGTGTGTTGTTTTGAGAAAGCAGCACACTGTGGCAAGTTACTGTCATAATTCAGCAATTCCTTATACATCAGCTGGTTATAATGATATCCATATATGTATGGTTTTATTGAAAAATTGTGAAATTTGTTTTCGAAAAATGTGAAATTTAATTTATTTTTAAAAAATACTGTGTTAAGTAAAGGGTTAAAGCATGACCTATGGTAGTTTTGTAGGGATGGTTCAATTGTGTTCCAGCTTTTGGGCAAATGAGTGGAGTCGAAGATTGGAAAATTGGGTTCTTGACTTTTAAGTTTGGATTTCCCCACTTTGTCCCATGTTCATACCAGACAAATTCATGTAGACAGTGAAGGCATCTTCAAAACTAGGAGGTAATATATTGTTGAACCAGTCATTCATGGACAGAAGAGCATGTAGGTTGTAGAGATCTATAAATTTGAGAATGCCACAAGTTCGAAAAAAGGAATCAATATGTGTGTTGTAGTTCTTTTCGTTTATGATGCATAAAGCTTTCTTTTGAAGCATGCAGAAATTGTTGGTTAATGGAACGTCTCCCCAGATGTGTATGTCATATATAAGATGACTTTGAAAAAGAGAAAAGTACAGCATTTTCAATGCTGATAGTGGGCGCTCTCTTTTTGCTCTGTTGATTACATAAATAGCACAGGCTACTTTTGAGGAAATGACTGATGCATGCTGTTTGAATTTCAAATTTTCATCCATCACAACACCTAGATATTTGGCAGTTGTTTCTTCACCATGGTTACTAGCTAATGAAATTTCCCGACTGCTTAATTTCGGATTTATGTCACCAGGGTCATATGTGTTGTTGGGGGAAGGAAGTAGTAGCATAATAGCATACATTTAGTTTTGGATGTTTTGAGTGCAAGTTTATTTGTGTTACACCATTTGTTAATTTTAGCCAGGTCAGTATTTTGTATCACCAGTAAGTTTCTCTAAGTTGTTGCCTGATGCATAGGCTGCCGTATTGCCAGCAAAAGAGAGTACCCCAAGAAGTGTTGATTTGCCGATATCGTTGATGTACAAATACATGGCCAAGAATGGAACACTGCTGTGGCACACCAGTTGTAATGTTTTCATGGTTTGATTCTGCGTGGTGAAAGGCGACAAATTGTCTCCTGGAAAGATAGCTTTGAACCCACGTTTTGGCTAGCCCCTGAATGCTGTAGTATTCTAGCTTTTTTCAATAATGTTGAGTGATCCAGTGAATTGAATGCATTTGAGAGGTCAAGATAAATTGAAAGAGTACAGTCTTTAGTTATTTAAGAGATGCAAGATGGGATGAACAGTTGAGTGTTTCTTTCGAAAACCCAACTGGTATTGGTAGACAGCATTTTGTTGGTCAAGGAAACTGACCAATCTTACTATTTATTTATTTATTTCGTGTTACGTATGTTTTATAAAATTGTGAAAAAATTTTCAGTTCATCAACGATAGGGCGTTGGAAGTCTCGGTATTGAATTGCAAATTAGCCTCTCAATTTTATAAAGCATAAATTATGTGCGGATGGAAATTGTGATTAGGAATATGCAAGATGGCTAATTTTATCAGAAATGATTTTAACTTTTCTGTAACAGAATTTATATAAAAATCTCTTTTTTTGAACATGTCTCTTCAACTTTGTTGGTAATATAATTTTTTTGTGAATTTGCCTTTTGTGTAATAAGTGAATTTTTTCACAAAGGTAGCTGACTGACTGTGTGAACTGAATTTAGTGAACACAAAGTATTGTTTCCGAGACAAGAGATAGAGAGATAAGTGCTATATGCGAAGATCAGAACTGAAAATAAGCCGTCTGACATTTGTAAAATGAGGTCCCCAGAGGGTGAATTGATGATGCTATTCCATACAGTGGGCCAATTTATCCTCTGGGTGCCTCTTTCTCTTTAGTTTTGAGACCCTGATTCAGATTGAGGTTCACAGAGGGTAAATCTAGTGATGCTACCCTGCTATGCAGGGTAGCATCACTAAATTCAACCTCTGGGGACCTCATTTTGCAGATGACAGTCTGCTTATTTTCTGACTTGGCTCTATAGCAGGGTAGCATCACTAAATTCACCCTCTGGGGACCTCATTTTGCAGAAGACAGTCTGCTTATTTTCTGACTTGGCTCTTCGTTAGTCATTATTGCACCATAAACTGCTAATGTGGCTTACTGTTATGAGATGCTGTTTGCTAAAGTTTTTGTACCTTTTTTGTCAATTGAACTTCAAGTAAAATACAAAACCTAAAGATATAACTATTGAAGTTATTATGGAAATTCTTGCTCAAGCTGAACACCGCTTGTGAGCGATGAAGAAATGAAAAAAAAAAATTAATAACTTCTCAGCAACTTCTCAAAAAAGGTAAAAATCACCCCAAACTATCTTAAATAACATAAATATACACATTTTATTTATTCTTTTTTAGCTTGCCTGGCCCAAAGGGCTACATGAGCTATTGCCATCACTTGGCGTCCGTCTCTGTCATCTGGCGACCAGCATCCTTAAACTTTTAACATTTTCATCTTCTTCTCTGGAACTGCTGAGCTGATGTGAACCAAACTTGGCAGGAATGGTCTATGGAAGACACTCTATAAACTATCCTCATTTGGTTCCAGTCGGATGAAAAACATGGCCACCAGAGGCATTCTTTGATTCTAATAGGTCAGTTTTCAAAAATCTTCTAAGAAACTGCAAGGTCAAATTTTTGAAACTTCATGTGATTGATGATTGCGGCACCTTCTGCCAATGATCCTCATTTAATGTTGATTGGGTTGCAAACATGGCCGGAATTGTAACCCATAGTTACCATGGAATCCCTATGGGAAATCACATTTTCATCTTCTTCTCTGGAACTACTGAACTGATAGGAACCAAACTTGGCAGAAATGGTCTCTGAGAGGTCCTCTACAATTGATCCTCATTTTGGTCCCGTTGGTTGAAAAACATGGCCACCAGAGGCATTCTTTGATTCTGATTGTTCTGTTTTCAAAACTCTATTCTTCTGAAACTACATGGCCAAATGTATTGAAACTTCGCAGGGTTGATGACTAGGACATTCTCTACCAATAATCCTCATTTAATGTTGATCGGGTTGCAAACATGGCCGCAATTGCAGCTCATAGTTACCATGGAAACCCTATGGGAAATCACATTTTCATCTTCTTCTCTGGAACTGATGTGAACCAAACTTAGCAGGAATGGTCTTTGGGAGGTTCTCTACTAACTGTCCTCATTTTGTTCCAGTCGGATGAAAACATGACTGCCTGAGGCATTCTTTGATTCTGATTGGTCGATTTTCAAAAATCTTCTCCTCTGAAACTACAAGGCCAAATGTTTTGAAACTTCAAATGCTTGATGACTGGGACACCCTATACCAATGATCCTCATTTTATGTTGATCAGGTTGCAAGCATGGCAGCAATTGCAGCTCATAGTTACTAAGGAAACCTTAAGGGAAATCACATTTTCATCTTATCTGAAACTACTTGGCCATAGTGAAGCAAACTTGACACAAATAATGCATGGAAAGTCCTCTGAAAACAATCATTATTCATTCTGTTTCTCTCAGATGAAGGCCCATGGCAGCCAGCTGCATTCTTTGTTTCTGATTAGAATAATTGAGGAATATGTAGTTTTTCCTGGTGAGCGATTACAGGCTCTTTAGAGCCTCTTGTTTTCTATTACTTCCCCTATAATTAATGAAAATTTTTTTTTGTCTTGCGGGAATTCGCCCTGTTGGGATTTGTCTTGTTGGCATCATCTTGTTGGGATGTTTTACTCATTCGTCTTGTTGGGATTCATCTTGTTGAGATGACACCATCTTTGAAACAGATTATAAAGAATTTGTAATTCATTAGTCAAAAGCAAGTACAGTAAAATCCTTTTAGTTGCAGTCAAGTGGATACTTTGCCAGTAAAAAAATGTTCATTTAACAGAAATATTCAATTAACAGACATTTGAATCATTTCCTTTATTGTTGTGCACTGTGGTAGGCCCTGTACATGAGGTAGCATCTGCCTAAGATTTTACTTTTACAATGGCCAGCTTTTGGAAAGGGTAGATTTTTGTAAGTTGTAGTCCCTGCTTCTTAGAGATAGGCAATAAACCAAAAAAATCGAACTGATACCGATATCATGGGGCACCGAAAAAACCGAACCGATCTTTGAATACCAAAACATCTGTAATTTTCAAATTTCTCTTCATTCGCTAATAATAAGACCTTGTTGAGGTTTGATAACAGTTGAAGTGTTCATTTTCCGGAAAGAAGTTAACAATTTTCTTGGGCCTGGCTCTCAGACTACAATCTGAATATGTCCAGTTGCTTAGCAGTGATTTCTGGTCAAGTCTTGGCTTGCCAGGATTCACAAGAAATCACCGTCCAGATGAGTTGTCTATTGTCGGCAGGACCTCCTAATGGTATGTTGAGGGTACATGCTCTGAAATCGCAAAAAACCTGCAGCTGGCCTTTAAAAGTTTAGGTGTGTTAGGAACAAGTCGCAAAATTACTGTAGATGTTGCAAGGAAGAAAACATCTTTCCCCTCTACTATTCAGTCATTTGATGTTGGTGATTCTCTGGTCGCCAATAGTGCTAGAAATATTGGGGTGTTTTTTTTATGCCAATCTCACTCTTGAACCTCATATTAAAAATTAGTAAAACTTTCTACTGGCAAGTTGGCAACTCAGAAAGCTGAGCAAACTCCGTCCATTCCTCAGTGATAGATCTTTGAAGCAACTGGTTCACTCCTTCATAAACTCACCTTTGGATTATTGCAATTCTCTTTTCCTTTGTCTGCCACGTATATTGCTTTAGCAATTGCAGAAAATCCAGAATATTGTTGCTCGAATTATCAGTAGTGATAAACGCTTCAACCGTATCACTCCCATCTTGAAGAATCTACATTGGCTTTCAGTCCTCATTCTGGTATTTAAATGCATTCATGGTCTTGCGCCTGCATACCTGTGTGAGCTTCTCTATCACTACAAACCTTTGTTCTTCAGGCCATTTGCCGCTGACCTTACCTTTTGCGCGATCTGCATTGGTGAGCGAGTGGGCTTTCTCGGTTGCTTGTCCAAGACAAGAATGCATTGCCCTGCATCTTCAGTCACAATCTAGTTTACTTGCTTTCAAGAAACAGCTTAAAACTCATCTATTCAAATCATTTATTTCATAGCTTGTAATCTACATTCTGTAAAGCGTTTTAGAGCACCATTGGTGGTTTCACGCTGTATAAAATTAATTATTATCATTACTTATTATTAGATATGATTTGTCTTAGCAAAAGAATGCCAATTTTGATTTTATTTGTAGTGGCATTTGTTGTGCTGTGGTAGAATGATACAAGACCAACTTATTCTGTATTTTTGTGGTGTGAATTTCCCTTTGGTTCTATCAGCAAACATCGGTCAAGTGGGATACCAAATATCAAACTGATACAGTGGTATACTCCCCTAAAAATACTGAAACTGATTCCACACTCAAAATTCCAATACTGCCCAGCTCCACATCTTGTAAAACAAGCTCTTATTATAGTATAGGAAAGCTATTATTAACCCTTTACCTAACCTGAAAAGCAGACAACACTTGCAAAAATAATTCTTGAATAACTAATTTTTTTCATTTTTTGTCTCAAAAACATAGGTTATGACCCCTCGTTGGAACGAGCTCAACGAGCTCGTTCCAACAAGGGGTCATAACCTATGTTTTTGAGACAAAAAATGAAAAAAATAATGAAAATTAATTGGCAATTTTTGAGAACAGCACTGGCTGGTTTTGGCCATTACGTTAGGTAAAGGGTTAACACCCCATTGTGCAGACAATTTTAGGAACTGGAACCAAGTACCTTTTAGGTTTAATTTGAATCTTTTTTTGTGTGTGTTTTCAAGAATTTGCTAAAAGCTTTTTAGAAAGAGGAAAATCAACATTATTTTCAGTTCTGATAGTAACTTTTTCAATTTCTAGCGCTATAGCAATGTGATATTACATGTAGTTGATTGTGTACTGGTATTGACTATTGAAATAAGCCAATTGTAGGCTATTGGTTGACAATAGTTCTCTGCAACTGAACATCATTTTTTTTCTGATTGTTGAAAAATATATAGCAGAAAGTCATGTAAACTCTGTATGTGTATTGTTCCTATTTTTCTGTTTTAATAGTTTTGAGTATAGATGCAATGGATGTGTCAGGGGAACAACAGATTGATGTAGATCATAACTTATTCAAACAGAGGCTTGGACCAGACGGAAGAGAAGTGAAGGATGTACCCGAAAAACAAAATAGTGAGTGGTAATAATTGCAAGTTACAGGCAAAATGCAAATTTTCTCAATGCAACTAGGAATTTTACCAATTCAGTCTTGTTTGACAGAGCTCCATGAGCTCTCAATTGAATAAATTCCAAGTTGCATTATGGGAAAAATTTGCAGGTTGATATTTTGATATCAATATGCAGAAGGTTAAGGACATGAAGGAAGCCTGATGCATGGGTTGTTAATTCTCTACACTCCTCAGACAATATCACAATTTATTATTTTAAATATTTTTTTAAATTATGATTTTCTTTAAATTGTTTTAAAAATTTTGTTTTCCACTGCTAAATTTGTCTATTATGTGGGCGGATGCTCATGATTTGTTAGGTAAAGGGTTAATTGACTCTGCCATTGAAATAATGTGCAGTGTGGAGTGCATCGATGCTCATCAGAAGCATGACCTCTAGCACCATGACAATGCCCGGAGATGATTTACTTTGCTTAGACATTGAATATGGTTTGGAATAACATTATGTCGTACATTTTGAAAGCAATGTCCGATCTTTGTTTATTGTTGCCCATTTACTGAAGGCTAAACTTATTTTTAAAATAAATACATAAGTCTGTATATCATTGGTTGGAAGTAATAGATGAGATTTAGAGATGAGCGATACATTGTAAATACCATTCGGTATTGATATCGAGGCAAAAAAGATTTACCATACCAAGGGAATCTCAATGTACCAAAATTGCAGTACATGTATTGAAAAATATCCCTGACATGTTTTAAAAAGCAAAAGGGCAACTGACAGAAAATTAAGCAAATTCCTGAGAAGAAAAAGCCCATGGTCTATGTATTTCTAAAATCACTCGCCACTGGTCAATTGATGTAACACAAACAGCTAAGAGAAAATACCCAAGGTGTTATAAAAAATGACCAGTGGAGAGTGCCCTTGTTACTTCCAACATACTTCCAATATTTTGACAATTCCTTGTCTGCACTAATCGATAACCTCCAGCTGGGCAGTATACCCAAAATAACATCAGATATTGGTATTGGTGTACATACATGTTGTTAATACCAAATACTGTTCCGATACAGTGGAGCCCACTTAATTGGATATCTCTTATTTGTATATCCCTGTTAATCAAATATAATTTTCAAACACAAAACCATTTACCATACCTTCAGTACAAATTTGATCTGCTAATTGCATATGGGTTGTAGAGTAAACTCCTGTTAATTGAATAAAATTTTTATAATATGTCGAAAAAATTACTGTGACACCTACCAAATTCCCCTTATTTATCAACCTTTTTGGCCTCACTACATCCAATACAGGCATTTATTCTATTATATCTTGTTTGACAGAGCTCTATGTGCTCTGTCAAACAAGATACACTAGAATAAATGCTCCGTTTACCTCCAGAACACAGGAAACTGACCAAATCCCTGTTAATTGTATACTCCTGTTAATTGAACAATTTTCACTGGCAAAATGGATATTCAATTAAGAGGATTCTACTGTACTAAGGTAAATCATTCTAAAAATGCTGATATGGAAACCAAACTTGAAATTTCAATACTGCCCAGCTCTAATGAGAAATGACTTACCATCACTGCCCTAACATCCACCCAAGTGATGGATCACTCTTCTATTTAGTTTAAGAGAACCTTGTAAATCTATTGCTGTAAAAGTGAACTATGGGAAGTTGAGGAGAATTTGGTTACTGTGATAAACAAAAGTGTTTTTTCTGGTACTTGTATAACAGGATCTTACTGATGACATAATAGCATTGCATATGGGACGGCTTTTTGAAAAATCCACAGTTGCAAAAAATTGCTTTCCTAGAAGATACTTAGTCAAGTGAACTATTTTTCATTGTGTCACAGTGTGTATGTGTGTTTTTCAAATGACACAATCATGTTTTAAAGTAATTTTGAATGTTGGTTTCTGATCCCCCTCCGGGATTTGAACCCTCAGCAACACCGCCTGGCAATCAGGAGTCCAGTGCCTAAACCACTAGACCATTGCACACCGTCTAAAAAACTATGGCTGGAATGTAGCTTTTTATACGCCCGTTTTGAAAAAACGGTCGTATTATGATATACTGCTGTCCGTCCGTCCACACATCGTACAATAACACGAAAACGCTTTGAGCAATTTTTGTGATTTTTTGGTGGAAAGTATATGTTGATGGAAGGAAGCTCCCTTTCGATTTGTGTCACTGTCTGATTTGTCATTCCAGAGTTATGGGACTTTATTCATCAAAGTATAAGCAATTTTCCACATGTCGGACAATAACTTGAAAATGCTTTGAGCAATTTTCATGATTTTATGGTTGCAAGTATATTTTGATAACTGGAATCTCCCTTTCGATTTATTTCCAAATTAATGAACACAGTATTTTGTTGGTTATGATTATTGTACAAGAATATAGAAAAATGCCTGACAAGTACACATGTATACTCATATTGTGTGCTTCCCTCTTGTAATTAATAACAGGTGCATCATGCGCTCATGGCGTAGCTGTTTATTAGATGAAGTCCTCATAATTACTTGGTTCATCTTCCTTTTGGCAGCAGCATGAAAGTGGGGAACGCTCTGGCTACAGTACGATGAAAGTGCTGTGGATGGCCTCAGACAAAGACTGGCACGGGCTTGTGTGTGTTTTTCAAATGACACAATCATGATTTAGAGAAATTTTGAAAGTTGGTTTCTGATCCCCCACTGGGATTCGAACCCTCGGCAACACCGCCTGGCAATCAGGAGTCCAATGCCTAAACCACTAGACCATATTTCTGCCACCATTAGCTTGTATACTCAGTAGTCAGCAATTTAAAAATATTTTTATCATACTTTTCAGCACTGGGAGATGGTTCTAAAGATATTGTTGAGGTTAGTACTTTCCCGTAAAAATATTATTTGTTGTAATTGTATTTATAGATTCAGTGTACAGGTTATCTTTTTTCTTAACATTATTTCACAAGAACTTTTCCAGACAGGGAAATTTTCATCTGGATAGGAGTTTTAGATATCCCTTGCTTCTAATAATGCACTTTCTTACAAGACAAGATTTGATACTGGACTTATGTCATAGACACATCATTTGTCATACAATGGAGTCAGGGACGTAGGAAGCTTATAATATTGGGGGGTGGGGGGGTATTGTAAATGGGAGCTTGTAGGGGACAGCATGGCTGCCTTTGGTGGTTCGCACTGTGTAGCCGAATCCGGGGGAGAGTGCGGGATGGGGATACCAGGAAAATTTGTGAAATATAAACTACTGAGAGCTCATTTCCTCGCTTCTCAAGTAAAAAAATCAAGGTATTGTTGCTGTTAATTTTTGGTGTTTATCCCTTTACCTAACTTGAAAAGCAGATGACACCAGATGACACTTGCAAAAAAAATTCTTGAATAACTAATTTTTTTCATTTTTTGTCTCCAAAACGTAGGTTATGACCCCTCATTGGAACGAGCTCGACAAGCTCATTCCAATGAGGGGTCATAACCTATGTTTTTGAGACAAAAAATGAAAAAATCATGAAAATTAATTGGTGATTTTTGAGAATAGCGCTGGCCGGTTTTGGCCATTACGTTGGGTAAAGGGTTAAAGGAGGATGTATGTCAGAGAGGAAGATGTCAACCTGTTGAGCGTCAAATCAGTCAGTGATTGTAGATCATACAGTTTTTATGTGCACCTATAAGATGTAGAATATGCAGATGTATGTGATTATTTTTGTGTAGATACTTAATATGATTTACAAAGTTTTGGAAATTTTTTTGGTGGGGGGGATAAAACTTTTTTCCAGACCCCACACCCCCCACCCCCACCCTGGTTCCTACGCCACTAAATGGAGTACCCAATTTGGTGTGTTGGGAGCCAAGCATGACCAGTTTGGAGTACTGGTATGGTGCATTAGTATTATCCCCCCACAAAACAAAGTTTAAGGGGAGTATTTTGGAGTCAACTTGTCCGTCAGTTGGTCAGTCGGTTGCACATGTAAAATTGTGGAGTGAACAACTTCCACAGTTTTAGACACATTTTGATGAAACTTCACAAAAATGATCAACATGATGAAGAGAAGTGCCTGACATAATTTTTTCCCGCTCGGCTTCAAAATGGCTGACTGGTGGCCATATTGGATTTTGCAAAATACTTGTGGAGCAAAATACTCCTTCAGTTTTTACTGCATTGTCATGAAACTCAACATAAATGATTGACATGATGAGGAGCAGTGCGTGACATAATTTTTTTCCTGATCGGATTCAAGATGGCCGACTGGTGGCCAAGTTGGATTTTTTTACTCACAAAATTTGAATGCCTCTTTCACCCACACTAGGCGGTATGCCACATTGGGGGTATACTGGGCAACAGACCATTTCTAGTTAAATATGATGTTGCAACATGACTACTACATGTATATTTTATATATCCAAAATAAATTTGCAAGGGGTTTTGGGTTCTTGAACTACAATCCAGCTGACCAAAATTCCGAGTGCATCATTGACATGCTTCAATGTCGATGATGCCATTGGAATATTTGATCAGTCGGTGACTTGAGCCATCACAGTTAGGACAAAAATGATTTACACCCCCTCTTTGGGAGAATGGTGGTTCAGTGGTTATGGTATTGAACTTCAAAAAGAAAGATCCATGGTTTGATCCCCGACAGGGGTAACCACGTTGTGTACTTGGGCAAGGCAGGCTTGGATTTCTGAAAAATCCAGGGTGGCAATAAATCGCTCACCTGGAACCTACTTAGGCAAGCAAATTGCTCTCCTGAAATCTTTTTCACTTTTTTGACTTCTCAAAGATCTTCCAAAGACTTAGTTAACCCCCTGCACACTGATGTCAAAATATCTAAATTTTAGACAGAAAAAAATTCCCATAATGCAACTAGAAATTTAACCAATTCAGTCTCGTTTGACAGAGCTCTTTGAGCTCTGTCAAACGAGATTGAATTGGGTAAATTTCTAGATGCATTATGGGAAAAAACAGCTTCCTGAAATTTTGGTATTTTCACATCAGCGTGATGGGTGTTAATACCGGGTTGGGTAATTTCTCCTTCGAGTGTATTCAAGCCAATCAATTTTAAATGAATTAATAAAATGTTAATGAATGAACCTGTATTCATTTTTTACTATCCCCTCCACCTCAGTGTGGACAGATCGATCAAGAAGTTCAGGGGGACCGGTACATGCAGTGGCCAACACACACAGGTACCCAGCATATTCTGTACACACGTTCCATGGTCCATCACCATCGAAAATAGCTGAATGTAGGTGAGCAAAAAAACGCTTATGCCGGATTAAATTGTGTGAGCAGTTAAGACAAGCTAAAAATCGCTTGCGTCAGAATTCCATGACTGGCAAGGCATTTCATCCTGCTTACCTGCTCGTGGGCATGGTGGCACTCTGTACTAAGGCGTACTGCACATCGATTGTGCGCTTGTCTTCCACCAATGCTAACCCTACTTGTGTGGAGTTAGTACGTTGCAGTTGCTCTCCATTGCTCGGTGGTTCTCTCCAGGTACTCCGGCTTCCTCCACGCATAAAACTGTCCGACAGGCGGTGACCCTGGATGTTGAAAGTGTCATTAAATCCCAATAAAATAAAGTAAATAAATTCACACCCTCTCAATCAGTCATCTTGATGATGCCCCTCCTGACAATGTGGATAAGTGGTCAATACACAGTTGGTAAAGATCTGGTGATATCCAAATGACAAAGTCAAGATAAGCTATTGCCATCACGCGTGCGGAAGTCTGTTGGACTGTGAGTCTGTTCACATTTTCCCCGTAGTTTTTGTCCGAATGTCATGAAATTTCATATGCAGGTTTGAAGTCATGCCTAGATGAGAATGTCCCCTTTTTGTCGCGATTGGTCAACCGTGCTGCCTGAGCCCAAAACCCGAAAACCATCAGCACAGTCTACAGGTCATATTTATGGAGGGATTTCATTGTAACTTGGTAGGATGCCTCTATATAATATCCAGATGAGAACATCCCCTTTTGGTCATGATCTGTCAACCGTGACGGCTGCACAAGCCCAAAACCAAAAAACTTTTAGCACAGTCTACAGGTCATATTAAATATGGAGGGATTTCATTGTAACTTGGTAGGATGACTCCGTATGATGTCTAGATGAGAACTTCCCCATTTGGTCATGATCTGTCAACCGTGACGACTGCCCGAGCCCAAAACCCGAAAACCTTTTCTGCAGGTCGTATTTATGGAGAGATTTCATTATAACTTGGTAGGTTGACCCCATATATTGTCTAGATGAGAAAGTTCCATTTTGGTCGCGATTGGTCAACTGTGATGGCCCGAAGCCCGAAAACATTTAGCATAGTCTACAGGTCATATTTATGAAGGAATTTCATTGTAACTTGGTAGGATGACTCCAGATAATGTCTAGATGAGAACATCCCCATTTGATCACGATAGTTCAGCTGTGACGCCCAAACCCCAAAACCTTTAGCACAGTCTGCAGGTCGTATTTATGGAGGGATTTCATTGTCACTTGGTATGTTGACTCCATATAATGCTTAGATGATAATGTCCCCTTTTGGTCGCGATTGGTCAACTGTGACATCTACAGGTGCCTGAAGCCCAAAAACCTTTAGCACAGTCTGCAGGCCGTATTTATGAAGGGATTTCATTGTAACCTGAAAGTGTGACTCGTTTTGGAATAATTTCACTGTAACTTGGTAACTTTCGTTGACATACATTAACTGTGAGGCTACATACATTAACTGAGAGGGCCACATTAACCCACCCCACAATTTTTTAGTACAGTCTACACCTCATATTATTTTTATTGAAAACATAGCATACAGGGAACAGAAATTAACGTATTCCCAACTATCACAATTCTTGTCTTATTTCATAATCCTTTCATAAACATTGAACATTATCCTTTTCATCAAACACAACACACAGACAAGTTAAGCTACAGTGCCATTGCCACTTTCATTGTATATGGCACTGGCCGGTTTTGTCCATTACGTTGAATAAAGTTTTAATTATATAAATCATCAACGGTACAGCAATTATTCAACTACCTATTAGGGCAGGTGATTAATCGGTTAACCAAGGTTAATCTACTTGATTAATCAATCAAGAAAACCCTTTCAGCTCTATTTTATAGTAAAACTAAAAATACTCATGGTAAAACTGAAAATACATATTTTGTAAACCTGTTGCCTAAGGAGATGACTCTTATAAACTGAAGAATCAGTGCTGACATTAGACCCCACAAAGTAGATCTTCTGTTTCTCATACCATTTATTTATAAAATTGCATGTGGGGGCAGGCATTTTTATACGGCTGCTCATATGAGCAGGACATATTATGGTATGGCAATGTCAGTCTGTCCATCCGTCTGTCCTTCCATCCATTCACCCGTTAGCTTTTGTTTGTCCACATGATAACTTGAAAACAATACATCCAACAGATAATTTTTTTTTTATGGTTGATTAGTCATGACTAGAGGATGGTTCCTTTCGATAACCAGCATTCTGGCATATCCAAGATGGCCACCATGGCAGCCATCTTGGATATTCAGGGACTTTTGATTGTCCACGCGATAACTTTAAAACTATAGATCCAACAGATGCTGCTTTTTATGGTTGATTAATCATGACTAGATGATGGTTACTTTCGATAACCAGCATTCTGGCATATCCAAGATGGCCACCATGTCTGCCATCTTGGATTTTTAGGGACTTTTGATTGTCCATTTGATAATCCAACAGATACTGTTTTTTTATGGTTGATTAGTCATGACTAGAGGATGGTTCCTTTCGATAACCAGCATCATTGTCCATCCATCCATCCATTTGTCTGTCTGTGTGTCCATCCATCGATTCGTTAACTTTTGTATGCCCACCTGATAACTTGAAAACAATACATCCAACAGATACTGTTTTTTTTATGGTTGATTAGTCATGACTAGAGGATGGTTCCTTTCAATAACCAGCATCAGTGTCCATCCACCCATCTGTCCATCCATCCATCCGTTAACTTTTATTTGTCCATGCTATAACTTGAAAACAATACATCCAACAGATACTGTTTTTTTATGGTTGATTAGTCATGACAAGAGGATGATGGTTCCTTTCGATAACCAGCATTCTGGCATGTCCAATATGGCCGCCATGGCAACCATCTCGGAGTTTTGATGACTTTTGATTCTCCACGCAATACCTTGAAAACAATATATTCAGCTTTAATGGGTTGTAATCCAGGAATGTACAATTATTTTTGAAGGAATTATTGACCTTTTGTTCAACTAAAAATTTCTTCACTAGCGCAATTTCTTCATAGGCAGCCGTATATTGATCCACCACCTGGTGCTGCACTTGTTTATTTTATTATTTATTTTATTTTTAGGTCACCTTGATGAAGTCAAGCTCAGCTTGTCTAATCACTCTCCGTCTGTCATCCATCAGCACTATGTTTTGGACTTCTCCCCCAAAACCACAGAGCCAATTCAAATGAAAGTTTATGTGAGTGATGGTCCTGAAGGGGCATTGCATTTTTGTTCAACTCAGCATGCCCAGCCCCATAGGGAGGGGTTGGGGGAAATTGCTCCAAAATATTTTTTAAATTTTCTTCTCATGAACCAGTGGGTATAATGACTTGATGTTTGGTATGGAGCTTCCTTTTGAATTGTAGAATCAAGCTTGTTCAAACGAAGTTCGTGGTGCAATATTTGCCTTTATAATGGGAGGGTAAGATTTTTGGCCCTGCCCAAAATTTCTGTTTTCTGAACTAATGGTTTGATTTGAACCAAATTTGGTATCCACGTGGTATTATTGGGTCATAAGTACTTAACTCATGCAAAAAAAAAAATTCCTGTGTCCCAGGGGGAACCCCAGGTGCTAAAAATAGAAATATTTTCAAACGCCCATATTTCCCAGACCACACGGAACAGAGAATTGTCATTTGCTCCTGTAGGAGGGTGAGATTCAAGTTTGTTCAAATTTAGTGCCTGGGTTAATATTTGGGCTCCTCGTGGGAACCCAAATTTTAACTGTGCAACATGAGGGAGTTTCTTCAAAAATCTTCTTCTTAAGATTCACAAGTCAGAATCCTTTCATATTTGGTTTACAACGTCTCTAGGGAGTCAGATTCAAGTTTGTTCAAATCGGGAATATTTGGGCTACCTGTGGTAGCCCGAATTTTAACTTAGTGCAATATGAGGAAATTTCTTAAAATTCTTCTCCAGATCCACCAGTCAGAATGCTTTCATATTTGGTATACAACAGCCCTGGTGGGGTGAGATTCAAGTTTGTTCTAATCAAGTGCCGGGGTTAATATTTGGGCTCCCTATGGGAATTGGGCACGTAGCTGAAGAATTAGAAATTTTTAATTAAGTACCCTCTAGAGGTGTGTAACTAAGATTAATCCACATAGGTTGTATCAAGGTGCTCCATAGGAGAGCTCCACTTTTTACATTATGATGAACTGAAGAAAAAGCATGATGCTTGGACTATATTAGTCACTCCTGAGGGCTTGACAATGGATCCTATGGAGATTGTTTACTTAATGTAGATTCATTCTTGGACTCTGTTTATATTGGGTTCTGTTCAAGGTGAGCGCTTCAGGCCCAGTGGGGCCTCTTGTTTATTTTTGTAATTATTTCTTTGCCATCAAAAGTTCATGTTCTTGGTTGTTTTATATTTTAGGCCTCATAATCTACAGGATAGCATGGGTGGTGGTGTATTTCGTCCTGCAAGAAGGCTTCAAATGCTAAAGCACTGCAATACCTTGTTGCACTCAAGGCACAAATGTATCAGACATGAACCATTTAATTATTATTTTTTTAAGTTTGCATTGGATATAAAAAGAGAGCATGCAGCAGCCAAAAGGACCATGCAGGAGGGCCTGAGAAACAGATTTTTAACTTTTGGGCCTTACTTGAACTATTGTATATGGCTGCATACAATGTACAAATAGGACCCAGTCACCAGTGATTGGGGAGGAAGTCCTCTAAAATGGGCAACACGGGTATAAACGATTGACTGAACTTGACTTTTGTGCAAAAGTATGTGACCTTCAGCATCAATAAATAAATATTAACCCTTTACCCAATGCAGACAATGTCAAAATTTATTATTTTAAATATATATTTTTTTAAACAGTTAAAAAATAAAAAAAATTCTAAGAAAATCATCTCACGTGCCACTCTCCCCCGCCCCACCCTCCCCTCATTGAAATCAGCTTGATATGCTCGTTCAATGAATGGTCACATGATATTTTGTTGAAATTTTTGGAATAAAAGACAGACTTTTTTCAACTGAATAATTTATAAATTATGTGGGCCGATGCTGCCGATTCATTAGTTAACTTGGGTTAACCCTTTACCCAACGAATTGGCCGCATCCGCCCGCGTAATATGCAAATTCAGCAGTTGAAAAAATATTATTTTTCAAAGAATTTCAACAAAACCATATCATGTGACCCCTCATTGGAACGAGCTCGTTCCAACGAGGGGTGACATATGGTTTTGTTGAAATTTTTCATGATGAAGAAATATTGTTCAATTGTAATGCGAGGAAATCTTCCTCTGATTCTCATGTTCATTGTGTTTCTTGTAGTCAATGTACTCGCACTAATTCTTGCTCAGTGTGTGCTAAGTGGAATGACAACGTTGGAGACGTGTGTCACGGTATGTTGTTAGCGGTGAGGGGTCCATTCTGTTCCTCTCTCCGCAAGGTCACTCTAGTTTATCAGTCTCTTTTTCAGAAGAACAAGAACAGGGTGATGTTTCCGTGATGTCTTTAACAAGTGTGTCTCTGTCGTTGCAGTATTAGGGCTAGCGGCTAAGTTCTCATGGAAATACGACAATTGCCAAAGAGGTCCCTAGCAGGATCGAAGGCGTTGATCGTCCGCTAGTCCGCCCAGTGTAGCGACCATTCATCAAATGGCTCGGCAGCCAGGTTCATCTGTTGCGGTCCAGGGAAGCAGTTTGGGTGATGCGAGCACTATAAACATTGAACGTGCACACCCAGTGACGATGGATCCGAGGATAGTACGGAGGAAGCCTGTCAGTCCAGTAGCAAGCTCGTCCAGGTCCATCCGGACCGAGAGCAAGAGAGGCCCCCTCTCTCTTAAAGCAACATCTGTGTCGCGATGTGGTTGTATGTTCGTTCGTTAGTCTGAGCATACGTCCACTCCTCCTGCTCGGGACGCTCCGTCTCATAGACAGTCCGACGCGGCTGTTCTATTGGCTTCCTCATCCTCACGACAGCACACATGACCGCACCTTGGCTATGTGACCACAGATTTCCAGGGGACGTTTGCATTTTATATAAATGCAGGAATGAACATCCCTGGAGCTCCTGCTTCGCCGACCAGGGAATCCACGTCAACCAGGTCACTCCATCCGCTAGCCAAGGACACGAGGCCTTTCCATTTGGGACGTTCGCATATTATATAAATGTAGAAATGAACGTCCCTGGAGCTTCCAGGTGCTAATTACGTAAGACCGCGGCTCTACAGGCCTCCGTGACGGACTAGCTATCGCAGATAGCTCAATTCATCGCAGCATCCCAGCAGCTATCAGAAACTTTTTCAATAAAGAACTATCTGAGCATGCTGGGTCGGTTCGCTCCCCTGCAGAGTCAGTAGGGACGACCGAGATTATTATGTGGTCCAGGCAGATGGTAAAAGGGAATCAGCATGGCTGAAATTTTCCCTTTCTGAACAACTTGAGGTGCCGTAGATTTCATCCAGCATCACCTTTAGAAGTTGTTTCTCTGGACAAAAATGCTGCGTTACCTGATAAGAAACTGAAGGCGTCACTGGACACAGACTTTTTCGGGTGGATTTGGGACACCGTCCCTTAGTTTCCGACCCAGTCCAGAAATGTCATCGACATTTGAACTTTTGAATGACGCTATATTCAAGCTATCCTCTAAGACTGGCAAATCCGGTTTCTTATTGCCTGCGCTATACAGCTGCCTTTCATCAATGCTAGACATTAATTTGAAACGGCAGGACAAGGCGCACTGAGAGTTACTCTGCATTTGGATGACTAGGCTGCAGACCTGGAACGGTTATTGCCGGCGTCCATGTCTATTTACTCCAGTATACTGGAGAACACAATTTAGACGCATTATCTCACGCAGATCGCCTTACCAGAGCGTTATCACTATGTCTCGAGGCGAAAGAATTCCAGGATCTCCATCTTTTGAGGGCTATAGCATATTCTACGTATAACTCCGCCCTTTCAGTGGCAATATGGAGTTTGACGTGATGCTGCCCTGGCTGCATTCACAAGAGTGGATAGTAAGGTGGAAAAAACTCTATTCCAGTCGCTCCGGTCTCAGGAGAGCTTCTCTTCGTCGTTAAGCTTTCTACAATCTATATTAGATTACGAAGAAAGCTCCGGATTCTCTACATTATTCTGCTTTGAAAAAGTCGGACTCAGCAGGGAGGAGTAAGGCAGGTTCTTTGGGGGTGAATACGTCCAAAGGAAGTTCCTATAGGGGATCAAAGCCTCTACATCTTACTCCGGAAACCGTCAGAGTAGCGACTCACATAGGGGTCGTAATGCTGGCCTGAGATATCGGGTCAGATGCCCCTAGGTCGACTGGGAGAGGTGCGGGTTGTGGAGGATCTGTTTTCTCCTTCCGCAATCCTCGCAAGACCAGGAGGTGATTCCACGTCAAGCAGGTCACGCCATCTGCTAGCCAAGGACACAAGGCCTTTCCAGTTGGGACGTTCACATATTATATAAATGCAGGAATTAACGTCCCTGGAACTTCCAGTGGCTAATTACGTAAGACCGCGACTCCACAGGCCTCCATGACGGACTTGCTATTGCAGATAGCTCAATTCATCCCAGCATCCCAGCAGCTATTAGAAACTTTTTCAGTAAAGAACTATATGAGCAAGCTGGGTCGGTTCGTTCCCCTGCAGAGTCAGTAAGGGACGACCAAAATTTTTATGTGGTCCAGGCGGATGGTAAAAGGGAATCGGCACAGCTGAAATTTTCCCTTTCTGAACAACTTAAGGTGGCCGTAGATTTCATCTGGCATCACCTTTTAGAAGTTGTTTCTCTGGACAAAAATACTGCGTTACCTGATAAGAAACTGAAAGCGTCACTGGACACAGACTTTTTCAGCCGGATTAAGGACACCATCCATCAGTTTCTGTTCCGGCAGCATATCAGTCCTGCTGCCCTCTTCGCTCTGGCATATTTGCTAGGGAAAGGGGGCGGGGATGGTGTTCCCTTATATCACCTGCTTTATAGGGAGAAGCAAGGGAATACCTCCTCTGGAGTCAGTAGTTCGGTGCCAGGATGGTTTTAAATTGTAAAGCTAATATAATATTTTAAAAGTGTAGCTCGGTGGGAAACATTTGTATATGTCACGGATCATATGAGTGCTAATATACAATCCTCAAACACTTTTTAATGAGTATATAGAGTCTCATTATCTGGATTATCTTTAATTTTTGGCTTTCCTTTAATAAGATTAGTATAAGGAATTATACTGGATGTTAATAGAGATCATTGATGATTATTGTACTCAATTATGGAATGGTATTGTGTCTTTCTTTTTTGATAAAACAAGAAAGATACATATAAAACCTGTGCTCCTCTTCTCCTTGAGGGGATAATTCTGTTTTCATGTAATTGAGTCTATTGGATTTTCTTGTATGTCCTAGGCCCCCCAGCCTTTTTTCTATTCAGCTAAGTCTGGGTCATTGGTGCAGTATAAAAATGTTAAAAAATTTATAGTAATTTATATATTTTTTATACTTACCAATGACCCAGAATGGTATGGCCCTCCCTTGAGTTGGGAACTCATACCTCCACGCTGATTACATAACGCTTTACAGGCACTGGTTGTAAGAATGACATTTGCACCAATTTCGAGAGCTCCTTGACACTGTGCATGCGCAGTGGATAGAAAGTATGGAGGACCATATAGGACATTGAATTTCGGTTTTTGATGCAAATTTTGGGGATTGGGGGGCAAAATTTGTGTTTGGCCCTATAATTTAAGGAGTTAGCACCAGCTAAGTCTGGGTCATTGGTAAGTATAAAAAATATATAAATTACTATAAATTTTTTAACTTTTCTAATTTTTTCTCACCATGCTGAACCATGATAAGTACTATACATATATGTATCATGGACTGTTGAGATACCCGTTCTTTCCTACACTTCTGTTCTCACTTGAACAATTATGAAAAAGGGTTACTCAACTGGTTGAGTGCTAGAAGTGACTCTCAGGGCTCTATTGAAAAGTGCTGGAAGCCACTTTAGAGGCTTTACACAATAGGCAATAGCTTGTTTGCTCAACAGTGGAAATAAATGTTTTAAATATAATACTGTTTGTTTACCATTTATTGGAGAGTGCCTATTGGAATTGGAACTCTCCAATAAATTGTAACAAATATTTATGAACAAATTCTTGCTGAACTAAGCCTACTCTTGCTGGTAGCATGGTATATTTGGGAAAAATATCCATGTTTCAAATCATCTTTGAAAAATAATTTAGCACTCAACCAGTTAAAAAACCTAGAGTTACCTCTCTTCATGTTGTCTTAATTTCAAATTTCTACAGGCTGGTCATGTTAAATAAATTTTGACAGTTTAACCCTTTATCTAACATGAAAAGCACACGACACTTGCAAACAAAATTCTTGAATAACTAATGTTTTTCATCTTTTGTCTCAAAAACACAGGTTATGACTCTTCTTTGAAAATTAATTGGCAGCTTTTGAGAATAGCTCCTGCCGGTTTTGGCTGTTACATTGGGTAAAGGGTTAACAAATATTTTCCTTGCAGTTGCTCCCCCGTTATTTGAATTTTTACAGTTTTTGTTGAGAAAAATCCTCAGAATATTGCTGTGTTTATTTTGTTTTATTTTTCTACTTGACAGACAGTTGTTAAACCACTGGATAAAGACAGATGTGAAAGTTGTTACGGAGCAGAGACAGAGGATCATAAGTAAGTAAGATTATTGTCATGTTTATTGTTTCTCCTGGGAGCATGGTGGCTCAGTGGTTATGGCATTGAATGTCAAACTGACAGGTTCACGGTTTGATCCCTGCCAGAGGTAACTGTGTTGTGTCCTTGAGCAAGTCATGTTATCCCGATTGCCCTCGTGGAGGCACTGTGGCGCTGTGTACTAAGGCATACTGCACATTGATGGTGCTACTGTCTTCAATCAATGCTAACCTTGCTCGTGTGAAGTTAGTATATTTGGGAGTCTGACAGTTGCTTCTCTCCAGGTATTCCAGTTTTCTTCACCCGTAAAACTGTCCAACACGAGGTGACACTGGCTGTCGAAAGTGTTGTTAAACACCAGTAAATAAATTGGTTCACCTGCTTCTCTTTATAGGGAGCATGGTGGCTCATTGGTGAGGATACTGGACTTGAGATCGAAAGATCAACAGTTATTTGTTGTGTTCTGGGTAATACACTTTATTCTGATAATGTATGCAGGAGCATGGCTGCACAATGTGCTGAGGCGAAGGGCGTAACAAGGGTACATTTGCCTTCTACTGATGCTAACCCTACTTGTGTCGGGTCAGTAGGTTGGAGAGTCCGAAAGTTAGTCTTCATTTCTCAATGGTTCTTTCTGGGTACTTGGGCTTCCTCCACCTATAAAACTATCAGATGTGACATGACCCTGGCTATTGAATGTGTTGTTTGATATATATTTCAGTATTTGACAGATTTGTAAAATTGACATGTTACTGTACTGGAGCCAATACTATAAAACTTTTACAATTGTATTTTCTGGAATTGTATTTTCTATCTATTAACATCATTGACTATAATGAATCATTAGTATTTTAAAAGATATGGCAATTTGCCAAGTGGCAAATTGCCAGTTCTTTGAAAATGCTAATGGTTCATTTCAACCCATTTAAAGTCATAAGTAGAAAATACAATTCTAGAAAATACAATTGTAAAAGTTTTATAGTATTGGCCCCTGGTTTCATTGATAACTCTGACACTGTACAGAAGAAAAACTGTCAAATAAGTTTCTGGAAAATCAAACACTGAGTTATGAAGAATATTGTATTCTTATTCAGATGTTGCAATACATGTGAAGAGGTTCGAGAGCAGTACAGAAAGAAAGGATGGGCTTTCAAAAATGCAGAAACTATTGAACAATGCAAAAGAGAAGGCTGGAGTGAAAAAATGAAATCACAGAAAAATGAAGGCTGTAAAGTTTATGGTTATCTTGAAGTGAATAAGGTCAGTTTGTGATTCATATATTAAGTGTCCAGTAAAAAATGCACCAGACTGTATTATAGTAGTTATACCTTTAACCCCCTCCAGCCTTGCAGTGTACCATAGAAAATCTACTATCATAATCCTGTCAGCTCTTGAACTTATGGAATTTCATTAATTAGGCCTAAAAAAGTTAAAAATTTGTTTCTCAGGCCCTCCCACATGGTCCTTTTGGTTGTCGCATGGTCTCCTTTTATAACCAATGCAAACTTTAAAAAAATAAAAATTAAATGATTTATGTCTGATATTTTACCCAAGGCTTTCTTGCATTCAAGGGACAAAATACACCACCACCCATGCTATTCCGTAGATTATGAGGCCTAAAATGTAAAACAAACATGAACATGATTTTTTGATAGCAAAGAAATAATTACAAAAATAAAATAACCCCCCTCCTTTCCACATGCAATTTTACAAAAAATGGCCCGAGAAACAGAAGATCTGCTTTGTGGGACCTAATCCATATAATTAGTGTTCAGAATCTAATGTTATTGCATCTGTGAAAATATTGCCCACCTGTGGAAAGTGACCAGTCTATGGCAGCTGTATTGTTCACGTATGTGAAAAAGTGCTGTTATCAAAGATCACTCAGTGCAAACAAGTGATCAACACATTCTGCCTTCTCGTAGTCAAAAGGATAATAAGAAATATTAATTGTATTATTATTAACCAAGGCCACATCAATTCTGATACAGTGGAGCCCACATAATTGGATATCTCTTAATTGTATATCCCTGTTAATTGAATATAATTTCCCAACACAAAACCATGTACCATACCTCCAGTACAAATTTGACCTGATAAATGAATATAGGTTATAGAGTAAACTCCTGTTAATTGAATGAAAAATCTGGAGTCCCGTCGAGAAATTACCCTGACTCTCCCCAGTTTTCATTTGTTTATAGACCTATTTGGCCTCAGTACATCCAATAAAGGCATTTAATCTATTATATCTTGTTTGACAGAGCTCACAGAGCTCTGTCAAACAAGATACAAAAGAATAAATGCCAAGTTTATCTCTAGAATACAGGAGACACACAATCCCTGTTAATTGAATACTCCTGTTAATTGAATAATTCTCATTGACAAAGTGTCTATTCAATTAACAGGGTTCCACTGTACTATCAATAGTTACCCATAACATATGGACAGATGTACCAAATTACCCTGTTTGCACCGTCTTGTCTGTTGGTGAAAATTGCCTTGAAAGGTCTTAATCTTGTGGTTTTTAGCTCAACTTGACAATGATGAGGATGAGCTATTGGGATGGGTTGCGATCCATAACCTCTCCGTACGTCTGGGGCAATGTCTAGATGGGAGCTATTGATTTTTTTTTAATTTTGTTGAAAAAGATGGCCGCCACTGGCCATCTTGGATTTGGATATAAATTGTCCATCAATTCCTTTAGCACACCCTACAGGCTGCAGCTCTCACTCGATCAGTCGAGATTTCAATTGTAGCTTTGGGTATTGTCTAAATGGGAGATATCAAATTTTTTCGAATTTGGTTGAAAGACATGGCCGCCAGTGGCCATCTTAGATTTGACGTATAAATTGTCAACAATTCCATTAGCACAACCTGCAGGCTGCATGTCTCACCCAATCTTTTTCAAATTGTGTTGAAACACACACCTGCCATCTTGGATTTGGATATAAATTGTCTAACAATTCCTTTGGCACACCCTCCACTCCCTCCCTAAAAGTGGTCGACCACTTTAAGGGAGGCGAGCGTTGGACCTGCGTCCCGCCTCTGCCCCTTTTTGTAAGCGCAATGCGCATCTTTTTGTCCCAACCCAATAGGATTACAATACAGGCCTGCCCCCGAACCAGGGAAGTTCGGGTCTTCTTCTTGGTGGTCCCCGAAAGGGGTCGTTGTTGTTTCCTTCAAAGACATCCTATCAAACAGAGACAGCCTGAGGCAGATTATACTTGCCAGTGATGGCCATCACTTAAAATCATCTCCGAAGTGGCAGACTATACTTGCCCGAAAATCCAGATCGACTGCACCCTCGGGGAGAGGTAGTACCTTTGTGAGAGGACCCAACCTCTCACACTGGTCCTCACCTGAGGGTTCAACCGACATCAGTCAAAGAGACCATCATGCCACAACCGGTGACACCTGCCGAGTACCTGAACCTGTTCCTCCTTCAACACGAGTAGACATGTGGAAATTAGTCATTTACAGTCAATGAGGGTCGGAAGGGGCTTGTTCCCCCATACCGTCCCTGCGCGCCTTCAGCACGTTAAACCATTTGATTCGATTCGATTCGATTGGCACACCCTACAGGCTGCAGCTCTCACCCAATTAGTGCTGGTAGGTTAACCGAAATACAACTCGGTTTCGATTATTTAAAAACACTGACTGACCTGAATGTGTGATAACCATCAGTCGGGACACGCATGGTTATTTCACTGCATAATGTTGAATGCTGTCATTTAGTGTAATGTGTTAAATAAAAAGGGTGGAAATCACAGAAAAAAGTCCAAGCCTGGTCGGCCTAATTAATAACTTTTTTGGTCCCATAATATAATTGCATTTACGTATTAAATAAACTTTCTTTCGAATGACAAATGAATGAAATGATAAAAATCACCCCATTCAGTGTGAGATTGAAAGTGCCAACTGGCTTTGGGCAAAAATAAAACAAACTTTGAATTACCAAAATGACCACACACTTCTCTTGAATGCAATATCCATGCATATGCTGACCACTGTCGGTAATTTCTGTGTATATGTTTGAATAGAATTAAAAAAAAACAATTGTACACTATACTTGACCCAATAACATTTTCAAGACTGCAGGCCGAGATTCAGGGCTTTCAGTATCAATACACGAAACTCAACTCAACATTAATTAATTTTCATGACCTTCAACACCAACGGTAAGACACTGTATCTATAAAATGATCAATTTATCAAATGCATTTTCCTTTGCTGAACTGGAACTTACCACTTGCTCTGCATTTATACCGTCCGATATATTTTTTTCTACATGTATTTTTGAAAGCTTTAACCTCAAAATAGGTTTCAAATTCACAGTTGAAGTACGATAAAAATTAGGGTTACAATGACCTAAATGAGCGACTGTTACTTTATAAAATTTTTAGGGTTGGCGTAATTGTTCAGGGTCGTTGATGGTACCCCAAACAAAGGGATTTCTTTCTTTGGCCTGACATTTCACAACATTACATCTTCAGCATTTTTTACCCAAGTTGTGCATTGCTTCGACAGCATTTTCCTCTTGGCTTGGTGTGTGGAGGGTGGGGTGCCATGCTATTCAACTGTATATCCAGCTCTCTGTGAACAATCTTCATTGTCTTCGGGATTAATGGTTCACTGTACATGTGCTGCGCTATATATAATCTCATAATTTTAGAGAGAGGTGAAGGTACTTGCACTTTGAACTTTTATTAAAACTAATATTTGGGAAAAAAACCAAGTGTTTTTAGTGTTTAATACTTGAATATTTTTCTCTAAAAAACACGAAATCAGGCTCAACTCTTTTTTAGAAAAAGCAAGTAGAAACCCAAACCGTGGCAAAATGTCATAACCTCCCAACATTACATACACCCAATCAGTCCCAAAGTTCATATGTAGGTTTGGGGCAATGTCTAGATGGGAGCTATAAATTTTTCCGTATTTTGTGTTGAAAAACATGGCTGCCAACAGCCATCTTAGATTTGGTACATAAATTGTCAATTCCATTAGCACACCCTGCAGGCCACATCTCTCACCCAATCTTTTTCAAATTTCATATGTAGCTTTGGTGTCGTGTCTACATGGGTGCTATCAAATTTTTCTGAATTTTGTTGAAACACACGGCTGTCTGCCGCCATCTTGGATTTGGATATAAATTGTCCAGCAGTTCCTTTAACATGCGCTATAGGCTGCGGCTTTGACCCGATCAGTCTCAAATTTCATATGTGGCTTTGGTGCAATGTCTAGATAAGAGCTATCAAATATTTTTGAATTTTGTTGATAAACATGACCACCAGGCAGCATCCATCTTTGATTTGGGTATAAATTGTCAATAATTCCATTAGCACACCCTACATGACGCATCTCCCACCTGATGTTTTTTATTTTCAGATATAGCTTTGGTGTGATGTCTAGATGGGAGCTATCAAATTTTTTTGAATTTCTTTACAAATAATGGCTGCCATTAGCCATCTTGGACTTGGCATATGAATTGTCAACAATTCCATTAGCACACTCTGCAGGCCGCATCTCTCACCTAATCTTTTTCATTTTCAGATATAGCTTTGGTGTGATGTCTAGATGGGAGCTATCAAATTTTTCTGAATTTCGTAACAAATAATGGCTGCCATCAGCCATCTTGGACTTTGCATATGAATTGTCAACAATTCCATTAGCACACCCTGCAGGCTGCATCTCTCCCCCAATCTTTTTCAAATTTCATATGTTGTTTTGGTGTGATGTCTACAGATAAAACTAGAAGTCCTGTCACAAACTGTGTGCTTATTTAGGCTTAATTACGGGAATTGCGCGCAATTGCCATATCGAATGGCATCCAAAGCATGGCAGGTTCTCCTGGTTACTCATAGAAAATACAGGCAATGTTTCTGCCAATGGACCTCCATGTTACCCTGAGGTCCATTGGCTGAAACGTTGCATGTGTGCAGGCCATATGTACAGAATTTGATGGCCTTACTATGGTCATAACGTGTAGATTAACGTGCAGATTGACGTGCTATTTGTGAGCATTTCATGACAGGACTTCTAGTTTTAACTGTAGATGGGAGGTATCAAATTTTTCTGGATTTCGTTGAAAAACATGGCCGCCAGTGGCCACTTTGGATTTGGCATCTAAATTGTCAACAATCCCATAAGCACACCCTACAGGCCACATCCCTCACGTCATCTTTTTCAAAATTTCATATGTTGCTATGGTATGACGTCTAGTTGGGAGCTATCAATTTTTTTGAATTTTGTTGAAAAACATGGCCGGTAGTGGCCATCTTGGATTTGGTATATAAATTGTTATTCCATTAGCAGACCCTACAAGCCACACCTTCTTCTTCAGATTCTATATGTAACTTTGGTATGATGTCTAGATAGGGGTTATCAAATATTTCTGCATTCTGTTGAAAAAGATGGCCACGACCGGCCATCTTGGATTTGACATATAAATTGTCAACAATTCCATTAGTACACCCAACAGGCCCCATCTCTCACCCGATTTTTTTTACCTCAACTTGACAAAGTCAAGATAAGCTATTGTCATCACGTGTGCGGAAGTCTGTCAGTCTGCAAGTCTGTTCACATTTTCTTTAGCACAGGCTACACACTGTATTACTTGTCTGATCATCACAAAATTTCATATACATGTTCGAGGTCATGTCTAGATGAGAATGTCCCTGTATGGTCAACCTTGATGGCTACGTGAGCCTGAAACCTGAAAACCTTTAGCACATTGTACAGATTGTATTTATGATGGGATTTCATTGTAACTTGGTAGGATGACTCTGTGCCTAATGTCTAGATGAGAACGTCCCCTTTTAGACGTGATAGGTCAGCCCTGACGGCTACGCGAGCCTGAAACCCAAAAACCTTTAGCACAGTCTACAGGTCGTATTTATGAAGTTATTTCAATGTAATTAGTTAGGATGACTCTGTATAATGTCTCAATGAGAACGTCCCCTTTTGGTCTCAATTGGTCAACCGTGATGGCTGTGCAGACCCTAAAACCTTTAGCACAGTCTACAGGTTGTATTTATGAAGGGATTTCGTTGTACCTTGGTAGGATGACTCTGTATAATGTCTAGATGAGAATGGCCTATTTTGGTTGGGTTCACTGCGGTCAAAAAACTCTGTTTTACTGGTAAAATAGGACCCAGTCACCAATTCTTGGGAGATGCAAGCCCTCTCTAAAATGGGCAACACGGCTTATTAATGCTCACCCCTGGTCTTGAATTGATACTCATTTTGTGATCATGATTAGCCATTGTGCAAAATTATGTGACCTTACACACCAATAAATAAATTTTGTTGGGTTCAGTCAACCGTGACACCACAGGAACATTGCCTAGATTCCTTTAGCTCAGTCTACAGCTTGCATTTATGAAGGGATTTCATTGTAAATTGATAGGATGACTCGGTATAATGTCTGGATGAGAACGTCCTATTTTGGCTGTGATGAATCAACCGTGATGGCTGCAAAGTCATGTGACCTAGATTTGTTTAGCACAGTCTACAGTACATATTTATGAAGCAATTTCATTGTAACTTGGAAAGATAACTTGATATGATGTCAGGATGAGAGTCCTATTTTGGTCACGAACAGTCAGCTGTTACTGCCACCTGGTCACATGACCTAGATTCCTTTAACACAGTCTACACATGTTGTTTTTATGCAGGGATTTCATTGTAACTTGGTAGGATAACTTGGTATGATATCTAGATGAGACTGTCCTATTTTGGTCATGATTGGTCAGCCATGCCTGCCTGACCATCATGTGACCTAGAATCCTTTAGCAAAGTCTACAAGTTATATTTATGAAGGAATTTCATTGTATCTTGGTAGGATGACTCATTTTGGAATAATTTTACTGTAACTTGGGCTGACAGACTTTAACTGCGAGGTCCACATTAACCCAGGTCTCAATTCTTTAGTACAGTCTACACCTCAGATTATTCTTATTAAAAACATAGCATGTAGGGAACATAATTTAACATATTGTCAATTATCACAATTCTTGTCTTATTTCATAATCCTTTCATAAACATTGAACATTATCCTTTTCACCAAACACTACACACTGCCATGTTAAGCTACAGTGTCATTGACACTTTCATTTATCCTTAACCCTTTACCTAACATGAAAAGCAGACGACACTTGCAAAAACACATTCTTGAATAATTATTTTCATTTTTTGTCTCAAAAACATAGGTTATGACCCCTCATTGGAACGAGCTCGACGAGCTCGTTCCAACGAGGGGTCGCAACCTATGTTTTTGAGACAAAAAATGAAAAAATAATGAAAATTAACTGGCGATGTTCGAGAATAGTGCTGGCCGATTTTGGCCATTACGTTCGGTAAAGGGTTAAAAATCTTGAATTTTCAAGGATGGCAGTTTGAACATCCTTGAATTTGGTACCCAGAGAAATTCATGCAGCATGTTATCAAATGACCAATCAAACAAATTGCCAACTTGGACCTCTATAATAAAACAGAATAATTTCAATGTCTATTCTCTATATATATATCATTAGTTCCAACATGAAATAGTACATGTGGAAAAACTAGAATTGGAATTTTGCATTGTAAACAATTCAACTAGTCCCAATCGAAAACTTTGAAACAGTGAACAATTGAGGGAGAGGCACTATTTTTATCTTTGATAATATTGACCAATGAGAAGCTGTATTATACTTAAAGAGAAGACTACAGTATTTGGAGAGTGTACTGTCACTGAATCACCTGCAGAGTGGAAATCCCACCTGAACAATAATTGCAAGGCAGAACAAGAACAAGCAAAGTCCCAGCCAATGGACCTCAGGGTTAAAACCCGGTGGTCCATTGGTTGAACCATTGCTTCCGATTTTTGTCCACATCTACAGAATTTAAAAGTGATACTTTGGGTGATATCTCCACTCCACAGGTGATTTAGTTCCAATTCACTCTCTATGTACTGTTCTTGCATTTGGTCCCTTTCACAAAGCGGTCCTGCAATTGACAATTACATCATTTGAATTTAATCAATTGAAATAATACTGATTCAGATCACTGCCGGTAGGTACTTCCTGATAAGATAAAATACACCAGACATCAGACTACCTGAGTGGCAAACTTTCTTTAGTGAAAAATGGAAGTTAGTTGATAGGCTAATCTTATCAAAAAATTGTTGTGCTGTCATGAAGTTACTACAGGATCTGGTGACCAATGCCTGGAGTGGAAGTCCTCTGAGGTTGGCAGCATAGGTGTAACTAATTGGAAAAATGTAATATGATCTTACCACAGATGTAGAAAATGGCATCAAGTCTATATGAACCAGTTATTTTATTAAATTGAATAGCCACTTTGCCAGGGAACCCTGTTAACTGAATAGGCACTTTGCCAGAGAGAAAAATTCATTTAACCCTTTACCCAATGCAGACGATTTCAAAATTTATTATTTGAAATATCATTTTTTAAATTTTTTCAAAAAATTTCAACAAAACCAAATCATGTGACCCTCTTTGGAACGAGCTCGATGAGCTCGTTCCAAAGAGGGGTCACATGATATGGTTTTGTTGAAATTTTACCAAAATATTTTTTCAGCTGCTGAATTTGCATATTACGCGGGCGGATGCAGGCGATTTGTTGGGTAAAGGATTAACAGGATTATAAAATTAACAGGAATTTGTTAATTTTCCTATCTTTTAGTTATAAACTTTGCATTTATTCTATTGATCTCTGTCAAACAAGATGTAATTTATTAAATGCCTTTTGTGGATGTATTGAGGTACAAAATGTCTTTAAATGTTGGAAATTCAATGGATGTTGGAGTAACTCTTTGACAGGTTGCAAGGTTTTGTATTCAGTTAACGGGGGTTTACTCTGGAACCTAAATGCAATTAAGGGGTCAAATTTGGACTGTGGGTACGAAAGTTGTTTAGTGTTTGAAAGTTATGTACAATTGCAGTACAGCCATTGTGGACTGGTTGTAAAAACGCATGGGCACTTATGTCCATACATGTGTTTACCAGGTAATAAAAATCATCATCAAAATTTCAGTTCCACCCGGTACTTCATTAATTAAATTTTTGATGATTATTCCTATAATTAGTGTTTGGAATCTAATATTATTGCGTCCGTGGAAATATTGTCCACCTGTGAAAGCTGACCAGTCCACGGCAGCTGTACTGTTATTCAATTAAGAGATACACAGTTAACCCTTTACCCAACGAATCGGCCACATCCACCTGCGTAATATGCAAATTCAGCAGCTGAAAAAATATTAATTTTCTAAAAATTTCAACAAAACAATATCATGTGATCCTCTTTGGAATGAGCTCGTCGAGTTAGTTCCAATGAGGGGTCATATGATATGGTTTGGTTGAAATTTTTTGAGAAATTTAAAAAAATGATGTTTAGAATAATAAATTTTGATTTTGTCTGTGTTGGGTAAAGGGTTAAATAGGCTTCACTGTATTAACAATATTGTGTTGAAAGATATCAATTTTTGATGAAGTTTGAATAGCTTTTGTTATAGGACAAATTTCAACATTTCTACCCATGCAGAATTTAGAAAAACAATATGCCACAGAACACTGGATGGATGCAGTCATTTGTTCACTCAATAAAAACAATGTTCTTTTTTCCTTCCACTGATAAACATAATTCTTATCTTTTGTAGGTTGCTGGAAATTTCCATTTTGCTCCAGGAAAAAGTTTTCAGCAACACCATGTTCATGGTGAGTCACTTGTAACAGTAATGTTTTGATAATTCTTCTTCAATTACTGAGTAAATAACCAATAGTTTGACTGATGGAATGAATGAGCAAGCAAACAAATGAATGAACAAAGGATTGACAAGTGAATAACTGGCATCATTTTCTTACTGACTGCTCAACTGAATGAATGAACACAAAGGAAGCAGCAGGCATAACTGTCTTTCAAGTCATTCGACAGTTTTTAGCTGCGACGTGCATCTCTATATGTGACAATGTCTGTCTGTCTGTCGGTCTGTCGGTCGGTCTGTCACCAATGAGTTTAAAAAACACCATAACTCCTAAAATACTTGATGGAATGACACCATACTTGGTATGCAAGTGTATCTTCATGATGTCTACACCCTCTCAATAGTGCATGTCATTCGGATAATTTCTTATCAACCTACTCACAATTGTTTACTACAGGCTTGCACTACAGTGGAAGTCCCTAACTCGGATAAAATACTCTCTATTTTTGTCTTTCCCAAGCAAGTTGGGAAAGAAAAGTGGTGCAAAAGCACCAATAAAAATAAGCCAAAACTGGGTCGAGTGCAACCGGCGCAGACCCAGTACGGGACGCTCTCTCCCAAGTACAACTCCACGACTTCCGTTGCCAGTGCGCATAAACCGTCTCTAAAGACTCATTCTTTTTGAAATCCGCTTCGTGTCGAGATGTTTTTGCACGCTTATCAGTGTTCCACCAGCTCGATGTTTGATGATTCCTGATTCATTATACCACAGTGTATCCTTTGTATTCTCAGGAACAGTGTTTTATATTCTCTTTTTTCTATTATATGTCCATAATGTATATTTATTTGCTCTCTCTCGGGTCGCGCGCGATTTTCGCGGGCCACGCGGTTCGGACTTAGTTTTTCACAATTATTGTTCATGCTTTTTTTGCAAATTTTTCTAATTGTGTTAGAGTTAGGTGTCAGCGGGGTACCACTCCTGCAGTGTTTCTTCTTTCTGTTGAGAGTAGTCTTCCTGTTGGGTGGTTCCCGGTCGACCGTCTGGGGTCTTTGTTTCTGTCACCTTTCTCTCTTTGGGGGTGTTCTGTTTTCTGATCTCACCTTCTCTGCTCCTCTCACCTCTCTCATGCCTAGGACAATTCCTTGTGGGCAGTGTCTGCTGCCTAAGCATGTGGACGATGTACATTCATCGTGTTCCTCCTGTAATGGGTGTTCGGCCGAGCAGCCGTGTGGTGTCTGTGGAACATGGTCTTCCACCTTTTGGGCGTCTGTAAATCGTGTCGTTCGTTCTCGTGGCCGTGCCTCCCGCTCCCGCGGGAAAGGAGAACGTGGTCGTTCGGGGCCTCCCGAGCCGACTTTGTCTGGTGAGAGTTATTCCTCCTCCGTGGGGGATGTGCAGTCTTTTCCTGTGGTGGATACTGCGGGAGCCGTTGAGTGTTCTGGTGTAGAGATGCCTGGTTCCGGGACTACGGTCCCCCTCCAGTCGACATCTGAGGCTGTCACTAGGGTTGTGACTCCTCCTTCGGAGCCGAGCCGGTGTGCTCTCTCCATTATTTCACCAGCCTCAACGACTCTCGACGTATCTACTACTGCTGCTGGTCCGTCTGCTTCGTTGTCTGTTTCAGCCGGCCTCGGCTTTTCGCTGCAGGGGACTGCAGAACTGTCCGATACTGTAGACGTGAGATATCGGCCCCAGCCTTCCCTGACTTCAACTCGGCGAAGTCGGAAGGGGCTGCCGGCCGAGCCCATCGCTGTGGTCTCGTCGCCGTCGAGTACCACAGTTGTGTCTTTGGATTCGGATGTTCGTAGTGGAAACACTATGAACTCCGTGGCGTTTCCGTCCACTCACTCTGGTCACACGACCAGTTTTGGGGGACCAACGCCTTTTGTGCAGCCTGGACCTTCTGCCCCGCAGAGGTCAGCGGTGACTCTCATGAGTTCTCGCAATATTGATCCTCGGGGTGCATCATACCCCTATACACGTCTGCCTTCAGATGTTTCGGCTGCCGCCCGTCGTCCCGCGTCGGGTGTTTTGGAGGATCGTGACCCTTCGCTGGTTAAGAGGGTCAGAGGTGAAGCCACTTTGCCGGTTCGCTCCCCTGTCGAACCGGTCGGTACAGGCAGTGAGCTTAGGGAGGCCCTCTCCTTACTCACTCAGGTTCTCTCAAAGAGCCTTCCTGTTGCTTCCAGCGAGGCTATGGGTGGTTTCCAGGCGCCTCCTATGGCGCCGCCTCCCGGAATTGGAAACAGGCCGGTTTCCGATTCCTCTGGTGTCCCGACACCATGGGAGGCGTCGGCTGGTTTGCCCACGATGGGCTATGTGTCTTCCGACTCTGGGGAGGAGTCCGACATGCTTGAGGTCGAGGGCCAGCAGTCTTCGGACTTGGGGGCGGCTCTTGACTTTGTGTTTGGGTTTCTGCCTGAGCTCAAACCTGCTAACCAGCCGACAGTGTCAGCCTGGCCACGATCATCGGTCGCGCGCCAACAGCCTATGGAGCAACCTGCTTCTGGGCGCCTTCGACCGTGCCAGTCGGTACAGGTGGTTGAAGCTTTTTCAGCATTGGATGCCAAGCTGAATTCCAAGGCTTTGAAGACTTCGTTCTTCACCAGGGTTGACACCTTTTTGCCTCCTGTGCGTTATCGTTCCTACGATTCCGCCAATCCGTCAGTCTGCCAGACTTTGACGGTTCTGGATCAGGACTCCACTTCCCTCGGGCTTTCCAAGCCCAAGTCTGCCGTCATTCCAATGACGACTCTGGAGTCCACGTTGGGCTTATCTAGAGAGATGCTTGGCATGCTTTCTCTCTCAGATCACGTCGTCTCAGCTTTGGCTGCTTATCTGCCTCCAGATAAGTTTGACGAGGTACAGGCTCCTTTGCGTGTGCTGTCCAAGGCGCTTATGCACCTTACTCACACGCATGCCTGTAACACGGCCAATTTGGAATTAGTTCGAAGGGACGCTGTGCTGGACACAGGACGATCCCTTCCCGAGGAGCAGCGTGCTACTCTTCGATCTGCTTCTTTGGCAGGTCCGCAACTTTTCCATGGTTCCGTGTCGACGGTCCGGGATGACGTCCTACGTCATTCCAAAGATCAGCTGCTGTTTCGTCAGCTTGATCAGCCTTCTCGGGGAGGCAAGGGCCGTTCCAAGCCTAACAAGTACCCTTCTGCTTCCTCTGTGAAGCAAAAGGCTGGTCCTTCTGCCGCCGCCTCTGCTTCTTACTCACGGGGTAAAGGTAGGGGTCGGCAGAATCGAGGGAAGTCTCAGGATTCTTCATTTAGCAGAGGAGGTGGTTTCTCCTCTCGCGGGCCTCGAAATGAAGGTCCTCACCTCGACTCGTCCCAGGTTGGAGGAAGGATAGCAGAGTTTGCAGACCATTGGACCACCATCACATCCGATCCATGGGTGTTAGATGTTGTTCGGTCCGGGCTGCGCATATCCTTCCGACGGCACCCCACTCTGTCAAGGGTGCCTCTTCCAACCACAGTTCCTTCAGACGTTTTACGTCGGGAACTTTTGTCCACGGAGATTGCCAATCTCCTGGCAAAGGGGGCGATCGAGGTCGTCAAGAACGTTCAGTCAGTGGGTTTCTATTCCCGCCTGTTCTTGGTGCCGAAGAAGGACGGCCGACTCCGACCGGTTATCGATCTGAGCATCCTGAACCAGTCTATCATTGCTCCCTAGTTCAGCATGGAGACTTTCAGGTCGGTCCGCCAATCAATTCACCAGGGAGATTTCGCAGCCAGCATCGACCTGTGAGACGCTTACTTCCACGTTCCGATGCATCGGGCGTCACGGAAGTATCTCAGGTTCGCTTTTCTGGGGCGAGTTTACCAGTTCAAGGCCATGCCTTTCAGCCTCAGCCTGGCTCCTTGGGCGTTCACCAGACTGATGTCGCATGTGATAGCGTTCCATCGCACACAGTCCAGGGTGACTACTTCGGCATATCTGGACGATATCCTCCAGAGGCATTCCAATGCTGCCTTACTGGAATCGGATGTCGCCACTCTGTTGAGCTTGCTCACGTCGCTAGGATTCAGAGTCAACGAGGAGAAGTCGGACCTGGTCCCTTCTCAGTCGTTTTGTCATCTGGGGATGTCTTTCCAAACCAAATTCAATTTGGTGGTTGTTCCCCAGGCCAAGGCTGTGATTCTCTCAGCTTTTGCTCTGACTCTGTCCCAGTCCAGGTCCGCGACCGCTCGGAGTTTTCTCCGGCTGATCGGTCTCTGCGGTTCGGTGACGGATCTCATTCCTCTAGGTCGGCTGCGTGTCAGACCTCTCCAACACTTTCTGCTCAGTCGTTGGAGACCGAATGTAGATTCTCTGGATCAGGTGCTTCCGTTTCCGGACTCTCTGTATCCTCACCTTCTTCCCTGGACAGATGTTCAGTGGATTACGCAGGTTGTTCCGCTGGACTTACCCACGTCCGATCGCGTTCTGACGGCAGATGCCAGCGATCTCGGATGGGGTGCGACGTTGGATCCTCTCGGTCTTTCCCTACACGGGATGTGGGACCAGGATCAAGCAGCTCTACACATCAACCAGAAGGAGCTTCTTGCTCTTCTTCTGAGTTTCAGGCAGTGGATCCCTCACTTGTCGAATCGCCAGGTCCTTCTACTATCCGACAATTCGACAGTGGTTGCTTACATTCGGAACCAGGGTGGCACGCACTCGCTTCCGATGTACGAGTTAGCTCGGGATCTTTTACTGCTCGCTCAGGAGGTTCACGCCGGGATGGTTGTTCGTCACATTCCCGGTCGTCTGAACGTCCTAGCCGACTCCCTGTCCCGACAGGGCAGGGTTATTTCCACCGGGTGGATGCTTCACAGGGCAGTGTTCCAGTCGCTTTGCGATCTCTGGGGACGTCCCCACATCGATCTCTTTGCGACTCGTTGGAACCATCAGGTGGACACTTTCGTGTCCCCGTGTCCAGATCCTCTGGCTTTTGCCGTGGACGCTCTGTCACTCGATTGGAACGGTCTAGTCGGCTACGCCTTCCCGCCGGTTCCGATTCTTCCTCAGGTTCTTGCCAAAATTCGAACCTGCAGTTGTCGAATCATTCTGATCGCTCCCCTGTCGCCTCAGCGGGTGTGGATCAATCAGCTCCGCTCGCTGATGGCGGCGGTTCCGGCACGTCTCCCGCTACGTCGCGACCTTCTTTGTCAAGGTCGCCCGAGGAGGTTTCACGTCGACCCGACTTCATTGTGCCTTCACGCATATCTTTTGTCAGGTCCTGTCTCCTCCGTAGAGGTTTTTCGAGACGAGCAGTGGAGTGCATTTCTTCTTCAAGGAGGCACTCCACTGGTTTAGCTTATGCAGCTAAATGGAAGGTCTTCTGTCGATGGTGTGCTGATCACTCTGTTGATTATGCCAATCCTTCGATTTCACAGATTGCGGAGTTTCTGGTATATCTGTTTGATTCTCGGGGTCTCCAGCCTGTTACCATCAAGGGTTACAGGTCTATGCTTTCAGAGACTTTTTCTTATGTGGGGAAGCGTCGTATCGGCACTAATCCTTACCTCTCCAAGCTTGTTCGGCACTTTTCTTTGAAAAGGCCTCGGACTTTGCAGCTTACTCCACGATGGAATCTTTCGTGGGTGCTGCTTTGCTTGGGGGGGGGGGGGGGGGGGGGGCGCCGTTCGAACCTTTATCCCAGGTGGATATGCAATTTCTCACATACAAGACGGCTTTTCTGATGGCATTTGCTTCGGCCAGACGGGTTAGTGAGCTTCACGCCCTCTCGGTTGACCCGGCCTTTTTTAGGAGTTCTCCCAACAGTGTTACATTTACCACTTATTGCTCCTTTTTGGCTAAGAATCAGTTACCAGATACTACTCCTCCTCCTATCTGTATCAGGGCTCTTCCCTCTGTTGAGGGTACTCGCCCTTTGCTCTGTCCGGTCCGTGCTATTCGCATTTATCTTGATCGGACACGCTTCATACAGAAGGGCAGAAAACGGTTTTTTCTGTCTCTCATTCCGGGTCGACAGAAGATCTCTCCTCAATCCATTTCTCGATGGATTTGTCTTGCTATTCGTACGGCTTATAGTCGTTTAGCAGCTGGTGATTGTATTACCAATCGTATTTCTGCCCACGAGGTGCGGGCACTGTCTACCTCTTGGGCTTATTCTAACTCCGTCAAGTTGTCGGATGTTATGCAGGCAGCCTACTGGAGAAATGCTTCTACTTTCTCCACCTTTTATTTACGCCAGTTGCAGGAGCAGTCGGAGGACCTTTTTGCCTTGGGTCCTCTTTCTTCTGCTCAGGCTGTTGTCTGCCATAGCCACTAGGCTTCTTGAAGGTCAGTTTCAGCCTTGTGCTGTTACTGCCCTTTTTTCTGTCTGTGTGTCACACAGGCTCATATGTCTCTTTTCATTGTCCTTTACCAATGATTGCGACATTATGGTTGATAAGCCTCGGGACCTCTTCCTTCTGCTTCACGGTTCCAGTGCACTAGGGTTATGTGGGGGTTGGTTATGCGATTCCCTCCAGCCTTTTGTCTATTCAGCCTGTAGTAAACAATTGTGAGTAGGTTGATAAGAAATCTAAATTTTATAGTAAATTTCCTTTCTTATTATACCTACCACAATTGTTTACATGGAGGCCCTCCCGTCTTCTTTACGGGTAAAGAATCTTTCCTCCCCGCTGATCACATAACTCTAACGTTTACGGATTCAAAAAAGAATGAGTCTTTAGAGACGGTTTATGCGCACTGGCAACGGAAGTCGTGGAGTTGTACTTGGGAGAGAGCGTCCCGTACTGGGTCTGCGCCGGTTGCACTCGACCCAGTTTTGGCTTATTTTTATTGGTGCTTTTGCACCACTTTTCTTTCCCAACTTGCTTGGGAAAGACAAAAATAGAGAGTATTTTATCCGAGTTAGGGACTTCCACTGTAGTGCAAGCCTGTAGTAAACAATTGTGGTAGGTATAATAAGAAAGGAAATTTACTATAAAATTTAGATTTCTGTCACATTTATGGACTTGTCACCAACAAGTTTTTTTGTCACCAACAAGTTTTTTTGTCAGCAACAAGTTTTAAAACATCATTGGCATTGCACGAATCGTCGCAGCTTCAGCACTGTGACAGTGCGCTCTAGTTTAACTGTTAGAGTGCTAGAAATGTATATATGGGCTTTGCTAAATACAATAGTACAGAGCTGGGAAGTTTTGATTTTTCAGATTCGGTTAAGTTTTGGTTCGGTTTCAGGTAAAAAAACCCCTCTGTTTCAGTTCTCTATTCCTTAACAGGCCTGGAAATAAGCAGTCTGACATTTGCAGAATGAGGTTCGCAGAGGTGAATTTGATGATGCTATCCAATACAGTGGGCCAATTTATCCCCTGGGTACCTCTTTCTATTTAGTTTTGAGACCTTGATTCAGATTGAGGTTCACAGAGGGTAAATTTAGTGATGCTACCCTGCTGTGTGGGGTAGCATCACTAAATTCACCCTCTGGGGACCTCGCTTTGCACATGACAGTCTGCTTATTTTCTGGCTTGTTCCTTAAGAACATGAGTAATTAACACTTCAGGCTCCATAACTTGGAAAAAATCCGCAATAGTTTTTACGTCTTCACTCGCCACAAAAATACCTGTCTGTAAGCAGGGTTTCCGCTATACCAGCAGCGGGTCCGTCGACCGGCCCAATTCCCCCCACCGATCATACTATGATCAGTCAGAAAAGCTAGTGGTTAAAATGTCGAGTACAATGCTGTATCGTAACGACACTCGGGATCCTTTGTTTCCACGTAATAAAGGCACAATTATGTTGTATACTATGCCTACTATTACTGGCGACAACCTTATACCTTATAACCCCCAGATGAGAGGGGGAAACAAAGTTCAAATCCTAAACGTCGCCTATAAAATTTCGGACTCAAATTGTCGTGTTGGGTCTGAAATCACTGGCTTTTATTTTGAGCGACAAATGATGTACTCGTTTTGGAAGCTGTCACTTGTTTCAAATGAGTGTGCAGGCTGCTGTCAGTAGTTGTCTGAAACACTCCCACAACATATAGTTTTCACAGTTTTCACAGTGGTTGAATATCATCAGAAAGATACTGATTGAACACTGCCACTTTCAAGCGGTGCACAACTCATTGTGGAAGAAGACTGCCACTTTCGAGTGTGCACAACTCTTTGTGAAAAACGGGTGTTCAGAAATTAATGAGAAAGTGGTAATTAAAAATAAAAAATAATTACAACTCTGATATTTGAGAATTATATAACAATATAACCAGGGATATGATTTATGACTTATTGGTTCAATAAAACATGCTCATTTATCATTTCATCATGCCCTGCAACATTTGAAGTTATGACTTTTAGTGTAAAATCAATTTTTTGAATGGTGCCAAGGGAGGCAACTATTTTGTTATTCATATTACACTGTGTAAATTTTATCTGGTCTTCATATTATGATTCTTTTATTGAGTTTGTGTGAAGCTATATTTTGTTTTATTCGTAAATTTTTTTTAAAATGTACATATTTAAAAAAAACTTCTATTTTTAAACAGACAATGTTTGTCTGTTTTCAAGGGGGTGGTTTGCAGTGCTGATTGACATACTTAACGTCCATTTCTGGCTTCAACTTTCGAGAGCAGCCTGTACAAAAAAAAATTGGTTTTCTGTTTGTTTTATTCATTAAATTGAGGATTAAAACCCGAAATCTGAAAATGAAACGTATGTACAAGATAATTATGAGAATTTTTAAAGCAAATTCTATAAAACTGGTAGGCGGTTTCCAAAGAAACGTAACATACCAAGTGGATATTTACTTGCCTTATATCGCCAATTTCAGACACATCCCAACGCGTCTTGCAAGCACTATTACTCGTCCCGAAGCCCCTCCTCCCCCACACACACACTTTGCAATTTATCCACTACAAGCACCTCCCTGGGCTTCTACACGAGTCAGTACGGTAATTGCACGTGCATGACGTCACACGTCAGCATCATGGTTGTTTTCGAATATTACCGCGAGCGGTTGTAAACAAAGCTCAGTCACTGTTAGGATTCGTGGATTTTGTGTTGTTTTGGGTTTGTATTTTTATGAAACCTCCGACCAGATGTAGTATTGTGTGTCCCGTGGGAATTTAGAGAATTGTAGGAGGCAAAAATACATATTTTCCACATCAATTATTCAGCGTTTTAGCAACCAGAATGTCCCCAGAGGCCACCAGAGAGCACCTAAAAATCAAAATTTTCGGCGTGTGAGTTTCACTTTCTTTAAACTACCGGACCCACAAATTTTCCCCTAGCGGAAACCCTGCTGTAAGTATCTTGATTGGGTTCAGCCTAACTTGCCTTTCATCATTCTTATTGTTTCTTGGGGATCAGTTGCCAAGCCTATTGATTCAGAAAAAAGACTTAACCCTCTGTACACTGATGTCAAAATATCAAAGTTTTCAGCAGCAAATTTTTACCACAATGCAACTGAGAATTTAATAAATTATACCTTGTTTGACAGAGCTCATTGAGCTCTGTCAAACAAGATATATTTTATTAATTGTTTCATTCTACGTGGACAATATGGCATCAATGATTGAAATTTTGAAATACTACCAGAGTGCTAGGAGTTAAATTAGGGTAACAAATGAATAAAGGTTATCTAATCTATGTGTGTTCTTGTCACATTTTCTCTTATTGACTCAGCCGGGGGATGAGTTATTAAGGGCCACTAGTCCATTTCTCTCCTGTTAAGTTAGTTTGATTGGTTTATGCACAAACACAGTAAAATTGTGTGCCCATTTTTGCTGTGTCTTGTTTTTTTTAATTCATCGCAAAAATGAAACTGAACTGGAAAACAAAGCAATGCTCAGCTCTGCTTTCAAACAGTTTATGGCAGACACCATTAGATTAACTTTATTCGGACAGGGCTTTTTGTGGAGAGTGGTGTCATACAAATTATTATAGGTTTTTTTCAAGTTGAAGAGCCTAAACTATATGTTCTTAACACACAGAAAAACTGGATGGATGCCAAGGTTTTTTTTCATGAAACTGAACCAAAACCAAATCTGAAAAATCGAAAACCTCCCAGCTCTATTTTATAGCTGAACAGACTGGATATGGAATATCTCAACAAGAACTCGGATTCATAATGATCGGCAAATAATATTTTTGGGGACCACTATTATCATGATAGGTACCAGGGCTCGATTTAACTGGATTAGCATAGCACTTTGCTCTCCAATTGCTGAATTTTGCTATTCAAGATTTATTAGTTTCAAGTGCTTTTGGATCAACTGCTAATCAATTTTCCAGGGTGAATAGTAAATTGCTATTCAAAATTTTCAGATTAAATCAAGCCCTGATAGGTACAGTGGAGCCCACTTAATTGGATATCTCTTAACTGAATAACCCTGTTAATTGAATATAATTTCCCAACACAAAACCATTTACCATACCTCCAGTACAAATTTGACCTGTTAATTGAATATAGGTTATAGAGTAAACTCCTGTTAATTGAATAAACAAGAGGCCCCACGGGGCCTGAAGCGCTCATCTTGAACAGAACACAATATAAACAGAGTCGAAGAATGAGTACATTACGCAAACCATCTCCATAGGCTACACTGTCAATCCTTGAGTCCCTCAGGAGTGACAAAAATAAACCGGGCATCACGCCTTTTCTTCAGTTAATCATAAAGTAAAATGTAGAGCTCCCCTATGAAGCCCCTTGATATAACCAATGTGGATTAATCTTCGTTACTCACCTCTAGAGGGTACTGAATACAAAATTTTTAATTCTTCTGCAAAATGGCCAATTCCGGCTCCAATAGATAGCCCAAAAATTAACCCTGGCTCTTGATTTGAACACAGTTGAATCTGACTTCCTTAGAGATGTTGTGTATCGAATATGAAAGCATTCTGACTGTTGGATCTGAAGAAGAGAAATTGTAAAGAAATTTCTTCGAATTGCACTAAGTTCAAATTTGGGCTACCATAGCGAGCCCAAATATTAACCTGTGGATCCGATTTGAACAAACTTGAATCTGACCCCCCCAAGAGATGTTGTATACCAAATATGAAAGCATTCTGATGAGTGGATCTGAAGAAGAAGATTTTTGAAGAAATTCCCTCATATTGTACTAAGTTAAATTTCATGTTCCCATATGGAGCCCAAATATTAACCTAGGCACTCGAATTGAACAACCTGGAATCTGACCCCCTAGAGATGTTGTATACTAAATATGAAAGCATTCAGACTGGTGGATCTGAAGAAGAAGATTTTTAAAGAAATTCCCTCATATTGCACTAAGTAAAAATTTGGGCAACCATAGTGAGCCCAAATATTCACCTAGGGATCTGATTTGAACGAACTGAATCTGACCCCCTTAGAGATGTTGCATACCAAATATCAAAGCATTCTGACTGGTGGATCTGAAGAAGAAGATTTTTTTAAATTACCCTCCATATTGAACAAAGATAAAATTTGGGCTTCCGTAGGAAGCCCAAATATTAACCTAGGGACTTGGTTTGAACAATCTTGAATCTGACCCTCATAACAATGATGTATACCAAACATTAAAAGATTCTGACTGGTGGTTCTGAAGAAGAAGATTTTTAAAGAATATTCCCCTTATTACCCTATGTTAAAACTTCGGGCTCCTGTAGAGAGCCCAAATATGAACCAATGAGCTTTATTTCAACACACTTTTATCTGACCTCCCTATGAATGCTGTATACCAAATATCAAAAGATTCTGATGATTGGTTCTGGAGAAAAGATTTTTAAAAAATTTTTGCAAATATGCTGACTCAGCATTTTTTCGTTGCCCATTACAGAACACCCTAACATAACTGATGGCAATTTTTTTTACCATTCAATTCTACTGGTCCTAAGGATACTTCATACCAAATAACAGCTCTCTGTTCTGTGTGGTTTGGGAAATATGGGCAGTTGAAAATATTTCTATTTTTAGCTCCCAGGGTTCCCATGGGGATGCGGGAATTTTTTTTTGCATGGGTCAAGTACTTATGACCCAATAATACCACAAACCAAATTTGGTTCATACCGGACCATCGGTTCAGAAAATAGAAATTTTGGGCAGGGCCAAAAATCTTACCCCTCCTATTACAAAGCCAAATATTACTTCACGAACTTTGTTTGAACAAACTTGATTCTACACTTCATATGGAAGCTCCATAGCAAATATCAAGTCATTGTACACACTGGTTCTTGAGAAGAAGATTTTAAAAATATTTTGGAGCATTTTCCCCCACTCCCTCCCTATGGGGCTGGGCATGTCGAGTTGAACAAAAATGAAATGCCCCTTTGGGACCACCACTCACACAAACTTTCACTTGAATTGGCCCAGTGGCTTTGGAGGAGAACACCCAAACATGGTGTTGACGGACAACGGACGGAGAGCGATGAGATTAGCTCAGCTTGACTTTGTCAAGATGAGCTAAAAATCTTGCAACCTGTCGAGAAATTACCCTGACTCATCCCAATTTTCTTTTGTTTATAGACCTATTTGGCCTCAGTACATCCAATACAGGCATTTAATCTATTATATCTTGTTGGGAGTTCTGTCAAAATATAATAGAATAAATGGTAAGTTTATCTCTAGAATACAGGAAAGTGACACAATCCATTAATTGAATACTCCTGTTAATTGAATAATTTTCATTGGCCAACTGGCTATTCAATTAACAGGGTTCCACTGTACCAACTGTTTTATGCCTACCATCCAAAACCTTGTCACAAGAGATTTTAACCCAATAAGATGGAGCACCAAATGTTAACATGTCAGACAAATGTTATAATAATATATATATCTCAGAGATGGGCGATACGGGAGTTTTGATTTCGGTATCAATTTCGGTATTTTTAGAGGGTATCTGTTCGGTATTTGGTATCTGCCTTGACTGAGATTTGCTGATACACCAGGAAAATAGAGAATAAGTTGTTTTTTTGTAAAACACAGTGCCACAAATGCCACTACCAATGAGCTCAACATTGGCATTCTTTTGCCAACACAAATCATGTACAGTGGAACCCTGTTAATTGAATAGCCACTTTGCCAATGGAATTTTTTCAATTAACAGGAGCATTCAATTAACAGGGATTGTGTCACTTTCCTGTATTCTGGAGATAAACTTAACATTTATTCTATTATATCTCCATGAGCTCTGTCAAACAAGATATAATAGATTAAATGCCTATATTGGATGTACTGAGGCCAAATAGGTCTATAAACAAAGGAAAACTGGGGAGTGTCAGGGTAATTTCTTGACAGGTTGCAAGATTTTTATTCAATTAACAGGAGTTTACTCTATAACTTATATTCAATTAACAGGTGAAATTTGTACTGGAGGTATGGTAAATGGTTTTGTGTTTGGAAATAATATTCAGTTAAGAGGGTTATTCATTTAAGAGATATCCAATTAAGTAGGCTCCACTGTATACAGTAATTTTATGACTTGTTTCAAATGCACCTTCACCTTTAAAGGCCTATTTCAGGCTTTTACTATCTCATAAAATGTGCCCTTAACATGCCATCATTAGGGGGTCTCATGGACAATAAACAAATGACATGAGCAGTGATTTCTAGTCAAGTCTTGGCTGCCTTCACAGGCAGCCAAGACTTGACTTCAAATCACTACTAAGCAGCTGGACATCGACATGTTGTAGTTGAGCTAGAATTCAGGACAATTGCCCAGACCCTTAATGTTTAACAAAACTGAAACAAAACTCAGTCACTTCTTTCAAGAAAATATACACTTCAGCAATCAAGCCTCAACAAAGCCTCAGAAATGGTGAATATAGGAAAATTTGGATGGTTTCGGTATTCAGTGATTTGTTTGGTTCAGTCTTTCGGTATCCCCATGATATCAACATAAAACAAACCAAGAACATTAACTTTTGATGGCAAAGAAATAATTACAAAAAGAAAATAAAAATATGTCCGCCTACATGTAATTTTACAAAAAATGGCCTGAGAAACAGAAGATCTACTTTGTGGGGTTTAAAGGACACATTTTAATAATTTTTGCATTCTCTGTTTTATTTCAGTACATGATCTACAGTCATTTGCAGGACAAAAAGTAAGTGTTACGACAGTTCTTACCCACCTGCCGGTTAATTAAAAAAACCTGTTAATTGAATATAACAGACAGAAACTAAACCATTTACCATACCCCCAGAAGAAAATTGAGATGTTTAGTACACATGCTATAGAGAGAATCCCTGGTAATCCATTACCGAATGCACAGGATATCAAAGTTTATTATTTCAATTATTGTTTTTTCAAATGTTCCAAAAATTTTCAACCAAAACATTTCTTCAGGCCTCTCACTGGAATGAGCTCGTTGAGGGAGGGGGGGGGGGGGTGTTATTTGCTTGAAAAATTTGTTTTTTTCAACTGCTGAATTTGTGTATTATGCGGTCGGATATGGCAGATTACTTGGGTAAAGGGTTAATTGGATCACCAATGTTTTAACTGTTTGTGTAACAATGCTAAAAGACTATAATTGCAGAAGATTTTTGTAACTTTTGGATTAAAAACATAGCTTGTGATCCATCACTGGAACAAGCTCGACAAGATCATTCCAATGAAAGGTCATAAGTCATATCTTAGGGACCAAAAATATTAAAATTTGAATGATTTTTGTGAATAGCTAGCATACTGCCATTGTATTTGATTGTTACATTGGGTGAAGGGTTAACCTATTCAGCCAGGGATGCCTTAATGTTTGCATAAAGAATTAAGTGCACATCAAGCTGCGAATGTGGTAAACATTTGGTTATGACCAGATGGACAAACAGTGAAAAGGGTTGCCCTAGTTCAACCATTTTAGGCCTGCTGGCTGGAGTGTTCTTGTTGTTTTTATACACTTCCGTAGAGAAAGCAATGTGTCCTCTTTGGTGTGTTGATAGTAAAGATGAGATATGTCTATTGTGACGTCATATTAACAATAGGTAGACAATTGGTCCATTCTGTTCACTGGAATTGATCAGCATATACTGGTATAGCTGCTTTTCTCTGCCTCAGTCTTCTTGCTTAGTACAATTTAAACGACCGTGGTTTTGGATGCCGAAGTGTTAAATGTCAACGTATCTGTTAACAAACTTCTGTGAATGAAGAACACTACATACTGAACAATAAAATAATTTTATTCATATCATTCCTTTCAACCAAACCAGCTCCCTGAAACAAGAAAATCATATTAACCCTTTACCCAACGTAGAGAATATCATAATTTATTATTTTAATTACTATTTTTAAAAAATTTTCCAAAAATTTCAACAAAACCATAACATGTGACCCCTCATTGGAATGAGCTCGGTGAGCTCGTTCCAATGAGGGGTCACATGATATGGTTTTGTTGAAATATTTTGAAAAATATAATTTTTTTAACTGCTTAATTTGCAAATTACGCGGGTGGATGCTGGCGATTTGTTAGGTAAAGGGTTAAGATACACTCTATCAATTGACAAAAATACGTGGAAAGTATATATAACAGATTTTGACAATCCAGACATTTAGAGTTACACCCTCATACAAAATGGACCACTTGTCTGCCTATTGTTTATCTGACATCACAATAGACATATCTCATCTTTACTATCAACACACCACACAGTACAACTTGTCCCCCTTAGGGTAACTTGTCTGACTGACAAATCATCTGCCGACTGTACTGTGGACAACTTGTCTGCATCAGAGACTAGAAAAGGCAAGCTATTCAACAATTACCACAAAAAAAACACTGATAAGATCTAAGCGATTGAAACTGGTCTGGTAATAATAGAACACAGCATTTCTTTTGGATAACTCCTGCTTAAATACAGATGAACAAACTGACTAACATTTGTCTTTCTTGAGATGCGTACCCTTTGGTCTCAGCTAAAAAATTGTGACCACAACTAGTGCTTGATCCTGAATGTATGTCTGATCACCAACAGATGGACAATTTAACTCCAGTACTACTGGAGTTGCTCACCTTTTGGACACATATAAAAATGGTAGTAGATGATAAAATAAACATTAATTGTTTCCCAAGGATTAGTAACAATTTAATCCTACAGACCTATGGGCCTGTAGGTTTAAACTATTACTGAACCTCTCATAAATATAAAATAGATTTAGTCCCCCACAAAGTAGATGATCTTCTGGTTCTCAGGCCATTTTTTGTAAAATTGCATGTGGGCGTGTGTTTTTTTTTATTTTATATGCCCCTGACCTCTAAGGAGGATTCGGGGGAATCTAGCAGAGCCCTCCATCCATCCGCCTGTCCATACAAACGTTTTGCATTGTAATTTCAAAGCCATCAGTCGGATTTGGATCTCCTTTATTTGCTGATAGACCCGCATGGGGGAATGGATATGCACAAGGAACTGGTTTTGTAATTTTTCCCAGAGTTATGGCTCTTTTTCAGTGTTTCGACTTAGAAAATTTGTCTGTTTTCACTCTTTTGACTTAGAAATTTTTTCTGTCCCACAGTACCTTTGAGACTACTCCGTACATGATGACTACGGGCTGGGGGCAGTAGCCCACGCTTTGCATAGCCCTTGTTTTTTATTTTTGTAATTATTTCTTTGCCATCAAAATTTCATGTTCTTGGTTTGTTTTATGTTTTAGGCCTCATAATCTACAGAATAGCATGAGTGGTGGTGTATTTTGTCCCTTGAGTGCAAGAAGGCTTTGCAGTGCTAAAGCATTGCAAAGCTTTGTTGCACTCAAGGGACAAATTTATCAATTTTATTAACTTGGGTAAAATATCAGGCATAAACCATTTAATTTTTATTTTTTTAAGTTTGCATTGTTTATAAAAATAGAGCATGCAGCAGCCAAAAGGACAGCACGGAAGGGACTGAGAAACAGATCTTTAGCTTCTTTTAACATTTGAAAGATGCCATCGAGATTTGTCATCTTCTGTTGGCTCTTCTATGACAGAGCTCAATGATTTATAGTAAAATGACAAAATATTACTTGCTATAATAGACTGCAAAAGTTATTTATTTTTCACTGACAAAGTGGTTAATTTCACTGACAAAGTGGCTGTTAACCCTTTATCCAACATTCACGATATCAAACTTTATTATTTTAAATATTATTTTTTCAATTTTAAAAAAATTTCAACAAAACCTTATGACAACTCATTGGAGCGAGCTTGTTACAATCAGGGGTCACATGGTATGGTTTTGTTGAAATTTTTGGAAAAATAAATTTTTTTCACCTGCTTCATTTGTGTATTATGCAAACGGTTGAGGCTGAATCATTAGGTAAAGGATTAACAGGTTCCTCTACAGTATCATTTTTTTTAAATTTCTTTATTTCAGTTTAATCTAACACATTCAATAAGCCATTTATCATTTGGAATGGAATATCCAGGCCAAGTTAATCCATTGGACAGCGTTACCTTTGTGCCTGATCAAGGTCTGTATATATCTAGTCTGGTTCAGTAAAGTCATTAAACATCACACCTCCATTCACAAAACATGCACAGAGTAAAGATGGATGGTATTGGAATTTCAAACTTCGTATCGGTTTCAGTATTTTTATTGGGGTATTCTGTGGTACACTGGAACCCTGTTAATTGAATAGCCACTTTGCCCATGGAAATTATTCAAATTAACAGGAGTATTCAATTAACAGGGATTGTGTTACTTTCCAGTATTCTGGAGATAATCTTAGCATTCAGTCTATTATATCTTGTTTGACAGCTCCATGAACTCTGTCAAACAAGATATAATAGATTAACTGCCTGTATTGGATGTACTTAGGCCAAATGAGTCTATAAACAAAAGAAAACTTGGGAAAGTCAGGGTAATTTCTCGAGAGGTTACAAGAATTTTTATTCAATTAAGAGGAGTTTACTCTATAACCTATATTCAATTAACAGGTAAAATTTGTATTGGAGGTATGGTAAATGGTTTTGTGTTGGGAAATTATATTCAATTAACAGGGATATACAATTAAGATATATCCAATTAAGTGGGCTCCACTGTATCGGTATTCAGTATCTCATTCAACTGAGATTTGTTGATAGAACCAAAGTGGAATTCAAATCAGGAAAATACAGAGTAAGTTTTTCTTGTATGATTCTATCACAGCATCACACATGTCACTGTCAGTGAGCTCAACATGTGCATTTTTCTGCCAACACAAATGTCTACAGTCATTTTGTGACTTGTTCTAAACACTCCATAACTGTCCAAGGGCTGTTTCAGGTTTTTGTGATCTCAGAACATTTATTCTTAAAATGCCATCATTGGGAGGTCCTGCAGACAATACACAAATCACAAAATGCCTGTCAAGGCAGCCAAGACTTGATAGAAATCACAAAGCAAATGGACATACACAGGTTGTAGTGCAGTGGGGATTCAGGACCGTTGCCCCGGCCCTTAAGGTTTGCAAAACTTTTCAACCGCTTTCAAGCCTCAAAAAGGCCTAAGAAGTAGAAAATGTAGGAAAATTTGAAAATTCAGATAGCTTCATTATTCAATGATTGGTTTGGTTCATTTTTTCTGTATCTTCATGACATCAGTATTGCTTTGGTTTTTCGGTATATTGCCCATTTCTAGTACATAGTGTTATTTATGAAATTTTTCTTCATCCTACTGGATATGTTAGGGACGAGGCCAGAGTCTTGGTTTGAGGGGTTTGCCTGCCCCCTCTGAATTTCCAACAACTCCCCCCTCCCTGCTAAACATCCAACTTTTAATAAACTGTTTGTACCCTCCCTCCCCCACCCAAATTGGGTGAATTTCCAACTGCTGAATGAATCCAAATGCACCCTCTCCCTCTGTGTTCAACAGAGGTGGTAATCATCTCTGTAGTGCAACAAGATGTCATCTGAAATGCTTTTGCTTGACACCTTGTTGCATTCATGGGACGAAATATTGACTTTAGTTGGAAACTTCCATGAAATTTAGTTTAAAAATCACGAAATATTTCTTAAAAATGGTCACAGCTTCCGATAAAATGCCATGAAATCTACTGCCATAGGGCATGAAATTTCCATCTGTCGGTAGTTTGAGGCTTAAAATTCGACCGGAATTGTGAAGGGCAGGGGGTGGGGAGATACAGCCATAATACTCCACGCCCCCCCCCCCCCCCCCCTTCCTTCCAGTTTCCAATGCCTGTGGATACATTTGTCCCTGCATTGTGTCCAACTTAATAAGTTACCTGCTGCTGTGTCAGGTTTATGTTTTTAACACCATCAGATTACTTTATCCTTTGACATATCCTACAACTACACTGAACCCAGATTTTACATTATCACATAAATATTCCAGTAAAGTTTAACACAAGCCAGAAACTAAGCAGACTGTCATCTGCAAAATGAGGTCACAAGAGGGTGAATTTAGTGATGCATCATCAAATTCACCCACTGGTGACCTCATTCTGCAAATGTCAGACTGCTTATTTTCAGGCCTGGTTTTACATCACAGTTTCTCTCACTCTTACCAGCCAAAATATTGTGTTGTATTTATAAATAAATATCATGTCGTTTTGAGGCGAGTGATCTTTCTCGTCCTCTATTGCCTGCCTGATTTGAAAATAAGGAGCGCGGGAAAATGTCACCTATAAAAATCTTAATAAACTGAGGGGGGCTAAAAGACGATAAATCTGATGGAAACATACAAAGTCTCTTTTAACCTGACACATAACTTTTTAACCTTCCCAATGTAATTGCCATTCAATTTTCACTATTTTTCTCTACGTAGCTTATGACCCCTCACTGAAATGAGCTTGTTGATCTCATTCCAATGAGAGGTCATAAGCTATGTGTTTGACATACTAAGACCAATACAAAACTTGAAATTTCAGTACCACCCAACTCTGGTGATGAACTTTTTGTTAGTAAAAAGTGAATATATCAAGTTGAGTACAGTATATACGGTATCTTTCTAGAGCTAAAATGGTCAAAGAGTTTTTTTGATTGATTAATCACATGGATTAACCTTGGTTAACTGATTAATCACCTGCCCTAATAGGTAGCTGAATACTTGCCGTACCATTGATGATTTACAGCATTAACCTTTTATCCAATGTAACAAACAAAACCGGCCAGCGCTATACAAAAACCCCCTTTCAAATTTTATGTTTTCAATTTTTGTCTCAAAAACCTAGCTTATGACCCCTCATTGGAATGAGCTCACTGAGATCCATCAAATTAGGGGTCATAAGCAATGGTTTTAGTAATTCAAGAATCAAGTTTTTAAGTATTGTCTGTTACCTGCATTGGGTAAAGGGTTAAGAATAAACATTTCCAGCTACTGATACAGTATAATGATCAGGCAATTGAAAAAGTATGTCAGCATGTGACTTGCATGCTTTACTCTCTCTCATATAATTGATGTGAGTCAGTGTGACAATGTTTGCCTGTTTTGGAGCAAGTTTGTTCCTTTGTTAACCCATATAATACAGTAGTTCAAAAGTAATGGTTAATCAGTCAATTCCATTTTTGATCGATGAAGACATTGATCACTGGTTAATTGATTAATCAGTTAACCATTTCAGTTCTACATCTTTCACCACCCCTGTCAACAGAAAGACTGGTAACTAATCATATTTGAAATTCCACTCAATCAAATTCTATAAATACTGCAGCCCCTCTCAAATAAATGAAGAGTGCAACTGACAGTTAACTTGGTCAGCACCAGTCAAAAAAATGAGAATGCTAAGGCTATACATTATTTGATGTGGTACATCCTTACTAGAGCTGGGTGTTCTTTTAGTTTTCCGGTTTGGTTGTGGTTTTTGTGGCAATCTGAAAAAAAAACCCAGCAAGAACTGGCCAAAGGGTTTTACTGAGTTGGTGCATAAATTGATCAAACTATCTTACTGGGATGGAACTGGACAAGTAGCCCCTGTTGACTCTCGTCACTTAATCTATCTGGCAAGCAGTGCTGGAAATGAACAAATTGGACGGGCGCAGTTTTAATCTCCTGCGAAATCAGAGACAAGAGTAAATTGCACCCATAAAATGTTAGTATATTAATTTTCCGAGGGAATACTGTCACCAAACACCAGAAACCTTAACCCTTTGAACCCAAGAGGCTGCTTCTGCAGCCAGGAACATGATACGTCATAACGTCATTGGATAGGATGGCTGTTCAGTAAATGTGTGGGATAGACCAATCATTATTTTCAACGTGCAGCCCCGAGGCTGCACGTTGAAAATATTGATTGGTCTACCCCAAATAATGAATATGGACTCTTCCAATTGCTGCCATTGAACAGATACCACTAGTGTTTAAAGGGTTAAATGTATAAGGAATTGCTGAATTATGACAGTAACTTGCACTGGCCACAGAGTGCTGCTTTCTCAAAATAACACATTTTATATGCCCTCTCAGTATATTAGTGCACCACAATATTTTTCAACGAGTGCATTTTTTAGCTCCCGTAAAATAGAAAACACGGGTGCTGACAGGAGCAATTGCACTCGCACCCATCTCATTTCCAGGACTGGACAAGGTGTGAATACATCATATTCTCATTGTCACATTTTCTCCCTTATTGACTCATCCATCAGACGAGTAATTAAGTTAGAAAAAAGTGACAATGAAGATGCAATATACATTAGATAAATTTTATTCATTTGTTACCCTAATTTAGGGTTTTTTCTCCGACTCATTAGGCTTAGTAACTGATCACCTAGAGCCCCTAAGGATGATCAGAGGGAAGTAAGGCTGAACCCAATGACGATACTTAAAGACAGGGATTTTTTGTGATGTGTGGGGTCGTACAAACTATTGAAGATTTCTACCAAGTTAAGGGGCCTGTGATGATTTTTAATAAATGTTCTTAACCCTTTGGACCCGAGTGCCCTTTTTTTGGCCAGGAAGATGATACGTCATAACGTCATTAAATAGGATGGCTGTTCAGTAAATGTGTGGGTTAGACCAATCAATATTTTCAACATGCAGCCCCAAGGCTGCACGTTGAAAATATTGATTGGTCTACCCCAAATAATGAATATGGACTCTTCTAATTGCTGCTATTGAACTGGCACCTCAAGAGTTCAGAGTGTTAACACACAGAAAAACTGAACTGAAACAGAGGTTTTTTCCTGGAACCAAATCTCAGAAATCAAAACTTTCCCGCTCGAATCCTTACTAGGAATATTAAAACATTTTTGCCAAATTGGTAATACATAATGGTTGTTGTGTGCATGTTAAGTAGAGGTTTCATCAGCATCTTTTTGCAGGTGGTTTTCAGTACAGTGAAGCCCATTAATTGGATATCTCTTAATTGAATAAGAATAACTCTGTTCATGTTGTATAAACTTTCAAACACCAAGACATTTTGCATAACTTCATTACAAATATGACCTGTTTATTGCCCATAGGTTATGGTGTAAATGTCTGTTGATTGAACAAAAAGTCCTGTTATCTATAAGAGGATTACTATTATTTATTTATTTATTTATTGGTGTTTAAGATCGCATACTTATGTTATGCACAACAGCTAATCATGACTGTGACAGTTTTATGGGTGGAGGAAGCCAGAGAACCACCGAGTATCGACGAGCAACTGTCAGCTCCTCAACATTTTAACACTGTTCAAGCTCCACTCAAGCAGGGTAACAGCAGTTGAAGACATATGCACCATCGATGTGCAGTACACCTTAGTACACGGCATCATCGTGCCCCCATGTAGGCAACCAGGATAATGTGCCTTGCCCAAGGACGCAACTCGGGTCATCCCGGATGGGGATCGAGCTTTGGACCTCTAGCACAGAAGTCCAACAGTCTACCACTGGGCCACCACTCTCCTAAAGGATTACTGCGACACCCAGTGGATTCCCCATGTTAGGGATGGGTGGTATTGAAATTTTAAGTTCGGTATCAGTATTTTTAGAGGGGTATACTGCAGCATTAGTATTCGGTATCGGACTTGACAGAGATTTGTTGATAGTACCAAAGGGGAATTTAAACCAGGAAAATACAGAATAAGGTGTCCTTGTATCATTCTACCACTGTGCCACAATTGCCACTGCCAGAGAGCTCAACATGGACATTCTTTTGCCAACACAAGTCATATCTACAGTAATTTTATGACTTATTCCAAACACACCTTAACCTTTAACCCCTTACCCAATGTAACGGCCAAAACCGGCTAGCGCTATTCTAAAAAATCGCCAATTAATTTTCATTATTTTTTCATTTTTTGTCTCAAAAACATAGGTTAATGCCCCTCATTGGAACAAGCTCGTTCCAATGAGGAGTTATAACCTATGTTTTTTGAGACAAAAAATGAAAAAAATTAGTTATTCAAGAATTCTTTTTGCAAGTGCCATCTGCTTTTCATGTTAGGTAAAGGGTTAAAGGCCTATTTCAGAGCATGTGCCCATAACATGCCATCATTAGGAGGTCCTGCTGACAATAGACCAATCACTTGAGCAGTGATTTCTAGTCAAGTATTGGGTGCCTGTTAAGAAATCACCACTAAGCAACTAGACATGTACAGATTAGTCTTGTGGGAATTAAGGACAATTGCCCAGGCCCCTAAGGGTTTACAAAACTGAAAAGAATTTCAGTGACTTCTTTCAAGAAAATGAACACTTCATCTACTATTATGCCTCAACAAAGCTTTATAAATGGTGAATGTGGGAAAATTTTTGGTTCAGTTTTTAGGTATCCCCATAATATCAGTATCAGGTCAGTTTTTCAGTATATTGCCCATCTGTAGTTTACATCCGTATCTGGCCTATGTGCATTTAATCTATTATATCTTATTTGAGAAAGCTCTGCCAAACAAGATATTATAAAATATTTTATCACTAGCATAAAAGAAATAACCATTTTCCATTGAATATCCTGTTAAATGCATAATTTTGTTGTTGGCAGAGTGGATATTCAAGTAACAGGGTTCCTATGCATCGATGTATATTTTGTAGAAAGGACAACACAAAAGATAAGATTTTAGCGTTTTATTGTTTGGGACATCAACTCGTCGGGTAGACAGTCAGTTGATATGAGACTACTCACCAAATCTGAAGCACATTCACAGAATATGAAGCCTTTAAGTTGTGGTTCCTGCACTTCAGAAGCCAAAATATGGGCTTCCAGTACTCAACCAGTTAATCAACTTTTATGAATACCACACACAGGGTAATTTAGTGAAAAGCTTGCGAGAGGTGAACATTTACTGTTATATTTGAAACTAGAAGTCCTGCCACAATTAGTGCAGAAAATGCTTGTCAGTCAATGTGCTCCTTACTGCAGAGTGCAGAAGAATGAAGTTGTCTGAAATACACAAGACCATTTGTGCTGTGCAATACAAAATATAATGTGCTATTAGCAAGTTTGGCAGTGAAATCATGAACTGAACCGATAAAACAGAAAGAAAATATTGAGACTACAGTATGTGGAGGGTGGATTACTACTAAATCGTTATGGGAGAGATTTTTCACTTAGTAATTATTATTATTTACTACTTCTAAGGGCAAAACTCATGAAACACTTGCAAATTTTCGTCATTTGCACCTGGTGGTCCATGCGATGAAAGTTTGCAAGTGTTTCTTGTGGTGTCATGAACAATTATAAATACTTTTCTATTGTAGAATATATGGCGCTGCGATTAAGTATTAATTCACTCTCTTCATTCTGTATATGCAGTCAAATTTTAATATCTATTTACATCATTACATGTACATGTATCGCAGTGGATATCAGGACTGATGTTAATGATCTCCATTTACTAGTAGAGATTTGTACAGAGTTGGGCACACTGTTTTTCTACAGGAATTGAGTTATGCTAACAGTTCAGTTTGACAGGGACAAAAGTACACTTACTCAGCATGCTATTACTTCAAAATGCAGGGCTTTATATTTTATTTAAATTTAGGAGAATCCATTTGGATTCTCGCAAAAATTGTAGCGAGAATCCATACCTGCTATGAGTGTCCTAGGATCCTGTACTTTCTAACTTGTGGGAAACAGTTACAGTTTGAGAAAGTGTATATCATATACTGTCAGGTATTCTGCCGCGACAACAAATCTGCTTCAATTTTTTCAAGGATTTGATTTTCATGTTTTGATAAGGCTCACAGAAAAACTAATCAAAAACTGTTTGTCAGCCCTGCAAACATGGTCATTTTTCCTCACAGGCTTTGTCTTTATTGGCTCTGCAACTTTTTAAACGAAATTATTAACTGGTCCAGTGCTTGGTTACTCTTGGTAGTCACAAAATATGGATTCACATTAAAAGTTTATTGGAGAGTGCCTGTGTGGTGGCTCAATGGTTACAACACTGGACTTCAAACAAAAAGGTCTACAGTTTGATTCCTGCCAGGGGTAACTGTGTTGTGTACTAAGGCATACTGCATGATGTGCCCGTCGATGGGGCACTTGTCTTCAACCAATGCTAACCCTGCTTGTGTGGAGTTAGTATGTTGGGGAGTCTGACAGTTACTTGCTGCAGCTTGGTGGTTCTCTCTGGGTACTACAGCTTCCCCATCCATAAAGTTGTCTGAAACAATGTGACCCTGGCTGTTGAAAGTGCTATTAAACCCAATATATAAATATAAATAAATATTGGAGAGTGCCTACAAGACAAATTCATGATAAAAAAAAATTGTTGGCTTCCAATTAAAATAGGATCATTGAATGTGATGGAGAGTTCCGCTTCACGTCACACAGTGTAAACAATCTGCACTGTATTCATGTCAGAAGACCATTTTGATTCAGATATTTGAGCCAAAGGATCAGATTTTCCTATCCTAACAGAACCAAAAGGAGTAATCATGCAAGGAATATTTTTCTGTCAATTGCAATTGATTGGATAAAGGAACTGCTGTGATACCATTTCAGTTATCTGAATGGTTGATGAAAAATCAAAGCAATGCCATAATCCGTGAGTATGTAAAAGTAATATAATAAAATACTGGGGTAAGTCTCAAACTGCTGGCAGACTTCAATTGATTAGAAGTTCATCATGACAGTTAAATGAGTTATACCAGGGATTCTTTGGGGTATCTACAGGGGCTGTTATCGGACCTTTTCCCAATGACATTTGGGCATGATTTTTCCCAGTGTTTTACCCCAAATTTCCCAATCTCAGTTCCCACTCAAACAAAAATTTAATGCACAAGTGGTGCCTTGAACTGTGTTGTCATATTCTGTGGATGTGGTCCACCTTCTTTTTGATGTGACTTTATTTTATCTGCATGGATTTGTCTTGTGAAGAATGTCAACAGACACTGCAGGGATTCTTTTGGGTATTTACAGGGTCTGTTTAAGGGACTCTTTCCCAATGACATTTGGGTGTGATTTTACCTCAGTTCTTAACCCCAAATTTCCCAATCTCAGTTGCCACTCAAACAAAAATTTAATGCTCAACTGGTATCCTGAACTGGGTAGTCATAAGGCCTCAGAAAACCCCCACCAAAAAAGAAAAAAACAGTCGAGTGCAACACCTTGAACAGGTTCTGAATGGTGGATCTGAAGAGATTAAAAAATTTTTCCTCACATTGCACCAAATTAATAATCAGAGTTAATATCAGATTCCCACACGGAGCTCAAATATGAACACAGAAACCTGATTTGAAGACACTTACTTTTGATTCCATTAACGATGCTGGATACCAAGTATTAAAAGATTTTAACTGGTAGATCTGTATAAGAAGATTTTTAAAGATTACTCATCGTATTCCACCAAGTTAAAATTCAGGCTTCCATGGTAAACCCATATATCAACCCAGGAACTTGATTTGAATAGAAAGATTATGCATTGCCAACACAGGGTCAAGTTTTTCTGCACATGTGAGGCTTGTCATTATAAAATAATCAAATCCATTGATGTTTGTTCAAGTTATCATCATGCCAACAAGCTGAAAACAGGCAAAAATTAACTAATTAAGGGCCATAACTCCATGCAGTTTGACCGAACCATACCAGTTTTCAAACTCATTCAAGACATTAAGAGTGTCTCACATATAAATTGATATTTGTTATTGTGCTAACGAGCTGAAAACAGTAAAAAATTAACTAATTGAAGGCCATAACTCTGCTCAGTATGCCCAAATTACACCCATTTTTGAACTCATTCAAGACATTGTTAAACAAGAGGCCCCACGGGGCCTGAAGCGCTCATCTTGTACAAAACACAATTTAAACAGAGTCCAAGAATGAGTCTACATTAAGTAAGCCATCTCCATAGGCTACACTGTCAATCCTTGAGTCCCTCAGGAGTGACAAAAATAATCTGGGCATCATGCCTTTTCTTCAGTTGATCATAAGTAAAATGTAGAGCTCCCCGATGAAGCCCCTTGATACAACCTATGTGGATTAATCTTAGTACCTCTAGAGGGTACTGAATACAAAATTTTTAATTCTTCAGCAAAATGGCCAATTCCGGCTCCCATAGAGAGCCCAAATATTAACCCAGGCTCTTGATTTGAACATAGTTAAATCTGACTTCCCTAGAGATGTTGTGTACCGAATATGAAAGCATTCTGACTGTTGGATCTGAAGAAGAGAAATTGTTAAGAAATTTCTTCGAATTGCACTAAGTTCAAATTTGGGCTACCATAGTGAGCCCAAATATTAACCTATGAATCCGATTTGAACAAACTTGAATCTGACCCCACTAGAGATGTTGTATACCAAATGTGAAAGCATTCTGACAAGTGAATCTGAAGAAGATAATTTTTGAAGAAATTCCCTCATATTGTACTAAGTTAAATTTCATGTTCCCATATGGAAACCAAATATTAACCTAGGCACTCGAATTGAACAACCTGGAATCTGACCCCCCTAGAGATGTTGTATACCAAATATAAAAGCATTCCGACTGGTGGATCTGAAGAAGAAGATTTTTAAAGAAATTTCCTCATATTGCACAAAGTAAAAATTTGGGCTACCATAGTGAGCTCAAATATATACCTAGGGGTCTGATTTGAACAAACTTGAATCTGACCCCCATAGAGATGTTGCATACCAAATATCAAAGCATTCTGACTGATGCATCTGAAGAAGAAGATTTTTTTAAATTACCCTCCATATTGAACAAAGATAAAATTTGGGCTTCCGCAGGAAGCCCAAATATTAACCTAGGGACTTGGTTTGAACAATCTAGAATCTGACCCTCATAACAATGATGTATACCAAACATTAAAAGATTCTGACTGGTGGTTCTGAAGAAGAAGATTTTTTTTAAAGAATATTCCCCATATTACCCTGTGTTAAAACTTCGGGCTCCTGTAGAGAGCCCAAATATGAACCAATGAGCTTTATTTCAACAAACTTTTATCTGACCCCCCTATGAATGCTGTATGCCAAATATCAAAAGATTCTGATGATTGGTTCTGGAGAAAAGATTTTTAAAAATTTTTGCAAATATGCTGACTCAGCATTTTTTCGATACCCATTACAGAACACCCTAACATAAACGATGGCAATTTTTTTTTACCATTCAATTCTACTGGTCATAAGGATACTTCATACCAAATAAAAGCTCTCTGTTCCGTGTGGTTTGGGAAATATGGGCGTTTGAAAATATTTCTATTTTTAGCTCCCAGGGTTCCCATGGGGATGCGGGAATTATTTTTTTTGCATCGGTCAAGTACTTATGACCCAATACTACCACAAACCAAATTTGGTTCATACCGGACAATCGGTTCAGAAAATAGAAATTTTGGGGCCAAATATCTTACCCCTCCTATTACAAAGCCAAATATTACTTCACGAACTTCGTTTGAACAAACTTGATTCTACACCTCATATGGAAGCTCCATAGCAAATATCAAGTCATTGTACACACTGGTTCTTGAGAAGAAGATTTTTAAAATATTTTGGAGCATTTTCCCCCACTCCCTCCCTATGGGGCTGGGCATGCTGAGTTGAACAAAAATGAAATGCCCCTTTGGGACCATCACTCACACAAACTTTCACTTGAATTGGCCCAGTGGCTTTGGAGGAGAAGACCAAAACATGGTATTGGCGGACGACGGATGGAGAGTGATGAGATTAGCTCAGCTTGACTTTGTCAAGATGAGCTAAAAAGTCTCAAATACCAAATATTGACCAAATCCATTGAGATTTGTTCAAGTTATCATGCTAAAGAGACAGGTGACGAAAGCAGCTGGCCCATCCATGCGCACCAATGTCATCAAACTATAGCTCAGGTTTTTGAAAAAAACTTTACCCAAAAGTTAATTTGACCTTCTTAAGGATGACAAATACAAAATACCAAAAGATTATGAGAGGTGGATTTAATGACGAAAATTTTAAAAAATTCTACTCATATTGCAAGAAGTTAAAATTCACGTTCCCATAAGAAACCCAAATATGAATCCAGGGACTTGAACAAATTTGTATTTGACCCTCACAAGGATGATGTATACCAAATTTATTTTATTTATTGGGATTTAATGACACTTTTGATAGTCAGGGTAACCTAATGTCGGTGAGTTTTATGGGCCGAGGAAGCCGGAGTATCCTGAGAGAATCACTGAGCAACTGTCAGACTCCCCAACGTACTAACTGCAGAAGCATTGGTTGAAGACAAGTGTACCATCAATGTGCAGTATGCCTAAGTACACAGTGGCACCGTGCATCCAGTATGCCAAATATCAAAAGATTCTGACTGATAGGTCTAAAGATCTTAAAAGAATATTCTTCACATTGCACCAAGTAAAACTTGGCGATCTCAAAGGGATGTTGAATATCAAATATCAAAAATTTTTACTTTTTAAATTAAAAAAAAAATATCCTGACTTTCGATTCGCCATATAGTACCCTGTCATACAAAGGATTGCAATTTATTATGCCTGTTCGATTCTACTGGTCCTATAGATGCTTCATACCAGCTCTCTGTTCCATGAGATTTTTGGGTCTTGGAACATTTGTTCCTGGGGTTTTGACAGGAATGTGGGAATTTTTTAGGAATGAATCGAGTACTTGGGACCCAAGACTGAAAATATTACCCTTCAGCAAACTGAATACCAAAATATCAACTCATTCCATCCATCGGATCATAACAAGATAGTTTTTCAGACTTGGGGGCAATTTCCCTCACCCCACACCCCCTCCCACATACACACACATGGGGGAGGGTGGCAGGACATTGATTTTAACAAAACAGAATTGCCTGTCCCAGTCATCATTCACTTGAAATTTAATTGGAATTGGGCCAGCAGTTTAGAAGACTCAAAACACCACCTTGATGACGAGGGATCAGTATTGCTCCCTCTGACTTAGTTCTGCGATCTGAATGTAGTGGCTACCCCTCTACATTCAGATTCCTCCCATTAAAATCAGTTGTAATAGTCCCCAATAAGTTTTATTGGGAACTCAAAACACGAAAATAGGAATATATATATCAAACTTTCGCCCTTCAAACTATGTTTTATCCTTTACTTATTGATATATGTACACAGCGAAGCGTCAACAATTGCTTCGATATTGTCCATATTACTGAAAGCCTTTATTGGCTATAGAATAATAAACCGGAGTTGCGCCTAAACAAATATTGATGCGGAAATGGAAATACGATTGCATTCGTGCAGAGGAGGTAGATTAATGATCACTGTGTGGGGGCATTTTATTAGGAGTTACCGTTTCTGCATTCCGTATTCGTTTCGACATCAACTCAAGATTTCCACAAAAAACATGGACAACATCGAACAGATCGTTGACGCTTCGCCGTGAACAAATCTCGATAAGTAAAGGATAAAACATAGTTTGGATCATTAGAATCTGCACAAATGTAAGGAAATACAGGACTATCGAATGCAGTCGGTAATAAGGGCAAAAGCTTGATATATATTCCTATTTTCGTGTTTTGAGTTCCCAATAAAATTCATTGGGGACTTTTACAACATATTTGAATGGGAGGAATCTGACCGTAAGGGGGTAGCCGCTATGTTCAGATTGCTGAACTAACTCTGACTTTCAGCCAGGTGAGCTATAAACATCATACATTGAGGTAACTGGTTTGCTCATTTTTGTCAAAAGGTTTGCTTATGAGGTGTATTGTTTGTCTGTATTCATTGCATATATTGCATTTTTGTAATCTATCGAAATATTGCCACACCTACATTATAACATTGATCCTTGGGAAGCTCTCTCAGCATTAGATTTGGCTTTTAGAGATGGGCAGAATTGGAGTTTTAAGTTCAGTATTGGTTTTGGTATATCGCAGTATTGGTTCAGTAATTAGTATCAGACTTGAATGAGGTTTGCTGATAGTACCAAAGGGGAAGCAAACTAGGAAAATACAGAATAAGTTGTTCTTGTATCATTCTACCACAGCGCCACAAATGTCACTGCCAGTGAGCTCAACATTGGCATTCTTTTGCCAATACAAATCATATCTACAGTAACTTTGTGACTTGGTCAAACAAACCTTAATCATTAAAGGCCTATTTCAGGCTTTTGCAATCTCAGAGCATGTGCCCTTAACATGCAATCATTAGGAAGTCCTGCTGACAATAGACAATTCAACTGGAAAGTGATTTCAAGTAAAGTCTAGTCTAGAAATCGCAGAAATCACTGCTAAGCAATTGGATATGCACAGGTTGTAGTCTAGTGGGAATTCAGGACAATTGTGCAGACCCGTAACCCTTAACTTGGCCTTAAGGGCCTAGAAATGTCTACATATTTTTCTACACCTGGACAGTCTTCCTGTTACTTTGCTGCAGTTTTTTGGCAAGTCTTCACTGCCTATATAGGCAGCCAAGACTTGCCTAAAAGCAACTACCAAGGTGCTTAGAATGTGACTTGTGAGTTAACCCAAAGACTGCATGTTGGGGCACCTGTTCTGTTGCAAAATATGTGAGCAAAGTCAGAATTAGGCCCTTAAGGGTTGAGGGTTAACAAAACTGAAAAGCTATCAGTCATAAAAATGAACAATTCAACTACTACCAAGACTGAACAAGGCCTTATTAATAATGAATGTAGGAAAATTTGAAAATACAGATGATTTTGATATTCAAAGATTGGTTCGGTTTGTTTTTTTCAGTAGCCCCATGATCAGTGGCGTAGATAAAGGGGGGGCCGGAGGCCCCCCCACCTGAAGTTTTGTCGGAAATTTTTTTGGACCATTTTTAGGCGAATTTATGCCTAATAACATTAAAATGCTGGCTTTGGGGATAAAAACATGCCATTTGGGGTAAATTTTGGGTAAAAAATACCGATTTTCAGTACATTTGCAGTAAACAACAGATTCTTTCTGTTTGTTTGGGTTTTTGTTGTTGCTACACTGTCGGAAAATTTTTGGTCTGTCGGAAAATTTTGGGCTTGCCCCTCCGCCAGCGAAAAGCTATCTACACCACTGCCCATGATATCATTATCGGTTCAGTTTTTTGGTATATTGGCTTTTCTCGGTTGTATGCATGCATAGGAGTTGCTGATTGGTGTTATACATCTTTAAACTCAGAGATGATTAAAATAACTTCTAGAGCTGAAACGGTTAACCGGTTAATCAATTAACCAATGATCAATGTCTTGATCGATTAACCGTTACTTTTGAACTATTGTATTATATAGGTTAACAAAGGAACAAACTTGATCCAAAACAGGCCCACGTTATCACACATCAATTACATGAGACAGAGTAAAGCATGCAAGTTACGTGCCTACATTCTTGTTCACGTGCTTGTATCTGTAGCTGGAAATATAAATTTTATAGTAAATTTCCTTTATTATACCTACCGCAATTGTTGCACTACAGTGGAAGACCCTAACTCAGATAAAATACTCTCTATTTTAATCTTTCCCAAGAGATTTGGGAAAGAAAAGTGGTGTAAAAACACCACAAAAAAATTAGCCAAAACTGGGTCGAGCGCCATCGGTGCACACCCAGTAGGGGACGCTTTTCTCTAGTACAATTCCACGACTTCCGTTAACCAGTGCGCAAGCAGTCATCAAATCATTCTTTTGAGTCTGCCAACATAGGAGTTATGTGATCAGCGGGGAGGAAGGATTCTTACCCGAATAAGAAGACGAGAGGGCCTCCATGTAAACAATTGCGGTAGGTATAATATAGAAAGGAAATTTACTATAAAATTTATGTTTCTTATCAACCTACCTTACAATTGTTTACTACAGGCTGAATAGACAAAAGGATGGAGGGAATCACATAACCAACCCACACATAACTCAATTGCACTGGAACCGGTGGACAGAGGAAGAGATCCCTAGTCCTATCAAACCATAGCATCACAAATATTAATAAAAGACAATGAAAGATGAGGCGTATGGTGATGTGCGACGCACAGACAGAAAGGGCAGTAACGGCACGGAGCTGGAACTGACCCTGTAAGAAGCTGAATGGCTGGGATAGAAAACAGCCTGAGCCAAGGAAAGAGGGCCCATAGGACAAAGGTCCTCTGTCTGCTCCTGCAACTGTCGCAGATAAATGGAGAAGGTAGCATTTCTCCAGTAGGCTGCCAGCATAACATCCGACAACATGACAGAGTTAGTATAAGCCCCAAGAGGAAGACAATGCACGCACCTCGTGGCAGAAAAACGATTGGTAATACAATCGCCAGTAGCTAGACGAGCGGAAGCTGCACGAATAGCAAGACAAATCCATTGAGAAATGGATTCAGGAGAGATCTGGTATGTGAGAAAATGCATATCCATCCGGGATAAAGGCGCAAACGCCCCCCCCCCCCCCCCAAGCAGAGCAGCACCCAAGAAAGTGTCCATCTTGGAGTAAACTGCAAAGTCCTAGGCCTTTTCAAGGAAAAGAGCTGAACAAGCTTGGAGAGGCAAGGATGAGTGCCAAAACAATGCGGTACCACATATGAAAAAGGTCTCCAAAGCATGGACTTGTACCCATTGCTGGAGACCCCCAGAAACAAACATAGACCAGAAGCTCTGCAATCGGTGTGATCGAAGGAGTGACAGAAGCAACAGAGTGATCGCACACCATCGACAGAAGAACCTTCTACTGAGCCACAGAGGCTAAACCAGTGGAGTGAGTGCCTCCTTGAAGAAGAAAAGCAACTCCACTGCTCGTCTCTAAAAACCACTATGGAGGAGACAGGACCCGATAAAAGACATGCGCGAAGGCACAATGAAGTCGGGTCAACTTGAAACCTCCTCGGACGACTTTGGCAAAGAAAGTCGCGACGTAGAGGGAGACATGCCGGAACCGCCGCTAACTGAGAGCGGAGCAGATTGATCCACACCCACTGAGGAGACAGGGGTGTGATCGAAAGGATTCGACAACTGCAGTCATATCTGGGCTAGAACCTGAGGCAGAATTGGAACCGGCAGGTAGGCGTAGCCGACAAGACCGTCCCAAAGGAGGGCCAGAGCGTTCACGGCGAAAGCCAGAGCATCTGGACACAGTGACACGAAAGTGTCCACCTGATGGTTCCAATGAGTCGCAAAGAGATCGATGTGGGGACGACCCCAGAGATCGCAAAGAGACTGGAACACCGCCATGTGGAGCATCCACTTGGTGGAAAAGAACCTGCCCCGTCGGGACAGGGAGTCGGCTAGGACGTTCAGACGACCGGGAATGTGACAAACCACCACTCCGACGTTGACATCCTAAGCGAGCAGAAGATCCCGAACCAAATCGTACATGGGAACATAGTGCATTCTGCTGTGGTTCCGAATGTAAACAACCACCGTAGAATTGTCAGACCACAGAAGGACCTGACAATCCGAAAAGGGGGGATCCACTTTTGGAAACACAGAAGAAGACCAAGAAGCTCCTTCTGGTTAATATGAAGAGCTGCTAGATCCTGGTCCCATGACCCATGAAGGAAAAGATCTAGAGGATCCAACATCACACCCCATCCGAGATCGCTGGCATTTACCGTCAGAACACGATCGGACGTGGGGAAGTCCAACGGAACTCCCTGCATAATCCACTGAACATCTGTCAGGGGAGAGGGTGATGAGGAAGAGACTCCGGTAACAGAAGCACCAGAACCAGAGGATCGACATTCGGTCTCCAACGACTGAGCAAAAAGTGTTGGAGAGGTCAGACATGCAGTTGACCTAGAAGAATGAGATCCATCACCGAAATGCAGAGACCAAGCAGTCGGGGAAGACTCCGAGCTGATGAAGTCCATCTCAGATGACAAGACGGAGAATGGACCATGTCCGACTGGAGGATATCAACTAGACAAGCCTGAGAAGACACCTTGGACTGTGTGCGATGTAAGACTAACACATGCGACATCAGACAGGTGAAGGCCCAAGGATCCAGGCTGAGGCCAAAGGGAATGGCCTTGAACTGGAAAACATCCTGGGGAATGGAGCGGCGAACTGATCTGGAAGCCTCCATGCTGAGCTGAGGAGCAGTGATAGACTGCGTCAGAATACTCAGATCGATAACCTATCTGAGTCGGCCTCCTTCTTCGGCACCAAGAACATGCGGGAAACAAAATCCCACTGAAAGAAAGTTCTTGATGACCTCGATTGTCCCCTTTGACAATTGACAGGAGATCGCCTATCTCCGGGTCAAAAGTTCCCAACGTGTAACGCTGAAATGGACTCATGTGGGAAGAGGCACTCTCTACTTAGTGGGGTGCCTCAACCTGGGATGAAATCGAGGCGACTACTGCCGACGCCTACCCCACCTATGAGTGAGTAGAAGTGGCAGTGGGAGGATCAGCCCTTAGCTTTGCAGAGGAAGAAGAAGGGTACTTGTTAGGCTTTGGACGGCGCCTGCCTCCAACAGAAGGCCTATCAAGCTGACTAAGCAGCAGCAGATCAATGGAATGACAAAGGGAACCATCCGAGACCGTCGCCACGGAACCATGGAATAGTCGCGGACCCGCCGAAAGAGGCAGATTGAAGAGCAGTGCACTGCCCCTCAAAAAGAGGATGTCTTGTGTCCAGCACAGCATACCTGCGAACTAATTCCAAGCTCGCCACAAAACAGGCATGTGTGTGAGAAGATGCATGAGCGCCTTGAACAGCACACACAAAACAAAAACCTGTTTGTCGTCAAACTCATCTGGGAGCAGATAAGCAGCAAAGTAGAGACGACGTGATCGAAAAGAGAACGCATTCCAGCATCCCTCTCGATAAGCCCAACCTGGACTCCAGAGTCTCCATATGGCTGAGGAGTTGGAGTCCCGATCCAAGACCATCACAGTCTGGCAGACTGATGGAATGGCGAAATCGTAGGTACGATAACGCACCAGAGGCAAAAAGTGTCAACCTTGATGAAGAACAACGTCTTCATAGCCTTGGAACTCAGCTTCGAGTCCAAAGCGGTAAATTTGGCACCCAGAAGCATGTTGCTCCACAGGCTGTAGGCGTGTGACTGAGGAACGCAGCCGGGCTGACACTGTCGGCTGGTTTGACGGTTTGAGACCTGGAAGGACCCCCCAAACACAAAGTCAAGAGCTGCTCCCAAGTCAGAAGACTGTGGGCTCTCGACGTCAGGAATGTCAGACTCATCCCATGAGTCGGAAGACACATAGCCCATCAGGGGCAAACCAGCCGACACCTCCCATGGTGTGGGCACACCAGGGGATCAGAAAGTGACCTGTTTCCAATCCTGGGAGGCGGCACCACAGGGGGCGCCCGGAAACCACGTGTAGCCTTGCTGGAAGCAACGGAAAAGGCTCTTGGACAGAACCTAAGTGAGCAAGAAGAGGGCCTCCCTAAGCTCGCTGACTGTCGGAATGGAACGACGTGGGAACGAACCGACAAAGTGGCTTCACTCCTGACCCATTTACCAGCGAAGGGTCACAATCCTCAAATACACCCGACGTGGGGTGACGGGCTGCAACCAAAAACATCTGGAGGCAGATGTGTAGTGGGATATCACATCCCCGAGGATCAACAGAGCGGAAACTCCAGAGAGTCACCGTGGACCTCTGCAGGACAGAAGGTCTAGGGTGCACAAAAAGCATTGGTCACACAAAACTGGCCATGGAACCAGAGTGCGTGGACGGAAACGCCACGGAGATCATGGTACTCGACGGCTGAGAGACCACAGTAGAGGGTTTGGCCGGCTGCCCCTTCCAACTTCGCCAAGTTGAAGTCAGGGAAGGCTGAGGCCAATACCCCATGTCTACACTACCAGACATCTGCAGGGATAAAACTGCTGTGCTCAACGGCTGAGAGGACACAGCATGGGGGTTCGGTCGGCAGCCACTTCCAACTTCGCCGAGTTGAAGTCAGGAAGGCTGAGGCCGATACCCCACGTCTACACAACCAGACACCGCTGCAGATCCCTGCAGGGAGAAAACTGCTGTGCTCAACGACCGAGAGGACACAGCAGGAGGTTCGGTCGGCAGCCAATTCCGACTTCGCTGCGTTGAAGTCAGGGAAGGCTGAGGTTGATACCCCACGTCAACACCACCAGACACCTCTGCAGGGATAAAACTGCTGTGCTCAACGGCTGAGAGGACAGAGCAAGGCGTTCAGTCGGCAGCCACTTCCGACTTCGCCGAGTTGAAGTCAGGGAAGGCTGAGGCCGATACCCCATTACAGACATCACTGCATCACAGCAGGGCGTTCAGTCGGCAGCCACTTCCGACTTCGCCGAGTTGAAGTCAGGGAAGGCTGAGGACGATACCCCACTACAGACATCACTGCAGACCCCTGCAGGGATAAGCCGAGGCTGGCTAAAATGGTGCCCGATGACGTTGTAGATGGAACAGCACTAGCAGCAGATACGACGGGAGATGTTGGAACTGGCAGAAAAGGGGAGAGAGCCACCTTGCTTGACCTCCTAAGGAGGAGTCACAACCCTAGTGACAGCCTCAGATGTCGACTGGAGAGGGTGCATAGTCCCAGAACCAGGCATCTCTTCACCAGAAATCCAACAGCTCCCGCAGTATCCACCACGGTAAAAAAACCGCACATCGCCCAAGGATGGGGAAAAACTCTCACCAGACATGGTCGTCTTGGGAGGCCCCAAAATGACAGCATTCCCCACCCCCCATGGGTGCGGGAGGAGCTGCACATCCCCCACGGAGGGGTGTAACTATCAACAGACGTTGTCGTGTCGGGAGGCCCCGAAACGACAGCGAGAAGAGCATCCCCTGCTCGGTGTGCACCGATACCGCTCGACCCAGTTTTGGCTTATTTTTTTCGTGGTGTTTTTACACCACTTTTCTTTCCCAAATCTCTTGGGAAAGATTAAAATAGAGAGTATTTTATCCGAGTTAGGGTCTTCCACTGTAGTGAAAGCCTGTAGTAAACAATTGTAAGGTAGGTTGATAAGAAATGATCATTCTTAACCCTTTAGCCAATGCGGTTGAAAGACAATACTTGCAAAATAAACTTGTTAATTACTAAAAACAAAATTCATTTTTTGTCTCAAAAACATAGCTTATGACCCCTCACTGGGACGAGCTCAATGAGCTTGTCGCAATGAGAGGTCATAGTTTTTGAGACAAAAATTGAAAACATAATAAAATTTGAATGGAGACTTTTGTATATAGCGCTGGCCGGTTTTTTCCCCCTTATGTTGGGTAAAGAGTTAATATGCTGTAAATCAGCAACGGTACCTGACGGTATGGCAGTTATTCAGCTACCCATTAGGGTAAGTGATTAATTGGTTAACCAAGGTTAATCCATGTGATTAATTGATCATGAAAACCCTTTAACCATTTCAGCTCTAATAATTTTAGATAAAGGTCCAAAAGTCCTTGATTTCTCTCCTCTCAAAGAGTGGAAAAAACCTTGTAGTATAATTTATTTATCAAACCATGTGAACCTTGTTTAACCTTTTATCTAATGAATTTTCTGTATCCACCCACCTAATTTACAAATTGATCAGGTCAACAAAACCGTATCATTGGATCCTTAAGTGGAACACGCTCATCTACAGTTAAAACTAGAAGTCCTGTCACAAATAGTGCACTTATCTAGGCTTAATTGCGCGTTGGAATTGCGTGCAGTTGCCATATCGAATGGCATCCAAAGCACGACAGGCTCTCCTGGTTACTCATAGCAAACACGTGCAGTGTTTCTGCCAATGGACCTCCGGGTTACCCGGAGGTCCATTGGCTGAAACATTGCTTGTGCACAGGCCATATGTACAAAATTTGATGGCTTTACTTGGGCCATAACGCGTACATTAACGCACATATCAACGTGCCATTTGTGCACATTTCATAACAGGACTTCTAGTTTTAACTGTAGCTCATTCCAATGAGAGATCACCTGATATGATATTGTAGAAATTTATTGAAAAATATAAAAAAAAATTAAATAAATTTTGATATTGTGTATTAGAATAAATTGCAAGTTAGACAAATGATGCGTGCTACCATTTTTCTTAGCCTGTTTTGATTTCCTTTCTCATAAAACTGAACTCTTTGGAATTTAATTTGAATCACAAACCCATTTAACTGTGATCAAAAAAGGCAGTCTCTTTCCCAATCGGATCACAATCTGGGCAAGGGCCCACGTACACCAGTGGGTTGAGATTTCAAACATAAAATATTGTGAAAACAAGGCCGAATCAAGAAAAAATGAACGAAAATTCCTTATGAAATTCATCAATGTTCTCGCACTTCATTTTCAGTGGGTTAGATTCACAGGGATTTTTCTAGGTGACGACAGGAGCCGATTATAGGCCCCATTCCTAATGAGATTTAGGCATGAGTTTTCCCAATTTTGTGACATTAAATTCCCAATTGGTAACCAGTATCAACTTGGCCATAACATAAGGGCCCACGTACACCAGTGGGTTGAGATTTCAAACATAAAATATTGTGAAAACAAAGCCGAATCAAGAAAAATGAATGAAAATTGCATATGAAATTCATCAATGTTCTTGCACTTCATTTTCAATGGGTTAGATTCTCAGTGATTTTTCTAGGTGACGACAGGAGCCGATTATAGGCCCCATTCCCAATGAGATTTAGGCATGATTTTTCCCAATTTGTGACATTAAATTCCCAATTGGTAACCAGTATCAACTTGGCCATAACATTTACGATTTTTACTGCAAAAGTAGGTCTTAGTATGCTGATAAAAGAACTGTAAAACCATAATTTCAAATAATAAAACCAAGTTCTTCATTTTTAATGTGCCTATAGAGAAGAAATGTGCCCTTTTCTCCACTCTACAGCATCAACAGGATTCCCAATTTGGTCCAATAAGATGGCTTTTTCCCAATTGCATGGGCCCTTGGACCTGATCTCAATACACCAAGAAAAAATATGGTAGAGCTGAAATGGTTAAAGGGTTTTCTTGATCGATTAATCACATGGATTAACCATGGTTAATCAATTAGTCACTTACCCTAATAGCTGAATAAATGCCGTACTGTTGATGATTTACAGCATATTAACTCTTTACCCTACATAATGGAAAAACTGGCCAGCGCTATATACAAAAGTCTCCATTCAAATTTTATGTTTTCAATTTCTGTCTCAAAAACATAGCTTGTGACCTCTCATTGGGATGAGCTCGTCCCAATGAGGGGTCATAAGCTATGTTTTTGAGACAAAAATTGAATTTTTTTTTAGTAATTTAAGAATTCATTTTGCAACTATCGTCTTTCAACCGGTTTGGGTAAAGGGTTAAGCATGACCATTTCCAGCTACTGATACATGCACGTGAACAAGTATGTCAGCATGCAACTTGCATGCTTTACTCTGTCTCATATAATTGATGTGAATCACAACGTTGGTCTGTTTTGGAGCAAGTTTGTTCCTTTGTTAACCTATATAATACAATAGTTCAAAAGTAACGGTTAATAGATCAAATGCGATCAAGACGTTGATCATTGGTTAATCGGTTAAGTGTTTCAGGTCTAGAAAATCAGCAAAGAACTTTGAACAGATTGTGATCCTGTCATGATCCAGCTGAAATTTTTTGTCCACTTCGATGGAGATGTTGTAAATAAAGACACTGCAAAACCAAGATCACATCCAACAAAACCAAACTAAAATAATAGCACAGATTCAGTGTTCTAGTGTTTTGTTTTTGGATGTGAGATTCTATAGTGTTGCGGAAAGATAAGCAGTCATAGAATTTCAACCAGATTGCAACCCAGTTGTGATCCGATCAAAATTATCTACTGCTTTTATGTAAGAACAATATGTCCAGCAAGGGCGTGCCTATATAAATATTGATGTTTTATATAATGAACTAAACCAGTTCATTATCTTCTATACTATATTTTAGAATGTCTGTCTGTCTGTCTGTCTGTCTGTCTGCTATAGAAATGAATATGGGGCCATCCAGAGTGCCCAAAATGGGTCTACTAGGGGTACTTTTTTATGGCGGAGGTCCTCGTCAGGTTTAAAAAAGTGTGGGGGTGGGGGCAGGGAGGGGCACCGAAAGTTATGACTAAATTTTTTTTCACCGATATAGGTCTTCAAAGGGGTCTACTTAGGGTAACTTTTTATCAGGAATCTAATGGTGGTGTTTAAAAAAGTGGTGGGGGTGGGCAAAATTGATGGATTTCACCGATATAGGTCCTCAAAGGGGTCTACTAGGGGTAACTTTTTTCCAGGAATCTAATAATGGGGGTTTAAAAAGTGACGGGATCGAAGGCCGCCCCGTAGGGTGGGCTGGGTCGAAAAATACACGTCCCCTATTTTTTTTTTTTTGGGGGGGGGGGGGGGGTACTTTTCATATGACCACTACATTTTCCCAAGCAACGCCGGGTAAACCTGCTAGTCTTCAATATAGAGAAGAAAAAAACAACTTGAAAATGAAATTTTATATTCATTCCAGATTCCTCAAATCTTGCTTTGGTCTAATACATGTATACATTTTGTAACAAAATGAAATAATTTGGATGAATGTTTGAAATCTTTTTCTCCACATACATGTACACTTATAACTTGGCTGTAGTGATAATAAGTTTGATAAAAGTTTGGCAATTTGTCATTCAGGAGATACAGAGGCTTCTAACACCTCAGTCTCAACTATCCTCCATTATGGCAAGCAGTGAAAATAAATACTCTCCAAAATACAAAAACATTCTTCAAAAATGCTCTCTCCCACACTTGGAAGTCATGTATCCATCACATCTCTGCACTTCCACAACAAACACTAACATCTTATCCCAGTTCCTATTGCCAAGAAGGTGCCAAATGTACCACCACCCTGAATCATTACTTTTCCAACATTCTGTATCAGCTCCCGACCTCTCATTCCAAACCTGCAATAGAAAGATCAAAAACTTGAAGGGAAGAAATACCAGACTTAAAAAAGATCACTAGACTTTACAGAAATCAAAATTGTTTCAGCAAATGTTGAAGCATTATTTTGATTCTTTCTGGATTCTATGGCAATTTTTTTTTTTATAGCAATCATTTACTAGGGTTTCTCTAAATCAAACTTTTGATTTTAAGGTGCTCAACTGCATTTGCACATCACAGTGTGTCTGCATTTGAAAAGCATGTAGACTTCATTTTAATGTGGCAAAAGTGCTTTGGCACCCACAGTGTTTGCAACTAGCCATGGGGATACCATTACATCAGAACCGATTGTGAGTGACCAAGCAACTTATTTTCAACTTGTCAGTGAGCACAGTGTTGCAAACAACATGACAGTCACTATGTTGTCGAATCTGGTTTTGTTATTAATTGCAACATCATGCATGTGCGACTCACAGTGAAACGTTTAACGCAGTGCTTCATTAGTTAAAATTTTACTGATAATTTTTATTACCTGGTAAAGGCATTCCTGGACGTCACTGCCTACATCGGCAACGTGTGCATTACGACCCGTCAATGGCAACTGTACTGTACCCGTCCCAATGACAGGCACTTAAAATATTAACATGAACACAATAATATTCGAGTCCAAACACTAATTATAGGAATAATCACCAAAAAGTTAATTAATGAACCACCAGGTACAACCCAGTGTTTTATTAATTAAAATTTTGCTCATGATGATTGTTATTACCTGGTAAACGCATGCATGGACATCACTGCCCACATGTGGATTACGACCAGTCTATGGCAACTGTGCTGTACTTAAAAATTCTGACAGGGTGCATGGGGCTGCATACTCTTCCAAAGACCTGTGTAACAAATTTGTTATACTGGAAAGGTAGCTCAGTATTTTTCGAATGCATTGATTTTCTAATGTCCTTCTGAGCATTTAGGCAAAAAGTATACTGTATGCTTATTTATCACCTTGCTCAAGAGTCACTCTGTTCAATAATGTTCAAATAATAAAAATGGCGTCTGTTTTTTAATCACTCAATTATTCACAAGATGTTTCAGCTGTCAAGTTATAATCATGGGTCAACCTGAGCATTTAATAAAAGGCCGCTCGGCCACATGTCCCCCGAAAAAACAAGTCGAAAAATGGGCATAAGTCTAGTAAAAATGATCGGTCCGAACCCATATTCGAACTTGACCTGTATTATTACCCCAGAAAGTCACATACCAAAATTCTTTCCGATCAAATAATCCTAACTGGAGTTATCATCCGGACACCGCAAATCTTGAAATTTCTAAGTCGAAAAAGGGGTATAACTCTAATAAAAATAATCTGGCCAAACCCATACTCGAACTTGACCTGTGGTTTGGGCTAAGAAGGTCACATACCAAAATTGGTTCCAGTCAAATGATCCAAACTGGAGTTATCATGGGGACACCAAGTGGGACGGATGGACACTGCCGATTTCTATAATCCCCGAAAATTTTTTCAGGTGACAAAAATAAGAGCCAGACTTGGAGCTTACTTTTAAAATGTAGAAGCCAGATTTACTTCTTAACCATAGAGTGCTTTATTATTGTTGATTTTGTTCATGTGTTTTGCCTTATCACAATTTATAGGCGAGTGCTTATGCTATAGATGCTCTCCCATAAATTGTAATAAGGCAAATCCACACAGATGATATAATTTCAGTTCAAAGATAATATGAAGTACATGTAAAGAACATTAGGCCTTCAAGTTGCTACACCAGCATAAAGCCCAAATATGGGCATCAAGCACTCTACCAGTTAAGTTGTTAACTGTAGTTATATTACTTTTTGATAATGATCTTCTTCTTGGAAGCTTTCAGCTGTAATCAGGGGCTCTGGAATGGTCCAAACATTGGCCCGACCATAATACCCAGATCCCGAAGGGGGGGGGGGGGGGGGGGGGGCGGGGGTCGGTTCTTATTTCCAGAGGCTCTCAGGTGGCCTCTGAAGGCACTCTGAGCTCCAAAATGCTGGAACATTTCAACAGGAAAATGATTATTTTTGGTTGGTAAAATTTGGTAAATTAAAAAATTTGGAGCTACTAACCTCAATTCCACCAGGTTTTTTTTTTGAATTGTTGCCATCGATTATGTGGGGGAGAAAAAAAAATGACAGTACATGCAGCTTGTTTATCAAGGAACATATGACAAAATTCCCTGCCAAATGATTTGGCAGGGAATTTTGTCATATTATGTTCCTCGAAAGACAAACTTTAATGTGGAGTCTGCCCAGTCTGCCCATTTGTAAATCTGACCCTGCTCCCAGAAAATGTTTGAAACATTATCTCTCTCCGTCGCATTCCGAAGCGGTTGGAATATTAAAGAAGTAGCCCCAAAATCTCTTCATGTTACGTTAATAGCCACCATTGTGTGCACAATATTAAAGAAACAAGACGATCTATGCACACACTATTTTCGGATATCCACCAGTTTTAATGACTTTTCATGTGAAATCAGCCATGTCAACAGTTAAACAAATTAGAAAATAACACATAATTATACTATTCCTTAATACAGGCAGCCGATCGAAAAAATATAATGATTGGCAAAATTTTTGCCCCGATCTTGGTCGGGGCGGCTCCGGCATCCCTGGTATAGGAAATACATGTGTACATTTAATTACATCCTTTTTATGCACAATTGAAGCTGTTTCTCAAATGATTGAAAAATAATTTTATTACTTCACAGTAATCATTCATTTTCCCAATAGTTCCAAGTCAAGTCTTGGCTGCCGAAAATAACCAAAGGAGGAACTGGGGTCTTACGGTTACAAGCCAACTTAGAAGCCCATATTTAAGATTCAGGAGCTAAATATGAATTTTGGTAGTCAGATTCACACTGGCTACTTACAAGGTCGGTCCCTGGTTATAATTATTCTTTGTTGCAACTAGCACTTGTTTCAGGCTGTAGAGTTCGCAAACCTTTTCATGTTTACTTGATTCTGTAAATTTCAAACCACACATAAACTTTATTTTTGGTTGTAATCATCTTCTCGGTTCAATTTTAAAGCTGGATTTATCTCCCTGGACTCTGTAAGCAAGGTGGCCAATCACAGCTCAACATTTTCCTTTTGTAATATGGCAAGATTTCATTAATAAAATATTGCAATATCCAGACCAAATTAAGATCAACCAAATGAAAATAGCATCTAAGAATGACTGAAGTGCAATGTACTTGCATTTATTTTTCCACAGTTGGGATTGGGAGTCCACAGTGTTGCAGGTAGAAAAACAGAGAATTTCGACCAGATTGTGACCCAGCCATTTTTGTAATCTACTTTATTTCATAATTTGACACTACTGGAACAGACTCGATTAACCCTTTTTTACAACAGTGTTTTTTCAACATATATATCAGCATAAAACAAACTTCAGTCACATACTTTAGAATTCAGGGTTACTTAACCCTTTACCTAATGAATCGGCCACATCCATTTGCATAATTTGAAAATTGGGCAGTTGAAAGAGAATTATTTTTTCAAAAAATTTCCACAAAACCATATCATGTGACCCTCTCATTGGAATGAGCTAGTCGAGCTTGTTCCAATGAGGGGTCACATGATATGGTTTTGTTGAAATTTTTTGAAAAATTTGTAAAATTATTTTTTTGAAATAGAAAATTTTGATATCATCTGCGTTGGGTAGAGTTAAATCAGCACTGGCATTAAGGATGTGAACAATAACACATATCTGAACCACGCCCATTAAGTTATAACATGTGCAACGCCGAACATAACACATATCTGAACCATGCCCTTTAAGTTATAACTAGTGCAACGCCGATCGCCAGCGATCAGACAATTGCCCCCCCCCCCCCCCCCCCCCCCACGGTAAGTTGATTACTGTGAAATATATTGATATTTCCTCAATAAAACCCAAACAAATATGGATATCAAAGGAACAACTCAACAAACTAGTCCCAATATTACTCATATTTCTGTGGTTTTATTGGAAGCATCCAAAAGTTAAGTAAGGCTAACTTGCATAATTTATGCACAAGAAATAAAACCCTGTATAATATGTTATTTATCTTACGTCTCTTCCCTTCAAATCTGAAAATTTGAAACAAAAGCATGAAAGCATCTCTGAGATACAGGTGGTAACAGTACACAACATAATATGCACAAAAAATATTACCCAAGAAAAACGTCAAGTAAGACTAATTTGCATAATTTTGAATGAGAAAAAAACCTATATATGTTATTTATCTTATGCTGCTAGATCTCCATACCAAAAATTATTGAAATTGGAAATTCAGAAGTTCTGAGCGTATAACGAATTACACGCAATTTCCAACAAAAATGGCCACCAGTCGGACATCTTGAATTTTTTTAGGAAAAAAAATTGAGATGCATCAATTTTTCCTAATGCCCCATCAAATTTGAAACAAAAGCTCCAAAGCACCTCTGAGTTACAGGTGGTAACAGGACGGACAGACGGAGTGCAATCCAATAGTCCCATGGTGAAACCATGGGGGACTAATAAGCCTTCAATACAGTTTGATATTTATCATGTTCAATATACATGTATAAAAAAAAACCCATACACTTCTGTATAGAAGATACAGGTACACTTTTCTCGCATAAATGTATTTTAACCCTCAGAAAATTGGATAGGATTCCAGAACTGCATTTACATGTTACATGTATGACTATTTCACTGTCTAAGTTTGGTTACTCTGTAACTTGTTGGATATATATTCAGTCGAGCCTTGGCTTCCTCAACAAGGAGCCCAGACTCAGAGTTTCCATTTGAGTGACATGGGATCCACTGAATGGCCCCATTCCCCTCAGCTCGTCCTAAATTCCCCTAACCGTGCATTTCATAGTTGATATAAATTGCTACAAGAAGTTTGACATCAGGGAAAATGTGAAATAAAACTCTCATGCTACCAACGCAATGCATTCGACGGTTATAATCACGGGTTATGCCAAACAGGAGCAGGAAAAGCATTGTAATATGAAACACAAATGTCAGTCAGAGATCAATCAATGACACCCTCTGAGTTCGCAAAGACTGCATGCGGGCTGTGCAACAATGGATGACAGCATCGGCAAACTTCAAGCCAATCAGTGACTGACATCAAAACTGCATGCTTTTCGATTTCCACGTGTCCCTTCTGAGTAAACTGTTGCGATATAACGTTTGTTGAACTTGACACTTCCCTAACACACAATCATTGTTGAATTGGATCATCCATGCCACCATGGACCGGTATTGTCGGTAAGTACTGTAATCTGTATGAATGATTTTTCACCTGAATTTCTCCTCATTGGTCCTTATTCTGAAATTACCAACTCTTGGAATGTGAAAACCTGCATGAATATCGCTATTAAAAATTTTCTTGGTTGCTCCATTTTCCCCAAATTACCTGCCCCAACATTTTTACCCTAGCAGAAACCGTACCAGACTTGATGGCGAGATACTGCTGAGAATACTGGACATTTGTCAGGAGGACTTTCCAGTTCCCAATTATGATGGCTTGCTATGGTACCTGTTTTAAGGACACTAAGTTTGTGAAAGCTGGATTTTGGTCTTCATGGATTAACTTGTTCCATTGCTTAGGGCACATACTTTTTTTTCAAACCTGCTCTTGAGCAAATACTTACATATATTAATATTATTTTGGTTTTCAAATATATAATTTGAATCAGAAATGCTGAAATCCACATTTCAAACCCTGCTCAAAACAGCAGTGGGGGTCAACTTGCTTGACAGATATCATGCCACATGCAAAATTGCAAATGCACTATCATCTTTGTTTGGATTGAAATACATGTATATTTACCTCAGAGCGGAAAAACCACCGAACAAAGCACCTGATGCCATTCCCACACAAAATCCTAATGCAAAGCCATATTTCATTTTATCAAAACAGCTTGGCCCATGGCCATATCCTTGATAACTACCAGGAGGAGGAGCAGGCATTTCTCTCTGCTTTTAATCTTCCTGAATCTACAATGCAAAAATATGGAAGTACAATATTGTGATCACAAAAGTGGTCTTTTTTGCAGTCAGGCCTTCAGATTGTCCTAATTTAGATACAACAGGTGAGGGTCATGGGACCTATTTGGCTCAACCTGGTATTAGATAAGAAGATCTTTAAACTAGCCATTTCCTTGCTCCTGGGGCCCCAGAAATTACCTTCTTCAATATGATTTTCATATTGGACGGAGGGGGCTTGTGAAGACAGTTGGCGATACTTTTGGCAAGGCAAATTATTCAAATTAACCCATAATTTTGGTACATCATATTTTGGGCACAGCATTTACCATCGGTAACTTCAGGGATTTAAAGCTCTGGATATGACTGTGACACACACCAATGGGTCGAGATTTCGTGAATATAATATTGCAAAATCAAGACTGCATCAGAAGATGAAAGTGTCAATGACACTGTAGTTACTGTGTGTAGAGTTTAATGAAAAGGATAATGTTCAATGTTTATGAAAGGATTATGAAATAAGACAAGAATTGTGATAATTGAGAATATGTTAATTTCTGTTCCCTTTTTGCTATGTTTTCATTAAGAATAATTTGAGGTGTAGACAATACTAAAGAATTGAAGCCTGGGTTAATGTGGCCCTCACAGTTAATGCATGTCGACCAAAGTTAACAAGTTAGGTCTCGTTACAGTTATTCAGGTGAAAATGTCAGCTTTTCAAGAAATGTTCAGCTTCTGATCAACACGGGCGAGGATATTTCGCATTTAAATTACCTCCCCTATTCACAATACTCACAATGTGTATAGTTTCTGGAAGCTCTGAATATGGCCCTTTCTAGAGACAACTGTACACAACAAAAATCTTACAATATCACTCAAATACACTCAGCCAAATGACACAGTTGATGGCAAAAAAAATGGCTCAAAATGGTCAAAATTTTCTCATTTTGGGGATAAATCTCCAATTTTTGTGCATCGATAGTGATAAAACTGTGTTATAGGAATTCCTCATTCCTCCACTGAGGATTTTACAGCATAACATGATCATTCTGTCAAATAAAAAACATATGGGTTTCTTATTCATTTTTTCAGAAGGCTTTCTCAAAGCAAATTTACACAAAAGTTGTTCCATTTGTAAACTGCAAATTGTCAGGTCCCAAACAGGTCTGGGTTTGTCATTTAACACTTCCATGTGACCTTGACCCCCAATTGAAATGCACTTGACAATACACAGTTTGAATCAAGACCATCAACAGATTATTTTGGCCATATCACCATTAAAGAGAATTATTTACTAAATCCACACCACCATAAACTAAAACTATAGCTCAAAATAGTCATTTGGCTGAGGATATCCAATAACCTCGGAAATGACCTTTTAATAGGAAACGAGACCTTAAGTGAAAAATAAAAAATTCTTCACACTCTCAGAAACAGTAAATGTGCATCTGTATTTAATTCTGAGAAAAATGATGTATGGCACATATGAAAAAATTGTTAATTTAGTGCCCTTAAGCCCCATGGATAGCGGGAGACCGAGCACTCTGACAGCCAGTTTCTTTACGTTTTTTTACGCAGTAATGTTCAGTGAGAGAAGGCCTGTTCTTCACATTTCTGACTCTGATAAAAGCTCTGTAGAGTAAATTTTGCTTTAGATGAAAGCATGTAACACCAGTGGTTCCCCTATTCTACCAAGGCAGTATGCTTTAACCCGAGAGAAGGAAGTTAGATTTCAATTTAGATGGATGCACAGCTGTAACACCATGGGCAATAGCTATCATGGCAGCTGTGTTGGTATATTGGCCAATGATCAGACTAAACCAATGGTGATGGATGATTTATTTTTGATGTGCACAGTCACTTTCAGCACCAAAAGCTACATCAGGATCACACATTAACTGATAAAATTAAAAAAAACCCAGAAATTACATTCATTTGTAAACTGCATCCTCCCTCAAAATGCATACTTCAGTGCCCACCCACCCACTCTTTTCCACAGCATTCTCAATTCACTTTCCTCATTTGGCTAAGCATATTTCACTGATTCTATCAATTATAATATAATGTAATCATAAAAGAAAAAATCCTACAGATCTCTTGTAACCACATTTTCCTGCATAGCACACATTGTGTTTGCTAAAGGGTTAAAAATAGACCCATTTCAGTTCCTGACCTGATCCAAAAGACTGACATTTGAAGTATGTGCTATTTGAAAAGAGCTGTGTAAATGTAACGATTAAGAATATTCAGTCCCAAATTATCTCTACTAATCAGACTACACTCTGATAATTCCCTGGAAAGTTCTTAGAAAGAGTTCTCCATATGACTGTACCAGTAAACAGCATTTTCAAATAAAATTGTGTTGAAAAACCTACATAATTCTCTTGATAACACCATTACTGGACTTAAAATACCTCAAGAGGGAGAACTTTCCAGGAAATTATGTCTGTACAGGGTACCACTGAAAAAAGAAAAATATGCTTTAATATTTCTTTTACTTATCCTACAACATATTCCCACTAATACAGTTGGTTGCTATGGAGATTGGAGGCCAGAAATTGCAATGAAAGCAAACACTGTTTTCTACTTAATTAAGGTCTCGTTACAGTTATTCAGGTGAAAATGTCAGCTTTTCAAGAAATGTTCAGCTTCTGATCAACACGGGCGAGGATATTTCGCATTTAAATTACCTCCCCTATTCACAATACTCACAATGTGTATAGTTTCTGGAAGCTCTGAATATGGCCCTTTCTAGAGACAACTGTACACAACAAAAATCTTACAATATCACTCAAATACACTCAGCCGAATGACACAGTTGATGGCAAAAAAAATGGCTCAAAATGGTCAAAATTTTCTCATTTTGGGGATAAATCTTCAATTTTTGTGCATCGATAGTGATAAAACTGTGTTATAGGAATTCCTCATTCCTCCACTGAGGATTTTACAGCATAACATGATCATTCTGACAAATAAAAAACATATGGGTTTCTTATTCATTTTTTCAGAAGGCTTTCTCAGAGCAAATTTACACAAAAGTTGTCCCATTTGTAAACTGCAAATTGTCAGGTCCCAAACAGGTCTGGGTTTGTCATTTAACACTTCCATGTGACCTTGACCCCCAATTGAAATGCACTTGACAATACACAGTTTGAATCAAGACCATCAACAGATTATTTTGGCCATATCACCATTAAAGAGAATTATTTACTAAATCCACACCACCATAAACTAAAACTATAGCTCAAAATAGTCATTTGGCTGAGGATATCCAATAACCTCGGAAATGACCTTTTAATAGGAAACGAGACCTTACAGTAAAATCATTCCAAAAGAGTCATCCTACCAAGTTACAATGAAATCCCTTCATAAATATAACTCATGGACTTTGCTAAAGGAATCTTGGTCACGTGATGGTTCGGCGGGCATGGTTGACCGATCATGACCTAAATAGGAGAGGCTCATCTGGATATCATACCAAGTTACAATGAAATCCCTTCATAAAACAACCTGTAGACAGTGCTAGGTCACGCGCCCATGCTGCGATAATGACTGACCAATCATGACCAAAATACGACAGTCTCATCTAGACATCATGCCGAATTGTCCTTCCAAGTTACAATGAAATCACTTCATAAATATGAACTGTAGACTGTGCTAACCAAATCTAGGTCACGTGCCTGTGCAGCAATCATGATTGACTGATCATGGCCAAAATAGGACGTTCTCATCTAGACATTATACTCAGTCATCCTACAAATTTGTAATGAAATCCCTTCATAAATGCAAGCTGTAGACTGCTAAAGGAATCTAGGTTATGTGCCCCTACAGTTGACTGAACCCGACCAAAATATGACGTTCTCATCTGGACATTATACCGAGTCATCCTAAAAAAGTTACAATAAAATCACTTCATAAATATGACCTGTAGACTGTGATAAAGGTTTTCGGGCCCGCGTAGCTGCCACGGTACACCGATTGTGCCCAAAAGGGGGTGTTCTTATCTAGACATTATACAGAGACATCCTACCAAGTTACAATGAAATTCCTTCATAAATACGACCTGTAGACTGTGCTAAGGGTTTCAGGCTCACATACCCATCACGGTTGACCAACTGCGACCAAAAGGGGACGTTTTCATCTAGACATTATATGGAGTCATCCTACCAAGTTACAATGAAATCCCTTCACAAATACAACCTGTTGACTGTGCTAAAGGTTTTCAGGTTTCGGGCTTGTGTAGCCATCATGGTTGACCGATCGCGACCAAAAGGTGACGTTCTCATCTAGAGATGACCTCAAACCTGCATACGAAATTTTGTGATGATCGGACAAGAACTACATGGCATAGCCTGTGCTAAAGAAAATGTGAACAGACTGACAGACTTTGTCAAGTTCAGCTAAAACAAAAATAGTATCTCAAGATTTGATGTTCTCGTTTTTCTTTTTTTCCCTTTTTAACAGGTAAGATTCTACAGATTTTTGATTAGGTTGAGACCCAGTCACAAACAACCAAAACTCTGTCTGCTTTTGTGATCAAAATACTGTACTAAAACCTCTTTCAGAAGCAATTCATCAACATACAGTTAAAACTAGAAGTCCCGTCATGAAATGTGCACAAATAGCACATTGATATGCGCGTTAATGTGCGCGTTATGACCCAAGTAAAGCTATCAAATTCTGTACATATGGCCTGTGCACAAGCAATGTTTCAGCCAATGGACCTCTGGGTAATTTTATTTGGTAATAAATGTATTATAAGAGTTTACAATAAATTGGATAGCATGAAGGAATTACAAATAATGATATAAATAATGAATGAACAATATGTATCGATTCTGTGGTGTAAAAATTACAAGGAGAGGTCACAGCCAGATTGGCTGTCTACTTACCATCTCCTTAATGTAAAGTCAGATTCATCCTTGGAGACCTGCAAACCACAAAAAATAATTTGTCTCATTTTAGTAAATGTTACTATTTGCACTATAAAAGGAGGAATTGGCTAAATAAATTCATAAAAATCCATAATGTCCTGAGTGTTCATTGCTCTCTGTTCAATTACTTCAACGAAAAAAGAACCAGAAGGCCTCTTCTCACAGGAGGCAACTAGAATGCGGCTTATTGGCTCATCACTAAGACCTCAGAAAACCATTGATTTTCTGAAGCCTTATGACCACCCAGTTCAGGACAAAGCCTGAAAATAAGCAGATTGTCATCTTCAATATGAGGCCCCCAGAGGATGAATTTGGTGATGCACAGCAAACTTTACCCTCTGAAAGCCTCAGTCTGAATCAAGGTCCCAAGCCAAAACACAAAGATGTACCTAGAGGATAAATTGGCCCACTGCATGGGATAGCATCAGCAAATTCACCATCTGGGGACCTCGTTTTTCAAATGACAGGTTGCTTATAATCAGGTTTGTTCAGGACACCAATTGAATTGTGTATTAAATTTAAATTGCTTACCTAACAAAGCTTAGAAAGTGTCTGAATTTAACATACTTATAGTACACATGCAGTTGCTTAGGTCTTCACATTCTCTGTTCAATTTGAAAGGTAAAATTTCTAGTCTTTGTGTTTCTTCCCCCTGTAAAACAAATTCCCAATTACAGCCCTCATGCCACAAATTTTGAATTTTTCCCAATGGCATGGACCCCAGGACCTTTCCAAATGAGGGCAGCCGAAAGAGGGCAAAAAATCCCTGAATTAATTTGAGCGTGATCGATATGAAGTAGACACAGGAAATTATTGAGCGAGATTAACACGAAGTACACACAGGAAATTACATGTAGATCAATGGCTTGCATAATCTAAGCCCATTACATGCAATAAATGCCAGGTAGCCAAAATACATGTTTAAGTCTTATCTGATAGATGTCAGTACTTAGCATTAACTTTGAAAAATTATACCTGATAAAATCTAATCATTGAAGGTGAGCATTAATTAAAAAACTTTGAAAAATTATCACTGATAAAATCTAATTATCTTTGAAGGTGATACTCTCCTCTGCTAAAAAATAATAGTGATGGCCAAATAATAGTGATGCTGCACATTTTTGGGTTCAACAAATAAAAGTGATGATGCCAAATAATAGTGATGGGCAGCCTTCCAAAATTATGGGAGTGATAGCTACAGATGCATGAAAATTCCGACAAATGCCACTTGACAATACCACTAACTCTCTCCTGTAAATTTGACATGGAACTCCAGGGGATGGGGTACACATGGTGGGAGATTATGCAAAAGAAATTGTATAGGACCTTTTCACAGGTACACATATTTTAAATTCTGACAAGCCTGTATGGTGTGCATCAATGAAATTTTACAATATTTTCTTTAAGCAAATGCTGTTTTCAGGTGTTGCTTTTTGTCTACTTACTGATCGGATATTCTGATGACAGTAACTCATTTTAATAATCATGATCGTGCCTAATAATTATGACGCTGTCCTCTCTCTCCAAAAATTAATAATAGTGATGTCACTTTTATTTGGAAGGGGAGAGTATTTGATTAGGCTTTTTTTCTTAATGTGAAATAAACAGTAACTTTCTAATTATTATCATTTCATTAAAATTAATACTGAGTTAGTGTATCTCACAGGCCTAAAATAGAATCTGATTTTAGAAGTATGGAATTTGCAGTTTCATTTAAAAATGTTTTGAACAAAAGCAAAGCAAAGTAGAGACATAAGTACCATTATTATTGCCAAAACTGATATGAGAATACTGCAACTGTTTTTATAGTTTTTTTACATTAACCTGATTACAAACTTTGATGTAAATGAGGTAGCAGGGGTCGATTTAATTTTAAAATATTGAGTAGCAATTTGCTAACTTTGAAAAATTTTGATTAGCATTTCCTATTATTGAAATGTTTTTGTCATGTGAAACTGATTAGCAATAGCTGAAAATGAATTTGAAAATCGCTGTGTGAATCCAGTTAAATCGAGGCCTATGTGGTACACTATTGGAAAAGACAGAGAGAGACCTTTCCAATAGTGCATTATTTCACAGCACCTCATCCACAGTGTCCCAGTGGAAACTCTGGGAAGTGGAGCAGTGCTTGTTTACTGAGGTAAAGAAGTTCTACTTTACTGGTAAAATAGGACCTGGAACCAAAGCCTGGGGTGGAAGGCCTCTAAAGTGGGCAAAATAAGTACAAACAATTGGCTAAACTTTACTGCATACCAAAGTTGCAGTCATGAGATAGGTGCTGAAAGTGACCTTAAACTCTAATAAAAAACAATAGGGAGTTTTGAGGCTGAAGTATCATGAAGTTTGAATACCCGAACACTGAAACATCTTAAGGTGCAATAAAAGTAAGAGAATTTTGTTTATTTTGAAATTCCCATCTCTGATATTCCTTAAATTCAAATTAAATATACACAAATTATACACCAAAATGAAGGTTGAGAGAAACACATTTGGCCACAAGTTGTTCTCGTGAAATATTATTTTATTATCAGTTCTGGTACGAATACGGTAGCAGACTTCCAGGAACCAGTGTTGTCTGCTGTCAACTGTATGAGTTGATTATATATGTGTTTCGTGTTCTATACATCGCAACCTTCATTTTGATGTAAAATTTGTGTTTATTTAATTTGAATTTAAGGCATCTCAGAGGTGGGAATCATAAACAAAATCCACTTATAGCACCTTAACACTGACCATCTGACATTGAGAATCGGTCAGTTGTGTATTCAAACCACTGACATTTATTTGAGGGGACTTTCTTCGTATCGGCTCATCACCACCCCTAGCTTAGTTCATTGATCTGACCGTAGTGGCTTGGGGTGGTAGCTACTAGAGCTGGTTTATTTAACCGAACCGAAACCCGGTTTTTAAGTGGAAACCGAAACTGAACTGAAAAAGAGATTAAAAACCGTATATTTTTGGTTTTGCTTAACTTTTGAACATTCACATTTAGCACCCCATAGATTTTGTGCAATCAACAAAATGTCAGCTAAAACGCGTATTTGCATACTGTATATCAATATTTTGTAAGAAGCTACGATAGAAATGCCAACTATGCAATAAGTTAGCCGTCGCCCAGTGCTTAAATATCTCCAACCTACGTTGCCACAGACAGAATCATCATGCCGATGAGTACAAAACTGTTCTTGAAAAAGAACGGACTGTGACACCTGCAAAGCAACTTGGTGTCAAGGTAAGAGAAAAGTATCAATTCGCTCAATACTCTGTTAATGTTGGAGAACCCGGGATTGCAGAAAATATAAATATTAATAAAATGTTAGCTGCACATACCTGTGAAACAAAGTGCCAATCGAAAATTTGAAAAGAATGAAAACTAAAAATATAAAAAAAAACACTAAGACGTGCAAAACACACATGGCTCTGTTGTTTTTCGAAGTAATGGGAATTTGCAGAATTCAGTGAATACTCTGATAATGATAATTTACCGGTAATGCAAATCGAAAGGAAGAATGGAATGGAAATCAGGTCAACTGACCATCTTGTCGATAATTTGCATAACCTCTGCAGTGCTTTGTAAATGAATGATTCTGGGATTTAGAGTTAGGAGTGTTCTAAAGTATGCAACTTCTTGATTTCGGGCAGTTGCTTTCTGAAATTCTAACCCTCTTCACTTATTTTCATGTCAGACAATTCATCAATGCCGTGAACGGAAATGAAAAATGAATTTGACATGGCGGTCGAATCATAAATTTTCCATCTCAAACGGCATCTTTAAGACTAAATGTTTGAGCCCTCCCCCTTGACACACACTCCCGACTACCGTATCTATGCCATTGGGTTTGAATGACTTTTTATGAAAACATGCAGATTGCAGATATAATTTTTTGTTCATCAAATTTACAGGAAACAATTGCATTACAGTTTTGTTTCATGTTTTAGTACTATTTTGTACAAGTTTAATACATAATGTCGAGCCCGGTTAATCATTGGATGGGTGACCGTCTGAGTGATCAATTCGGACTCCCATGTTGTGTCCTTGGGCAAGGCACTTAACTCCGATTGTCCACATGGGGGCACGATGACGCCATGTTCTAAGGCGAACTGCACGTCGATGATACGCATGTCTTCAACCATGCTAACCCTGTCAATGCTGCAGTGCGGAGTTACGATGTTGGGGAGCTTGCAGCTGCTCGTCTTTGCTCAGTGGTTCTCTCCGGGTACTCCGGCTTCCTCCACCCGTAAAACTGTCACAGTCATGATTAACCATTGTGCATAAGTATATGACCTTAAACACCAATAAATACATAATAAGTTTAATACATAAGATATGGGAAATGTGTATTGTGTTACAAAAACTGAAACCCGATTTTTTGTCCCGAATCTAGGGAAAATTTCAAAACCGACCAGCTCCAGTAGCCAGTACGTTCAGATCATTTAATTTCCCCTAGCTATGCCTCTGGGCATGTGTACAATCGGTATGCTCTACACTTTAACACAAGGCACCACCAAGCTACAAAGCTAGACCTCGAGCCACTGGGATTAAGTGGGGATGCGGTGGCATTGCGGTAACTGGTTCTCATCGGATCACCAAAGTTAACGTTGAGCCCGGTTAGTCCTTGGATGGGTAACCATCTGAGCATTCAATTCGGACTCCCGCGTTGTGTCCTTGAGCAAGGCACTTAACCCTGATTGTCCACATGGGGGCACGGTGACGCCGTGTACTAAGGTGTTCTGCACGTTGATGGTGCTCATGTCTTCAACCAATCTTACCCTGCCTGTGCAGCAGTGCAGAGTTACGATGTTGGGAAGCTGGCAGCTGCTAGTCGTTGCTCGGTGGTTCTCTCCAGCTTCCTCCACCCGTAAAACTGTCACGGTCATGATTAACCATTGTGCATAAATTTGTGACCTTAAACACCAATAAGTAAATAAATTAATACTGGGATTAAGTAAATGACTTGCCCCAATACAGATGATGCAAGTCAGTCAGGTTCAAACCTGCATGATCTTTCGAACTAAAGATGTTAAGTTCAGTGCTCCAACCAATGGGTCTTTGCATTCCTAGTAAAGTTATTTGACCTTTGTGGAAAAAAGAGCGGCATGTGTTGAGTTGCAGTATTTAAAAAAAAAAACAGCTAAAACCACTACGACTGGAAGTAGACAAAACTAAGTGGAGCACTCACTGTAGTCACAAAGTGGGGTTTCTTCCAAAGCCTTGTCAAGGCAAAAACAATAATTTGTGTCGAGTGAAAATATTAGAAGCACAAGGAAAGTTTCAACCAATAGAATCCTGTTTTGGATTGTGGATTTTCCGTACTTTATATTAGCGGTCTTCCGCTCAGAAAAAAAAATATATCCGACAGATCATCGTCCTTCGTTTTTTGTATCTCGAAAATAGGAGAGTTAAAAATAGCTGATTACGGTTTCCGCAAACTGGAACGGAAACGGGCATTCAGAACTGACTACTTGTGTTTGTTAGCGTTTGGGAATTATCGAAGAGACCCAGAAACATATTTTCTGAATTTAGAAATTGCAGTAAAATTCAGGCGATGTGATATGGCACGTACGTCGTTCTTACCAATCCCAAGTTTCAGCGGACTCATTTAGGTATCCGGCTTTACGTTCCCAAGTAAACTCGCACCTAACCACTTCGCGCATGTGGTTGCAACGCGCGCGTATCCGTAACACGCGGGGCCTGCACCAACAAAATACTTTTTTTTCTCTCTCTCCGCTTACCCACCGTATGTTATGATTTATTTTTTCCTAACTTATTATCAGTGAAACACACCGTTTGGGAGTTATTTAACACCCTTGGTTGCAGCCAAGTAGATATGACCTCTGTGGCGTGGGGGGGGGGGGGGGGGGGGGCATGCTCCCCCAAAACTGACAGTGCCCCCCTCAAAATGTGAAAATGAAAGCACCAGAGGGTTCCACTTTCAATCTCAGGGCATAGAATTTACAAAATTTTCCCATAGGAGCCTACCCACCCCCACCCCCCACCCCCAGCAATGGGAGGGCTATACCCAGCCCCCACCTCGGATATGCCTGTGGCATATATCGCCCCCGCCCCCCCCCCCCCAAAAAAAAACATGCCCCCGCAATGGGAGGGGGATACTGTAGGCCTGAAGCAGGGTGGGTATGGCCCTCCCATTGACAGGGAGCCCCCAAACCCCCACCAATGGGGGGGGGGGGGGCATACTGACACCCACCTCGGATATTCCTGGGGCATATATGGCCCTCCCCCAAACCCCAAAATTATGCCTCCCAATAGGAAATCCTAGCTATGCTGTGTATGAATTGGGAAGGGGTGTGGGTGTTGTAGGCTATCAACTGGACTTCACCAAAATATTCCCATCCCCCCCACCCCCCCCCCCCAGAGTATGGCCACAGGTAAAATGGAATGGCGACACTTCAAAACTGAACAAACACCCCATCCAAGACTCTCTAGCCCAGTGGTGCATAGTGTGGGAGGGGGGGGGGGAGGGGGGGGGGAGTTGACTGCCTCAAAGGAAATCTCATAGGGGGTGTGAAGATATGTTGATAAAGCCATGAAATCTAGTTATCTTTTAGGAATCAGCCACTAAAAAATACTTTGCAAGGCATGGGGATAGGGCAGCAACAAAGGTTGGCCCCAGGAGTCAATTTTTGTTTGATGAGGGTGTGTTGTGTGTTGAACATGTCATGCTGGGGAAAAGTTTTTAGGGTAAATTATTATCCACCCCCCCCCCCCCTCCCCCATACACTCAACCATCATCTCAAAGTGGAAGTTGCTTCCTTATCGATATCAAAGGTGCTCACGAGAGCAGGTAATGAAAACATGACAAAACAGGGATTTTGGGGGAGGGAGGGGTGCAGGGGAATATAACCTCATGCTACTTTTGAAATATTAGGTTCCAATTTCTTTTTTTTTAGCTCACCCGACTGAAAATCAGTATGGGTTATTGTTATATTTACGATCCTTCATGGGTATCTTTGTTATCACCGTGGGATGAGAACGAGTGTTTTGGGGTGCGTTCCAAAATTCAAGATGACCACCAGCAGCCATTTTGAACCGAAATTAGTGCAATCAGTTTTTTGTACAGAACTTTTGTATGAAAGTTCTGATTTGAATAAATTTTTGTTTGAATGTTTAGTACCATGGAATGCATCACATATAATACAGGTTTTTTTCTCGTGCAGAAATTATGCAAATTAGATGAACTTTGATTTATTCAGTGCAACTTATACACAGTAAGTACACATGTGAATACGACTCGAGCAAGGGGCTGTATTTATGAACCGATCTTCACGAAACTTCTTGGGTACCTTTGTTATCACCTTGGGACAAGAACAAGTGTTTTTGGATGCGGTCCAAAATTCAAGATGGCTGCCGGCAGCCATGTTGTACCAAAATTAGGTGCAATCAGTTTTTTGTACAGAACTTCTATACGGCTTGGGCTAGAGGCCATATTTATGAACCGATCTTTATGAAACTTTTTGGGTACCTTTGTGATCACCATGGGACGAGAACGAGTGTTTTTGGGTGTGGTCCAAAATTCAAGATGGCCACCAGCAGCCATTTTGTACCAAAATTAGTGCAATCAGTTTTTTGTACAGAACTTATGTACGAAAGTTCTGATGTGAATAAATTTTTGTGTGAATGTTTAGTAACATGGAATACATCGCATATAATACAGATTTTTTTCTCGTGCAGAAATTATGCAAATTAGATGAACTTTGATTTTTTCAGTGCTACTTATACACATTAAGTACACATGTAAATACGGCTCAGGCTAGAGGCTGTATTTATGAACCAATCTTCACAAAACTTCTTGGGGTACCTTTGTTATCACCCCAGGACGACAACGAGTATTTGTAGGTGCGGCCCGAAATTCAAGATGGCTGCCAGTGGCCATTTTGTACCAAAATTAGGTACAATCAGTTTTTTGTACAGAACTTTATATGAAGGTTCTGATTTGAATAAATTTTTGAATGAATGTTTAGTAACGTGGAATACATCACATATAATACAGATTTTTTTCTTGTGCAGAAATTATGCAAATTAGATGAAATTTGATTTATTCAGTGCAACTTATACACAGCAAGTACACATATCAATACATCTTGGGCTAGAGGCTGTATTTATGAACCGATCTTCACGAAACTTCTTGAGTACCTTTGTTATCACCTTGGGATGAGAACAAGTATTTCTGGCTGCGGTCCAAAATTCAAGATGGCCATTTTATACCGAAATTAGGTGCAATCCGTTTTTGTACAGAACTTCTAGGACTACGTTTGTTATCATCATGGGATGGTAACAAGTGCTTTTGGGCTCGGCCAAAAATTCAAAATGTCTGTCGGCAGTCATATTTACCAGAATTGTCTGTATTACATTTTTTTTGTACAGAACCAGTAAAGAAGATTTTTTTATGTCAGTAATGTATGCTTTAAATTTATTGGGTGCCATTGTTATCACTGTGGTATGAGAACAAATATTTTTGGGGTCAGATAGACCCATTCGGGGACTTAAAAAGGGAGATAATTAAAAATCTTTTCCCCAAACACCAGACAAAATAATGTTTCTTGAATTCAGTATCCTTAGGATGTGTATATTCAAATGTGTTGGAAGCCAATGCAAGTTCCTGTGTTAATATTTGGTGTTGTTTGGGGAGGGTAAACATTAGCACAACCCGATTTTCTATTTCCAATGAGAAAAATAAAACCTCACCCGTGGGAACCCTTTGAGCCAAAGATAAAAAATTCAAATACCTATATTTTAAGAAGTACCGTACAAATATTTATTAATTAGTATGAATCAACCTTAGAAGGGTTTGAATCAAACAGGCCAAAACAATTGCTAACATTTTGGCTTATGGTGCACCATACAAGGATCCCCATTATAACATTAACCCCATGGAGATTTCTTTTCCAGTTTAGCATCCAACTGTCACCCACCTTTACAATACTTTACCTGTACATTTGTTACAGGCTACTGTCAATATTTATGTACAGACCTTTACAATAATTTACATGTGCCTTTGTTATCAGGTCATTACCTGGATGTGTGTCATTGCTGTGTCACATACTATACACGTACCTGTCTTACAAAAGCTGAGCTACTGTGCCATTGACACATTCATTTGGAGCCACATGAGAACCCCAGGAACTAAAAAAAAAGGGTTGATGCCCATATTTCCAGAACTATACAAGACTGATATTTGTTATTTGTCAAGAAGCTTCCTCAGGAGTAGTAGAATGTATGCGGCTGAAAAACTGTTATTGGTTGCTTCTGGTGGTAACCTGTGGGGATCCCAATTTAACACTATTGGTAATGGGCGAAAAAAAATCACCCTTAACTCTTTTCAGAACCAGGTGGTCAATTTTAACCAATTTTGGTACACAGTATTATTGGGTGACATGTACTTGATTGATGCCAAAATTATGCACAAAAACAAAACAAAAAAAAAAAAATTCTGCTCCTCCCATATCATGGTCAAAAATAGAAAATGTGTTCAGATACCCATATATCCTATACTAGTTGAGACAGTTACTTGTTATTTAGTAAAAATTGTCCTCAAGTGTTGGTTTGCTATTTTCATAACAGTAAAATGTCAAAACAAATATGTTCAGTTCACAGCTGGAACCAAACTCTCAAGCCAGTAGTCAAATTCTGTAAGGAATCTGATGCTGTTATGGCCTGGAACCTGTCTAGCCCATAAATATTCCATTGCTTTTGTTTTAAATTGAATGATATGGAATATTTCAATTGGTCGGAAAAACAAATCTATGGTTTACTTTTCCAACCAACTGAAATATTCCAGACAATTGAGTCTAAAAGTACCATAAACATTCATTTTCTCCGAATCAACACAAGAAATGTTTCTCAATCAAGAATTGATTTGACTGAATCTTTAATGACTTTACAATTCTGTTAGATGGGCGCGATGGTGTTGTGGTAACTGGTTCTCGTCAGATCACCGAAGTTAAGCAAGGCTGAACCTGGTTAGTCCTTGGATGGGTGACCGTCTGAGCGATTGATTCAGACTCCTGCGGTGTGTCCTTGGGCAAGTCACTTAACCCTGGTTGTCCATATGGGGGCACAATGACGCCGTGTACTAAGGCATACAGCACATCCATGGTGCGCATGTCTTCAACCAATCTAACCCTGTCTGTGCTGCAGTGTGGAGTTACGATGTTGGGGAGCTGGCAGCTGCTCATTGTTGCTTGGTAGTTCTCTCCGGGTACTCCGGCTTCCTCCACCTGTTAAAGTGTCATTAAAACCTAGCAAATAAAAAAATAATACTGTTAGACTTGGGAAAGCGGTGGCTCATTGGTAGACTGTTGGGACTTCTATGCTAGAGGTCCTGAGTTCGATCTCCAACCGGGCCGACCCACGTTGAGTCCTTGGGCAAGGCACTTTATCCCGGTTGCCGACATGGGGGCACAATGATGCTGTGTACTAAGGCGTACTGCACGTCGATGGTCCACATGTCTTCAACTGTTGTAACCCTGCTTGAGCGGAGTTTGAACAGAGTTAGAATGTTGAGGAGCTGACAGCTGCTCGTCGCTGCTCGGTGGTTCTCTCCGGGTACTCCGGCTTCCTCCATCCGTAAAACTGTCACAGTCAGAGATCAGCCATCATGCATAAGTATGTGACCTTAAACACCAATAAATAAATAAATAAATAAATAAATAAATAAATAAATAAATAAATAAATAAATAAATAAATAAATACTGTTAGGCTTGTTTGTAAACTGTATTCTTATGAATGCTCTATGGCTGTAGTTTCATCATTATGCCACATAGTTCTACCAATTATGTTACCGGTAATATCTTGTAGTTCTCAAGGCAAATTAGATACTAAAAGATTGGAATATCTCTAACTGGATCCTGAAAGAATATCTGTATTAACCCACTGGAAGTCTGTGTACAAACATTACGAAAAGTTGTTGAACAAACAGCCCATAACAGCATCAGATTCTTTACAGACTGGCGGTCTGAGAGCTTCAGTTAGTACATGTACTTTATAAAGCTTGTATGAATTCAGTGTTCTATTATTTTTATTCTTTTCAGAAAATACAATGTACCAGTATTTTGTAAAAATTGTTCCAACAACCTATACTGGAATAGATGGAAAGGTAATATTTACTAATTTTTCACTCAAAATTTGAGTGTGTATCAGAGACATGTTTGGGAACATTATGATTGACATAAAGTATGTGTACACAGTGGAGGTGCATGTAGGAAATGATTTTGGGATGCTTCAAGATTGTTATGCTGTCACAAATGAAATATTTAGATATTAAGTAGGGTGCTAGAAGCCCCTAATTGAGCTTTATTATGAAGTGCAGGCACATGTACTGTAACTTAACTCTTAGAAGCTGGGAGTCGAGTTTTCTTGCCTGTGATGTAATATGGCAGGTAATCTGGCTGTGATGGTTCAGCTATCTTTGTGCTGGGGGAGAATTAAACACAGAGCAGGTGCTTCTAGTCAAGTGTCGTATGCCTGAATAGGCAGACGACACTTGACTAGAAGCACCTGCTTCACTGTAAGTTTTTCGCGGTATGTCATGTTCAATAAATTAATTCTGATTCCCCGGCTTCAAAGAGTTAAAGGCTTCATATTCAGTGGTCTTATCTTTTGAAGTGATATTATTTAATTTTGGGTTGGAAACGAATGAAATTATCTCATAACACAAAATTTGGGGAAATTGACAAATGTCTCTGAAGTAAGGATTGGGAGTGTTTTTGGTCCTGACAATTATACACTACATGTGAAATCCTGGGATGTGGTGTAGTGCTTGTTTTCTGAAGTAAACATGTTCTGTTTTTCTGGTAAAAAGGACCTGGCGACTAATGCCTGGGGGTGGAAGTCCTCTATAGTTGAAAGTGCAGGTGTAATTGAACAATTGGCTACACTTGACTTTACACTTCTTTTGCACTGATGATATAGCCACAGCTGCTGAAAGTTAATTAGTTACTTTAGATAAATTAAGTGACCTTAAGTAAGTAATAAATAAATATACCTACGTAATAATTGAACATCATAAAGCGAGAGAAGTAGCTGTGTAGCTTTGGGGGGGGGGGGGGGGGGGGGCTTGGCCTCCTCCTAAAAATTTGCTTCCCCCAAAATGGTCACTAATATAGGGGCTACAGAAGCTGCAGATTCACTCTTAGAGCACTAAATTTTGCAAAATTTTCTCAGGGATGTGGGGAGGGGGTGAGTCCTAACTAGGGCCCTTTGGTCATTCCCCCCTCCAGTTACTGCCCTCTTGTCATTGCTCCCTCCTCCCACTTTGTTTCAGGGGGCAATGACTGGAGAGTCCTAGTTAGGACTAAGGGAGGCCCCCAAAACCTCACCCAACAGCCTTTCAAATATCATCTTTGCCCCCCCCCCAAAAAAAAAAAAAAAAAAAAAAAAAAAACTGGCTAGGGCACCCCCTATTATAGAATCCTGGCTACAAGCCTGGAGAGTAGCAAAAATAAAAAGATTTCAGCTGGCACGTTGTTGCTTGGAATATATGGGGTCGACCTTGCTGTTGCTGCACTAAAAAAATATATTTCATATTACCCATCTGGTATCATCATTTCCAAATGTTACAAGGATGTGAATTTTATCTTATTTAGAACACAGAAATTATTTTGTCATTTTCGTTTTAAAATTAAATATCGTCAGAAAGGTACAGGCACCTGAAGTCTGTGAAAGTGCTTTAGTTTTGAAACTTAGGTTTCAAGTCTTTAAAATCCTTGAAAAACACATACTTTTATTTATTATTTATTTATTTATTTATTTTATTTATTTGTGTTTACGGTCACATATTTCTGCACAATGGCTAATCGTGACTGCAACTTAGATATAAACAAACACAGCTTCACTTCCTGGAGTTCTCATGGGGGAGATGTGTTACTGGAAAAGTACCTATTACTTACATTTTGTCATTATATATTGAGGCTTATTTTAAGATAGCTGTATGGAGTATTTGTCATTTTTGATCCTGATAAAACCAATCATTTACATAATTTCTTGGAAAGCTATCTCTGAAAGCTTAAAGATACTGGTATTATCAATGAAGGGAGATGGAATAATTACTATTTTCAACAAATTACAAACACAGATATAATACCAAAGAATGGAAATGCAGTTGAGTAAAAAAACTGAAATTTTGTTTTCATTTTTAGCTCACCTGACCCAAAAGGCTGATGTGAACCAAACTTGGTAGGACTGGTCTATGGGAGGTCCTCCACAAACGATCCTCATTTTGTTCCCATCGGATGAAAAACGTGGCTGCCAGAGGCATTCTTTGATTCTGATTTGTGGATTTTCAAAAATCTTCTTCTCTGAAACTAGAAGGCCAAATGTTTTTGAAACTTCACAGGATTGATGACTGGGACACCCTCTACCAACGTTCCTCATTTAATGTTGATCGGGTTGCAAATGTGGCAGCAATTGTGGTTTATAGTTACCATAGAAACCGTATGGGAAATCACATTTTCATCTTTTTCTCCTGAACTACTGAGCCGATGCGAACCAAGCTTGCCAGAAATGGTCTATTGGTGGTCCTCTACTAGGGATGCAGGCTGCAAAAAAATGGTAAGGTCTGCAGTCCAGGGCCAGACCGCAAACTGGACCAGACTGCTGTCATTGGACCGATTTGGACCGGTCCACACATGGCAGTCCAGTTTGCAGACTTTAATACACAGATGTATGTCTAGCTTTACCACTGGGGTTATCTGGTACGGAAATCCGAAGCTTCAATAACCAGTCAATAGACTCAATACACAGCGTCGCAAATGTCTGGTCATCTGGTGTGAGATCTCATAACAGCTTGTCAGATACATTCTTTGATGTCGGTGACATCAAACGACAGTGACTTGTGAGTACTGCCTCTGTCTTTTGATTCCACCAACTTCAGAGAATGCCCTGATTGGAATGCACTTGGTTTAATAACAATCTAACAATCTTCAATCACGACCATGTCACATGGCAAACTTTCACTGACTTGTGTGTTGGGCCATTGGCAGATGCCAGATGGTTCCAAGTAAATCATTTGTTATTCTGTGACTCTACCTACTGGTCGCTTGTTTAAAATATAGCTTATTAAACCAGTTGTTAAAATTTAAAATATTAATGGAGCCTTCTAGAGAGTCGCATGATACTCAGTCTAGTGAAATTAATTTGCTAGTGACAATGACTGATGTCAGACAAGATAGCGAATTTGGAATTCTCATGTCAAGTTGTCAACCAACTCTCATAGACTTGTATACATTTCATAGGCATTCTTCAATTCTGATTGATGGATTTTCAAAAATCTTATCCTCTGAAACTACAAGGCCAGATCTTTTGAAACTTCACATGATTGATGACTGGGACATCTCCTACCAATGATCCTCATTTAATATTGATCGGGTTGCAAACATGGCTGCAGTTGCAGCTCACAGAAATCACAGTTTAATCTTCTTCTCTGGAACTACTGAGGTGATGTGAACAAAACTTGGCAGGAAAAGTCTATGGGAGGTCCTCTACAAATGGTCCTCATTTTGTTTCTGTGGGATGATAAACTTGGACACCAGAGGCATTCTTTGATTCTGATTGGTAGATTTTCAAAATTCTTCTCCTCGGAAACCACAAGGCCACATGTTTTGTAACTTCACATGATTGATGACTAGGACACCCTCTACCAACAATCCGCATGTAATGTTGATTGGGTTGCAAACATGGCCACAATTAGGAAATGGGAAATCATATTTTTATCTTCTCATCTGAAACTACTTGGCCAATGTGAACCAAACTTGGCACAAATAATGTATGGAAAGTCCTCTGAAAACAATCCACATTCTGTTTTGTACAGATGAAGGAGCATGGCAGCCAGCTGCATTATTTGATTTCGATTAGAATAACTGAGGGATATGTAGTTCTGCCAGGTGAGCGATTACAAGCTCTTTAGAGCCTCTTATTTTATTGAACACCAAAATAAGAAAACATTCTTTCTTGGTTTTTTTCAGACAGTACTTACAAATCAGTATTCAGTTACAAAACATTCCAAGGTTGTAGGAGGTATGACTGGTGAACAAGGTCTACCTGGAGTATTTGTTATGTATGAATTATCTCCCATGATGGTAAAATATACAGAAAAACGGAGGTTTGTTTTATTATACGCCATATTATAAATTTCCATGTTTTCAATTTTGAAACTTAATTTTAACCCTGCCATCATGTCACTGGCATCAGTTGGTTGGAATAGTCCATATTATTTGAGGGTTGAGGAACTAGTATATGCCCTGGGGCTGTACGTTAGAAGATTTTCAATGTTCATTTGTCCTTGAAAACCTTGTAAGTCTTTGAATTGAAAATAAGTTCTGTTTCCAAGCCTACGAAAGTAAATGAAATTTGTTCATTAGCTTTGAAAGTCTAATTTTTTAAAATGCGTCAAAGTTTTCATCTCTGTTGCACAGCATTGAATGCTGTGCAACAGATATTAAATGTTTGAAGCATTTTTTGACATGACTGGTATATCTTGGTTTGAAGCAAACATCCATGTATATTTTTGATTTATGATTACAAACAGTTCTTTTAATATACCCCCACACTAAAAGAGAATGGGGCTAGGGGGAGGGGTTATTATAGATTACATTTGCCTGTCCATCCCTGTGTCCATCTATCTGTCAATGCATCCATCTGTCTGCAACAATATCTTACCAGTAATTGTACAGATTTAAATTACATTTGGTATGTGGGATCCTTGTGACAAGTCACTTCTGCACATGTTATAAAAAAGTTACTTATTTTTAATTCATAAAGTCCTTACATAAAGTCCTTACTGTATTTTTAATTCATTTATGGTACATCGGTCAAGGGCTTCAGTGGGGGTATGAATTGTCTCCAGCAATAGCTCTTGTTGTAACTGATATCTATATTTGTAACCCCTTGTATGCTGCTGGCGGATATTCCTGCCCAGGACAAGCATTCCTTTGTCATTAACCCTTTACCCAATGTAACGGCCAATACCAGTCAGCGCTATTCACAAAAATCACCTATTAATTTTCATTATTTTTTCAGTTTTTGTCTCAAAAACATAGGTTATGACCCCTCTTTGGAATTGGCTCGTTGAGCTCATTCCAATGAGGGGGTCATAACCTATGTTTTTTGAGACAAAAAATGAAAAAAAAAACTAGTTATTCAAGAATTTTGTTTGCAAGTGTCATCTGCTTTTTAGGTAAGGTTAAAACAAGTAAAATTTGAGGACATTTAACAAAATTTTCCCTTGTAAATTCTATCAACTTTTTAACCAAAGAATTCACAGCAGCCATGACTAGATTTGATAAAATATATTTTATGTATATTGTAAAATTACTCAGCAGGTAAAGAGTTAATCAAAAGTAGACTGAAAACTACATGTATATCAATCAAGCATGGAATATTTTAAAAATTGTCTAAAAGTCCTTGAAAATGGGTAAAAAAGTCCTTGAATTAACCTCATCATTAAGACGATGAACTCTGGTTATTGTATGGTCTGTGCCTCACAAATTCACTGAGTCACTATTTATTTTATGAAATTATGACCTATCATGATCATGGAATGTAAAGGCAGGATTTTGTTTTTTTTTAATTTTCCTATCATAACATGATGAAAACATACAACATGAATTAACATTTTATGCCTATGTTCTAAGCAGTGATGGGTAGATCCAGGATTTTGAGTTGGTGTGCAGGGGAGGGGGGGGGGGAGGAGGGGGGGACACCAAATTTGCATCACCTGTCATACATAACGGCAAGTTAGGGTTAGGGAGTTTGGGTATGGGTGGGGGTCCGATCTGGAGGCATCCCTGCAGAAAATTTTGGAAAATGGATGGTCCATTGTTTTCTTTGTGGTATGTATATGTGTATCCATGCGGATATCTTATCACAGATAATATCTGGCCTTAATGCTTGTGAAAAGAATTTGAGTTACAAGAAGTGAGGCATGGGTGGGGGCTGGGAGGGGGAGGGAGGGTGCACTGGTGAAATTCACTCCACCTTTGTTTCAATTAGAGATCATAAGCTGTGTTTTTGAGTCCAAAATTGAAAACATAATAAATTTTGAAAGTCCTTTTTTGTGAGCATTGGTTAGTAGTGGCCGCTGGGTAAAGGATTATAAAAATCTAAGCACAAATGAAGTTTCAACCAATGAGCCCCAGATTCATATGGAGGTTCATTAGTTGAAATCTTGCTTGTTCTTACTCTCAGAATATAGGTTGTTTGATGCATGGGAAATCCACCTTATGGGTGTTTCACAAGTAAGCCAGTCACCACGCACTGTTTATTATGCCCCCGACCTCAGATGGAGTTTTCGGTGGGCATATAGTACAGGGCTACATCTGTACAAACAGATGTAGCCCTGTACTATATGCCCACCGAAAGGCATTAATTTGGTTGTCAGATTTTGATGTCCTATGGTATGGTAGCAGACCAGCATGGGGGAAATATTCAAATATTTTGGGTTTCATCCACACATACATACTAGAGTTATGGCTCTTGTTACACTTAAAAAATGTTCGATATGAATATTTTGCATTATAACTCAATCATCACTATTCAGATTTTAATATCCTTTCGTGTGGCGACAGACCAGTATGGAGGAAAGGATATCCAAATATTGTGTTTTTTGTCCAATCATGCATACCAGAGTTATTGCCCTAGTTACAATTAGAAAACTCCCTGTGTGAACATTTGTTGTTGGATTTTGATGTCCTTTAGTATGGTGTCCGAGAGAGAGCAGGTTGTGGAAAAGGATATCCAAATATTGTGAGTTTTGTCCATGGATACTTACAACAGTTATGCCCCTTGTTAGACTTAGTAACAACTGTCCTTATGAACTTTTTGCATTGATGTTTTTTTGTTCATGGAAATCGTTGTTATTGAATGGCTGCAGAATACTGAATAATGTTGAATGAGCAAGTAAGGGGAGTTCATACAAGTTAGTCTACATGTGTCTTCATTTGTGTGTTCAGAGTGGCAGACATTTAAGCATCTTGCAAATTGCCTCCACTCCAATGAGCAGCATGTGATATCTGTGATAGGAAGGGGCATATGCAGTGCTTTGCCCTACTGTCTTATCTTATATATAGAGTTATGTTATGGTGAAGTTTATTTTTTCATTTCAGATCTTTTATGCATTTTCTAACTGGAGTGTGTGCAATAATAGGTGGAGTTTTTACAGGTAGGCTTATTGTTGACTTTCATAGAATTAAGTCCACCCTGGATACAAGCACTCAAGCTGCCAGTCTAATTCAGCAAGAAATTTAACTCTATTATGGCCTGGAACCAGTCTAGCTCTCAAATAGGTCATTTCCTATGTTTAGATTCACTAATCTGGATATTTCAGTTGGTTGGAAAAGCGAACCTACAGTTCGCTTTTAGGACCAACTGATATATTCCGGACGAATGAATCAGAAAAAATTTCATAACGATTCATTTTCAGTGAATCAAAGCTAGAAATGTTGCTCAATTGAGACTTGATTTGATCAACATTTTGATGACATTACAATTGGATATGAAGACTCACCACAGTCAGAGTTTTATGATTATGCCACAAATAGTTCCACAAATTATGTTAATATCTGGATGTTTTCAAGGGAAATTAAATACTTATTGATTGGAATATCTATAACTGGGGCAGGAAAGAATACCTGTATATCTTTGTAAGTGAAGGCACATCACATTACATCAGTGATCACCTGCATGCAAATTTCCACAGAAACTGGGTAAACAAACAGCCATAACAGTGTCAAATTCTGAACAGAATTAGACTGTTGACCTTAGGTTCTGCTCTCCAGTTTTGCACTGTTGCACAAGAAAATTCTAAACTATGGGCATATGTTGAAACTAATGCCATGTAAATTGGAAATGTATTTTTAGTATCAGATGTATGATTACATTAGGCTATTTGTTGAACAACAGAATTTGAAGTTTTGGTCACAGGGTTGGGGCCTGATGCATAGGGGTAAATTACCAGAGGAATTATGGGAAACAGTGGCTTTGAAAAAATTGACTATTTTTTCCAAATGTAATTTTTACTCGGAGTTGTTACCAGGAATGTAACTAAAAATGAGACTGAAACATGTAATTTTTTTTTTTACATTTTAGAAACAGGGGATGATATGCTCAATGGGTAGGTAAGTGGGGGTAGTAGGGAAATACTGTTTTTGAGGCTGCTGGGTGACTGAAAATTTGACAGTAAAATATTTCACTGACATTCAGATTGTTTATATCTACTTTGGCAGATTGTGGGGTTTATGTTTTTAGTGGCTTTAAAAAATGTAATACATGTTTTGATTTAAATAACTAAGTTAAAGAATGTTCGTATTTGAAGAGAGTGTATAGCATGTCATTTTTGGAAATGCCTGGAAAACTGTGAAGCAAAACTTCAGAGCTTGCCCCAGATACTGAGTGGGTACATTACATTGTGTGCAGTGGGGTCATCACTAGAACCCCAGTGTATGTAACAGAAAATACACAAAAATCATATTTTGTATGAATGAATGAAACTTTAGTTTGCAGCATACACAAGGACAATATCAATTTAACAAAACAAATAACAAACTAAGTGTCCACTGCTTGGAAATGGCTTAGCTGGAGAGGTTGTCTTCCTGCCGTTCCCAATGAATACATTGCATTCAAAATAAGCTCTGCAATTACCCAAATATATTTTCACAGACTTGCCATGATTTTTCCCAAAGAAAGTCTGATTTTTATGCAAGTACTTTCAAAGGCCTTGAAATTCAGTTTTAAAACTCAAACACCTTAAATTATTTTCAATGATCCGTATGAACCTTGTATTGTGATATCCAATTTCTGACAAGTTTTTCTAGTTGATTGTGAAATTATCAACTATTCCTTCATTTCTGCTGCATGATTCTGCTAATAGAAAACATTCATTTGCCATCATCCCTTCGTGAAAAAAACATGAGTTACCGGATTTGAAAATTTGTTGATCCCAAATCAGGCCATCGATGACGACATCAAATTGAATCTTTGAAGCTTCACAGGGTTCTAGTGAGAACTGATTCTCTGCAAGTGACAGTTTTCAGATATGTTAAATGTCTATGTATCTTTATTACAGATTTTATATCAATAAAATACATTGAAAATAGACGGAAGCCACATTGAGAGGGCATATCAGAACTTCCATTTACCCTTTACCTAACGTAACAGCCAAAACCAGCCAGCTCTATTCACAAAAATCGCCAATTAATTTTCATTATTTTTTGTCTCAAAAACATAAGTTATTCCCGCTCTTTGGAACGAGCTCATCGAGCTCATTCCAATGGGGGGTCATAACCTATATTTTTGAGACAAAAAATGAAAAAATTAGGTTATTCAAGAATTTTGTTAGCAAATGTTGTCTGCTTTTCATGTTAGGTAAAGGGTTAAAAAATTACCTTCACTTCCTAAGGTAGTGCAATTTCAGCCACCGATGATAATTAATTGTTCTCCCTGTCAATATTTTATCATTTTTAGCTCAACTTTGACGAAGTCAAATTTGAGCTATTGTCATGGCCCGTCGTCCGTCTGTCCGTCTGTCAACAATTGGCTATGGCTCGGGCTAGAGGTCGTATTTATGAACCGATCTTTACAAAACTTCTTGTGTACCTTTATTATGACCCTGGGACGGGAACGAGTTTTTTTAAGTGTGGTACGAAATTCAAGATGGCTGCCAGCGGCCATTTTGTACCGATGATGCAAAAATCAGTTTTTTGTACAGAACTTCTGTATGAAAGTTCTGATTTGAATAAAGTTTTGTATAAATGTTTAGTACCATGGGATACATCACATATAATATGGGTTTTTTTCTCGTGCGTAAATTATGCAAATTAGACTGACTTTGATTTATTTAGTGTTACTTTCAGAGCTGTAAGTGCCAAGCTGCTATGGCTCGGGCTAGAGGCCGTATTTATGAACCAATCTTTACAAAACTTCTTGGGTGCCTTCGTTATGACCGTGGGATGAGAACGAGTGTTTTTGGGTGCAGTCCGAAATTCAAGATGGCTGCCAGCAGCCATTTTGTACCAAAATTAGTGCAATCAGTCTTTTGTACAGAACTTCTGTATGAAAGTTCTGATTTGAATAAATTTTTGTATGAATATTTAGTAACATAGAATACATCACATATAGTACGGGTTTTTTTCTCGTGCAGAAATTATGCAAATTAGATGAACTTTGATTTATTCAGTGCTACTTATACTCTGTAAGTGCACATGTCAATAGGGCTCGGGCTAGAGGCTGTATTTATGAACCGATCTTCACAAAACTTCTTGGGTACCTTTGTTATCACCTTGGGACGAGAACGAGTGTTTCTGGGCGCGTCCAAAATTCAAGATGGCTGCCAGTGGCCATTTTGTACCAAAATTAGGTCCAATCAGTTTTTTGTCACAACTTCTACACAGCTCATATTTGTGAACTGATCTTCACGAAACTTCTTGGGTACCTTTGTTTTCACCTTGGGACAGGAATGAGTGTGTTTTGGGGTGCCTTTGTTATCACTGTGCTATGAGAACAAATATTTTGGGGTTCAGTCAGACCCACTCTGGGACTCAAAGATTTTTTCTAGTTTAGCATCTGACTGTCACCCACCTTTACAATACTTTACCTATACATTTGTTACATGCAACGCTCAGTATTTATGTACAGACCATTACAATACTTTATATGTACCTTTGTTAGGTCATTACCTAGATGTTTGTCATTGCTGTGTCACATACTATACATGTACATGTCTTTGTCTTGACAAGTTGAGCTACAGTGTCATTGACACTTTCATTTTTTCTTTTTTCAGTTGCAAGTCTAATTGATGCAATGATTTACCATTCTGCAAGAGCTATACAGAAAAAAATTGATCTTGGAAAAGCATCATGATAATAATTCTATCAACTAGATTCTCATATTTAATGATATTTTTGGATATTTGATCATTGTAAAATCCTTCAAGAACTAACATCCATATATATATAAATTGTGCATGGACCAAGTCTGATCCGTATGTCATGTGTCTACTGATAAATGCTTAAAGCCACAGTAGTAGGTCCAGATCTTGGTGATTCGATTCGATTTGAGCCAATTTGGAAATCTTTGAATCATTGAGATGTTCACAAAATTCTACCAAGGCCTAAAAAATATACCTTTGTTTTCCGCTAACCCGACCGACCCTATTTCAAACTGTCAAGTCTAAGCATTTTATTGAAATCGCAGAAAAAAATGGTTGCATTTTTGCCACTTTCTAAATCGCACCACATATACTGAACGTCAAAAAATTAAGATTTTATAAAAAAGAAACCCTATTTTATATAAAAGCCCATCGAGCCACAGAACTTCTTCATAATATAATATTCAGCAGTCCTCTTATTCTGAATTGTGCACTCGCATGCCTCACTTTATCACGACACAACGTCAGGAAGTGTTAAAATTAGCACACCTCAGCACTTGTAATAAATTGCCTTTTTAAGTGATTGTGGTAATGGACTGGCTAAGTAACATCGTATTTGTCTTTGCTGAGAATGCACAAATGACTTGCTTTTTTTTTATTTATTTGAATACAATAAAGTTCCCTGCTTTGGTCTTGTATGAAACATTTTTGGGCACACTACTTTGAAGGCATGATGCTGCTGTGACGTCAGCATGTGCAAAAAGCCTATCACTTTAAAGTACAAGTGTCAATTTTCAGGGAATCTCTTGGCATTTCCCAAGGAAAATTTCTAGGTTTTAAATAGCAGGCATGCCATTGGTTGAAATGTACAATGTGATTAACTATGCATGCTTACTGGAATACAGTCCATGTGTCTTGTTTCAAATTCGAGGTAAACAATATTCAATCACTTGCGTAATAATGGTCAATGTTGAGACAAACACTTGAACAGTTGAAGAAGAAAAGTATTACAGAAATGTTTCATGGTCTGTGAGGGCAGACAGGGCGGTAAAAAGGGAAAAGACACAAATTTAAACCAACATTAATCCACACTGGTCAAGTAAAATCACCTCTTGTAAACCATGATATTAATGCTAGTTGAAATTTACATACTGCCTAACCAGGATAAAACCAACTTTTCCAGGTACCGATTATGATTTAATTCTCCAGTGATGGTAATATTGACAATTTTATCGATTATAGTCGGTATACCGTAAAACCACACAGCACTTCAAAGAGGTCTATTTTATGTTGAAAAAGTTATAAACTGAGTTAAGGGAACTGCATTCTGGAAAAAAAGAAAAGAAAAGTTTTTCTGACCTATCAACCCTATTTTTTTTCATCATGTTAGCAGAAACAAACATATATATTTTTTTAGGCCCGAGTATCTTCTTGAAATCTCTTTCTATCATCACATTCATCAGATCTCCTGTAAAAGAGACCTGATGATAGAAGAAGAATTCAAGTAGATTCAGCTTCTGAAATATTCTGCCTTTTCACCATCTTACTCAAACAGATGAGTCACCGATTAATCCTTAATCCAACGCAGATGATATCAAAATTTATTATTTTAAATAACATTTTCAAAAATTTTTCAAAAGATTTCAACCAAACCATATCATGTGACCCCTCATTGGAATGGTCTCGATGAGCTCGTTCCAAGGAGAGGTCACATGATATGGTTTGGTTAAAATTTTTTGAAAAATAATATTTTTTCAGTTGCTGAATTTGCATATTACGTGGCAAATGTGGCCGATTCATTAAGGGTTAATACAATCCTTGAATGAGACTGGCAATATTTATAGTTGTAAAAAAGAAGATACAATATCCATAACTTGAAGAGCAGTTTAATGTAAATATCCCCCGGCAATACAAAGTTTGTGGGGGGTATAGAAATGGGGGTTGTCTGTCTATTTGTCTGCCTGTCTGTAACAATTTTGGACCTTTCGTATCTCAGTCAGTGGATGTTGGATTTAAATGATCTTTGGTATGCTGATAAACCACCATGGGGGAAAGGATATTCACAAGTAACAGGTTTTGTCCATTTATTTTCTACAGTTATGGACTTTTTTCCACTTTTTTTCAACTTAGAAGTCCCCTTTTTAGTAAATCACTTCTTGGCAGGGGATACCGTTGGTGTTGCATCTTGTTCAATTCAATTCAATTCAAAATCCTCTGCCTGATTTGATTCAACATGAAATTTGAGATTCTCAGGACCCTACAGTATAAGCATAGTTGCTTAATGTGATATTAATTCTCAATAAACATAAAACCAACACACATTACAAACTATTTACATACCTGGGAACATGGTGGCTCAGTGTTTATGAAATTGGACTTCAGACTGAAAGGTCCACAGTTCGATCCCCAGTCAGGGTAACTGTGTTTACCCTTGGGCAAGGCACTTAATCCTGATTACCCACGTGGGGGCACAGTGATGCTGTGTACTAATATTGCACTTCAATGGTGCTCTTGTCTTCAACCAATGCTAACCCTGCTTGTGTGGAGTTAGTACATTGGAAGTTTGATGGTTGCTTGGTGGTTCTCTCCCATACTTCAGCTTTCTCCACCTGTGAAACTGTCAGAAACGAGGTGATCCTGGTTGTTGAAAGTGTCTTTAAACCCCAATCAATAAATAAATAAATTTACCAAATTTTTCAAATCCTTCCTGCATCAATGGCATCTTTTCTTTACTTTGGGTAGCTTTTTGTTTTGAATGTCTCTCAAAACTCCCATGTAACAATCTTCACTGAGACAACTTTGGGATGATCTTGACCTTTTCAAGGACACACTGTACATTTTCCAAATCTTTTCACAAAGTTTTTGATTCTTTTATCTTGAAAACTGAATTTATTTGGTGAGTAATGTTGTGGTCAAACCTGGAAATAAGCAGACTGTTGTCGAGAGAATGAGGTTCTCAGAGGGGGGAATTTGGTGATGCTACCCTGCAGAGCAGGATAGCATTACTAAATTTACCCTCTGTGATCCTCAGTCTGAATTATGGTCTCACGCCTAAACAGAAAGAGGTACCCAGAGGATAAATTGGGGGATTCTAGCCCACTGTATGAGTCCATGTCCTGAGCAAAAACCAACGGGAGCAAACATTTGCTCCCGGCATTCAGTTTACGAGAGTAATTGGCACCCATGCACTTCAATCAGTTAAATTCCACTGGACCTTGTTTTTAACCCTTTACCTAACAAACAAACAAAATTCTTGAATAACTAATTTTTTTCCTATTTTGTCTCAAAAACAAAGGTTATGACCCCTCTTTCGAATGAGCTCAATGATCATAACCTATGTTTTTGAGACAAAAAATATTAAAAATTAATTGGCGATTTTTGTGAATAGCAATGGCTGGTTTTTGCCATTACATTGGGTAAAGGGTTAATCATAAAACATCAACATCAATAACTCGAATAAGGTTTTGTGCATCAAATGGTTAATTGCTCATCAATAAACTAGTTACAAAGTGTTTTGAATGTCTTCATATCTTTATCTGTATATAGGGCAGTGCATCTCTTCATCATCAGGTATAATCTGAATATTGAGTATTTCTCATCGTCATTCACTGTAGCATGCTTAGAATTACTGTGATAAACCATTGATAATGTCATTAATGATGTCTTTTCAATCATCGAACCAAAGTGATTGTGGTCAAGATGCTCTCTGAATCACTACCCACCCCCATTTCATCTTGAAAAATACTAGAAACTTATAAGTTGTGGCAACAATTTTTAATTTGAAAAATCTGTAACAAGGGCAGAATTAAAACAAACACCATACAATATATGATTAGTGGAAACATGATCACCAAACAATACCATAAACGTTCAAACAAGGACACTGTAATAACGAATGTTTTCATTGGCTAACCATTACCGGAAATACCAGGCAGCTTGCATAATTGTCCAATGTTATTGATCGATAGGGCATTTGTCGCCAGGAAAATGATGCATTCGATTGGCACTTCAGTTAATTCGGGTGCTTTCGATCATTGCACTGGTTAACTCATGTAATACACCTCTAATCCACATAATTCTTCATAATTTTCCAAGCGCAACCTTTTGCACCAGACTTTTGAAAATTACAGGTGCGAGTGCCCGGCTTAAAACATGAACTGGTGTATGGGATAGCAACAGAAAGTTCTCCCCCGGGGACCTCATTCTGCAAAATTTTTATTTCCAGACTTGGTTGTGGTATTGTTTGTGTGTGTGTGTCTGTACAACCTTTGACAATTTTTTTTTATTGTGATATCTCAAAATCAAAATATATTAAGATCATGAAACTTGTTTTATGCAATTCATCAGTCATTAGGACCAACAAAAAGTTTATTCTAGAATGACCATGACCTACTTTTGAAAGTTACAGGACAGATTATCCAAGGTTTTTTTTTAATGATCTTTGATGGAAAAAAATAACCTCCCACAATTGCTGATGACTCGTTGATAAAGGGCACCAGCTCTGTATCAGGCCTCCATAGGATGCTGTATTCCATATATAAAAACATTCTGACAACTGGATCGGAAGAACAATATTTTTAAGAATATTCCTCATATTTCAACAAGTTTAAATAAAATTTGGGCTCCCATAGGGAACCCATATATGAACCCCCCCCATAGGGAACCCATATATGAACCCATACACCTTATTTGAACAAACTTAAATCTGGCCGCCATAAGGGGTCTGTATGCCAAATATGTGAACATTCTGACTGGTGGATCTGAAGAAGATTTTTAAAGAATTTTCCTCATATTATACTAAGTTAAAATTTGGACTCTTGTTTGAAGCCCAAATATGAATCGAGGGACATAATTTGAACAAACTTGAATTCGATCCATTTAAGGATACTGTATACCAAATTTATACCATGATTACCTATTCTACTATATATAAAAAGCTTATGACATAAATTTTAGCTTTACACTCCAACCGTGATGAACACGCCAACAATGGGATTTCAGTAGTTAAAATTTACACTTACAGTGGAACTACATGCAAGTCGACCTTTGGTGACCTCACCTTGAATGCAAACTTGTCTAAATTTATCACTTGTTGCCTTGTGAAGAGTGAAATGACACCGGCGATTATTTATTACGTTTTTTAATAGGTTTACCTCGTAAGATATTAAAAATTAACAAACAAACGTTGTCTCATGTTAATAAAGCATCCATAACGCAAAATAGTATGTTATTAAAATGAAAAGACCCCGTAATTTGCACGTTTCATTTTCTATTTCATTTGGTGATAAAATTTCAAGTGGAAGTACCGCCCACTGGTGCTCATGTAAACGAAAACAGATTCGCATGTGTGAATATTCATTTATTCAACATTTAAACTCTTATTAATCTGACGATGATGGTATAAATAAAATATACCCAAAGTAGCTTGGTGTACCATATGTTCATAACTCGTGGTTAACATTTGGTACACCAAGCTACTATGGGTATATTCTATATATATCAAAGATCGAAAGATTCTGACTGGTGGATCTGAAGAAGATTTTTCAAGAATTTTCCTTATATTACACTTAAGTTAATGAATCTGTTCACCCATAGGGAGCCCAAATAAGAACTCAGGGACTTGATTTGCACTGTCTTGAATCAGATCCCACTTGGGATGCTGTGTTTATATGGCAATGTCTGTCGGTCTGTGACCAACAAGCTTTAAACTCAATAATTTTCAAAATACTTGGTGGAATTAAATCATATTTAGTATGTAAGGGTATCTTATTGATGTCTAGCCCCATGATCAATGCAGGTGTTATTCAAAGTATTTTTATGAGAGTTATTGCCCTTTATGGACTTAGTTTCATTTTTACCATCCATCACAGATTAGGTGAAAACTTTTCTAAAACATTTTTTTTTCTGTGAAGTTTCACACCTTACCATTTCCATGCACAAAAATATGACTTGTTTTTTTTTACTTTTTATACAAGGCTTCAAAAGGGCAACATTCTAGGCACTCACTAGGATCGATTCAAAAAAGTCCTTGTGGGAACCCCGGAATGGGAAGTGAAGCAGTACTTGTTTACTATAGTAAACAAGCTCTGTTTTATGGGTAAATTAGGAGCTACCTGGGATGGAAGTCCTCTAAAATGGGCAACTGGGGTATAAACAATTGGCTGGACTTTACTTTATATCCATGTTGCAGTCACGATTGGCCATTGTGCAGAAATATGTGACCTTAAACACAAATAAATAAATAAATAAGTACAATCAAAAAAAGCTATCAAATATAATTTTCCCAAGTTTTCACTGAGTTCTCAGCCTGTACAGAGCACCTGTGTAGCAGAATGGGCAATTTTATTTTGTACTTGTATGGAGGTACAGTAGCTCTATGGGGCTGTATGATTGAATTATTTCTGAGCATTCAGGGACAGAATTTTGTGAGAATCCAGAGAATCTCACAAATTTATTTCTGAACAGTAGAATAGAATGGTCATTATGTCATTTTGATTCTCGCAAATTTTTCCCGAATTCTGCTCCTGCCCTACTTACCGTTAGGCCCCACAAAGTAGATCTGTTTCTCAAGCCATTTTTGTAAAATTGCATGTGGGCAGGTGGTTTTTTATTTTATTTTTATAATTATTTCTTTTGCCTTCAAAAGTTCATGTTCTTGGGTTTGTTTTATGTTTTAGGCCTCATAATCTACAGTGCTGTATTTCGTAGTGCTGTATTTCGTGCCTTGAGTGCAAGAAGGCTTTGTAATGCTAAAGCATTGCAAAGTTTTGTTCACTCAAGGGACAACCTTATCAATTTTATTAACTTGGGTAAAATTTCAGACATAAAACATTTAATTATAATTTTTTTAAGTTTGCTTTAGTTATAAAAAGTGAGCATGTGGCAGCCAAAAGGACCATGTGGGAGGGCCTGAGAAACATTTTTTAAACTTTTTTTTAGTCCTTATTATGCTATTTTGTCATTCTATCATTGAGTGCCACATACGCATTTCAATAAAACAATTGTGCCAACCATATTGAAAATGTTATCAAGAAGTTGTTGTGCATTTTGCTCATATAATTTCTTCTGCATTTTTTGTTCAGTTACAATTTTGATCATCACTGTGGAAACTGTTGACAAATTCACTGTTTTTCTCTTCAGCAATTGTGAATATTATCGAATTAAAATAAATATTTTCAAAGTTATCGCTCTTGAGTTGTCACTGAATGTCACCAACAATAGAAATATATGTAGTTATGCGCACCATACAAAGTGGAGGCTTAGGCGAACTAGAAGACATGGGATAACATATTTCTATTTTTTAAAATTTTTATTTATTTCATCACGACAGTAGTTTAGTTTTTCGCTTGTCCAAGCACCTAAAAATACTTTCCAACTCTGTGTCACTGGGGAAACATTTTTAGGATTGGACCACAGGTGATTACACACAGGGAAGGGGCAAGGGCTCAGACTGTTGTCAGACTGGTGATTAGTGGTGACAGCTCTCTGCAGTCAATAACAATAACTTATTAGTGGTGACAGCTCTCTGCAGTCAATAACAATAACTACTCTTGGACACAACATTTATGTCATGCAAAGAATCAATAGTTTAAAAGGAAAGGTGCTGATTGGTAGAAGGTCCTAAAATGCTGAACCGTGATGCAACAGCAGATGGCTAGTACAGGACTTTCAATATACTGGGGAATTCTCTTTATTAATAGAATTAACCCTTCTGGTGACCACTAGTTCACACCTGCAGATTACATTTTCTAGATTATGACAGTCTCTCACGGCAATGTAACTTATGAAATTGAACATGCAGATTAAGGTTTAACCCTTTACCCAATGCAGACGATTTTAAAATTTATTATTTTAAATATAATCTTTTTAATTTTTTCAAAAAATTTCAACAAAACCATATCATGTGACCCTTCTTTGGAACGAGCTCGACCACAAACAGACCAGTTAATTACCTGATCTTTTTCAAATTTTCTATGTAGCTTCGATGTGATATCTTGATAGAAGCTATAACATTTTTCTGAATTTTGTTTAAAAACATGGCTGCCAATCTTGGATTTGGCATATAAATTGTCAACAATTCCATTAGCACAGCCTACAGGGGGCATCCCCCACCAAATTTTTTTTCAGCTTTCATATGTAGGTTTGGTGTGATGACTTTTCTGTAGAATTCAAGTGAAAGACGGCTTTACTAAGACATTCTATTTATTCAGTCCCTACTTGGTCAAGTTGAGCTGCAGTGTCATTGACACTAAAATTTCATTAAAATAATAAATTTTGATATTGTGTGTGTAGGAAAGAGTTAAGGACACATATCCTGCACATTGGCTAATCATGACCACAAACAGACCAGTCAATTGAAAACTGCAAGAGTTTGGTGGATAACTTGCAGATACTATATTACATGTACTAGTATATGCACTCTGAAGCCTCTAGTGAGTTTGATTGAGAAATAAATCTGTGGTGCTGAGTTTTCTTATTACCTTTCATTGACACAAAGTTATTGTCATGTGTAATTTAAAGCTAATACAGTGGGGCCCACTTAACTGGATATCTCTTAACTGAATAACCCTGTTAATTGAATATAATTTCCCAACACAAAACCATTACCATACCTTCAGTACAAATTTGACCTGTTAATTGAATATAGGTTATAAACTCCTGTTAATTGAATAAAAAATCTTGCAACCTGTCGAGAAATTACCCTGACTCACCCCAATTTTCCTTTGTTTATAGACCTATTTGGTCTCAATACATCGAATACATGCATTTAATCTATCATATCTTGTTTGACAGAGCTCATGGAGCTCTGTCAAACAAGATATAATAGAATAAATGGTAAGTTTATCTCAAGAATACAGGGAAGTGACACAATCCCTGTTAATTGAATACTCCTGTTAATTGAATAATTTTCATTGGCCAATTGGTTTGTCAATTAACAGGGTTCCACTGTAGATTTATAGACTAACAGAGCTGGTAAGAAAATGCAAGATTAGTCTTAACTGCACAAGGCCTTTCCAGTAAGTAAATGCTTGATAATTATAATGCTCTTCTTTGCAGATTACAAGATTGGTAACTGTGTAGTACTTGTAGTACTGTTACATGTTTGAAACACTTTGAATTTAAAAAGGGAATTATTGCACCTTGCTGGATTGAGTTACCCTTTTATCATGTCTTGTCTTTCATAATGTGTTGTATAATATATGCTTCACAATCATGCCAACATTGTTCATTTCTGATGTAAAATTTAGTAAAGTAAATTGTACTTATTTTCAGCTATCTTAACCCCCTCCACACTAATATCAAAATAGCAACATTTCAAACATTAAGTTTTTTCCCATAATGCAACTAGGAATTGAACCAACTCAGTCTTGTTTGACAGAGCTACATGGGCAATCGGGATGAAGTGCCTTGCGCAAATACACAATGCAGTTACCCCTCACAGGGATCAAAGCGTGGACCTTTCAGTATGAAGATCACTGCTGTAACCACTAACCCACCGTGCTCCTCTGGAGAGAAGTTAGAGAACCACTGATCACTGGCGAGTAAATTTCAGGCTCTCCAATTTACCATCCTGGCATAAGCAGAGTTAGCACTGGCTGATGATAAATGTAACAACAGCTTGTACATCTACAGTCGATGTGCCGTATGCCCACAGTGTACTTGCCTTCAACCAAGGCTAACTAACCCTGCTTGTGCCAAGAAAATAAATTAGTGAGTATGACAATTACTTATCATTGCTCAGTGCTTCTCACTGGGTACTCCAGCTTCCTCCACTTGTAAATTTGTTCGAGAATGTAAGACCCAGACTGTTGAAAGTGTCATCACACCACCAATAAACAAATGATGTACACATTTATCTTTCTTGTTCAATTATGTCGATGAATATGGGGGCTGATCCTAAGCAAAATGTGAGTACCGTATTTACTCTATGTATTGGGACAGCTAAAAATAATTATTTTCACAGGTGTCCCAATTCTTCGAAAATGGGGAAAGAACACAGCCTGGTCTTGATTTGATGCTGAATAAAATTGTGTGTGATTCGTTTTTCATCACTATATACGAAAATCGCCGTCCAATTTCTTTTATATTTTCATTTTTTGCGTCCAAAACATAGCTTATGATCCCTCATTGGAACGTGCGCATTGCGCACGTTCCAATGAGGGATCATAAACTATGTTTTGGAAGCAAAAAATGAAAATTATTAGTTACTCAAGAATTTTTTTTATGAGTGTCGTCTGCTACTAGCGAAGGGTCAACTGGAAACAAATCTGAATGTCCCAAACTTTGGAGCATAAAAAAAATATAGTTTTCTGGAAAAAATGTGTGTCCCAAATCATAGAGTGTCCCAATACATAGAGTAAATACGGTAGTATGTATTTCAGATGAATGGGATCCATTTCTATATCCCCTACCAAACTTTATTTCGTGGGGGATAATTATGTGGAAATTCAGATCAGGAGGAGATTACCTGGTTATGCATGTCGCCACTTAACAATTTGTTAACTGGTTGAGTGCTAGAAGCCACTATCATGGCTCTATTGAAAAAAGCTGGAAGCCACTTTAGAGGCTTTACACTGTATGCATTAGCTGATGTTTGATCTGCAGTAGAACAATATTTTATATAAAATTGTTTGGTTGCAATTTATTGGAGAGTGCCTATGGATACTCCAATAAATTGTAACAAAACAATTATTTATGAACAAAATCTCGCTAAATTAAGGCTACTCTTACTGATTGTGTGGTAAAGGTAAAAATACCTATGTTTCAAATCACCTTTCAAAAATAATTTAGCATTCAACCAGTTAATATGCACTTGCTGGTGATCAAAATCACAGCCTGGTCTTATATTTTCATTTTTTGCGTCCAAAACATTTTGATCACAAAATGGGGGTCGTCTGTCCATTTGTCTGCCTGTCTGTAACAATTTTGGACCTTTCGTATCTCAGTCAGTGGATGTTGGATTTAAATGATCTTTGGTATGCTGATAAACCACCATGTGGGAAAGGATATTCACAAGTAACAGGTTTTGTCCATTTATTTTCTACAGTTATGGACCTTTTTCCACTTTTTTTCAACTTAGAAGTCCCCTTTTTAGTAAATCACTTCTTGGCAGGGGATACCGTTGGTGTTGCATCTTGTTCAATTCAATTCAATTCAAAATCCTCTGCCTGATTTGATTCAACATGAAATTTGAGATTCTCAGGACCCACAGTATAAGCATAGTTGCTTAATGTGATATTAATTCTCAATAAACATAAAAACCAACACACATTACAAACTATTTACATACCTGGGAACATGGTGGCTCAGTGTTTATGAAATTGGACTTCAGACTGAAAGGTCCACAGTTCGATCCCCAGTCAGGGTAACTGTGTTTACCCTTGGGCAAGGCACTTAATCCTGATTACCCACGTGGGGGCACAGTGATGCTGTGTACTAATATTGCACTTCAATGGTGCTCTTGTCTTCAACCAATGCTAACCCTGCTTGTGTGGAGTTAGTACATTGGAAGTTTGATGGTTGCTTGGTGGTTCTCTCCCATACTTCAGCTTTCTCCACCTGTGAAACTGTCAGACACGAGGTGATCCTGGTTGTTGAAAGTGTCTTTAAACCCCAATCAATAAATAAATAAATTTACCAAATTTTTCAAATCCTTCCTGCATCAATGACATCTTTTCTTTACTTTGGGTAGCTTTTTGTTTTGAATGTCTCTCAAAACTCCCATGTAACAGTCTTCACTGAGACAACTTTGGGATGATCTTGACCTTTTCAAGGACACACTGTACATTTTCCAAATCTTTTCACAAAGTTTTTGATTCTTTTATCTTGAAAACTGAATTTATTTGGTGAGTAATGTTGAGGTCAAACCTGGAAATAAGCAGACTGTTGTCGACAGAATGAGGTTCTCAGAGGGGGGAATTTGGTGATGCTACCCTGCAGAGCAGGATAGCATTACTAAATTTACCCTCTGTGATCCTCAGTCTGAATTATGGTCTCATGCCTAAACAGAAAGAGGTACCCAGGGGATAAATTGGGGGATTCTAGCCCACTGTATGAGTCCATGTCCTGAGCAAAAACCAACGGGAGCAAACATTTGCTCCCGGCATTCAGTTTACGAGAGTAATTGGCACCCATACACTTCAATCAGTTAAATTCCACTGGACCTTGTTTTTAACCCTTTACCTAACAAACAAACAAAATTCTTGAATAACTAATTTTTTTCCTTTTTTGTCTCAAAAACAAAGGTTATGACCCCTCTTTCGAATGAGCTCAATGATCATAACCTATGTTTTTGAGACAAAAAATATTAAAAATTAATTGGTGATTTTTGTGAATAGCGATGGCTGGTTTTTGCCATTACATTGGGTAAAGGGTTAATCATAAAACATCAACATCAATAACTCAAATAAGGTTTTGTGCATCAAATGGTTAATTGCTCATCAATAAACTAGTTACAAAGTGTTTTGAATGTCTTCATATCTTTATCTGTATATAGGGCAGTGCATCTCTTCATCATCAGGTATAATCTGAATATTGAGTATTTCTCATCGTCATTCACTGTAGCATGCTTAGAATTACTGTGATAAACCATTGATAATGTCATTAATGATGTCTTTTCAATCATCGAACCAAAGTGATTGTGGTCAAGATGCTCTCTGAATCACTACCCACCCCCATTTCATCTTGAAAAATACTAGAAACTTATAAGTTGTGGCAACAATTTTTAATTTGAAAAATCTGTAACAAGGGCAGAATTAAAACAAACACCATACAATATATGATTAGTGGAAACGTGATCACCAAACAATACCATAAATGTTCAAACAAGGACACTGTAATAACGAATGTTTTCATTGGCTAACCATTACCGGAAATACCAGGCAGCTTGCATAATTGTCCAATGTTATTGATCGATAGGGCATTTGTCGCCAGGAAAATGATGCATTCGATTGGCACTTCAGTTAATTCGGGTGCTTTCGATCATTGCACTGGTTAACTCATGTAATACACCTCTAATCCACATAATTCTTCATAATTTTCCAAGCGCAACCTTTTGCACCAGACTTTTGAAAATTACAGGTGCGAGTGCCCAGCTTAAAACATGAACTGGTGTATGGGATAGCAACAGAAAGTTCTCCCCCGGGGACCTCATTCTGCAAAATTTTTATTTCCAGACTTGGTTGTGGTATTGTTTGTGTGTGTGTGTCTGTACAACCTTTGACAATTTTTTTTTATTGTGATATCTCAAAATCAAAATATATTAAGATCATGAAACTTGTTTTATGCAATTCATCAGTCATTAGGACCAACAAAAAGTTTATTCTAGAATGACCATGACCTACTTTTGAAAGTTACAGGACAGATTATCCAAGGTTTTTTTTTAATGATCTTTGATGGAAAAAAATAACCTCCCACAATTGCTGATGACTCGTTGATAAAGGGCACCAGCTCTGTATCAGGCCTCCATAGGATGCTGTATTCCATATATAAAAACATTCGGACAACTGGATCGGAAGAACAATATTTTTAAGAATATTCCTCATATTTCAACAAGTTTAAATAAAATTTGGGCTCCCATAGGGAACCCATATATGAACCCCTCATAGGGAACCCATATATGAACCCATACACCTTATTTGAACAAACTTAAATCTGGCCGCCATAAGGGTTCTGTATGCCAAATATGTGAACATTTTGACTGGTGGATCTGAAGAAGATTTTTAAAGAATTTTCCTCATATTATACTAAGTTAAAATTTGGACTCTTGTTTGAAGCCCAAATATGAATCGAGGGACATAATTTGAACAAACTTGAATTCGATCCATTTAAGGATACTGTATACCAAATTTATACCATGATTACCTATTCTACTATATATAAAAAGCTTATGACATAAATTTTGGCTTTACACACCAACCGTGATGAACACGCCAACAATGGGATTTCAGTAGTTAAAATTTACACTTACAGTGGAACTACATGCAAGTCGACCTTTGGTGACCTCACCTTGAATGCAAACTTGTCTAAATTTATCACTTGTTGCCTTGTGAAGAGTGAAATGACACCGGCGATTATTTATTACGTTTTTTAATAGGTTTACCTCGTAAGATATTAAAAATTAACAAACAAACGTTGTCTCATGTTAATAAAGCATCCATAACGCAAAATAGTATGTTATTAAAATGAAAAGACCCCGTAATTTGCGCGTTTCATTTTCTATTTCATTTGGTGATAAAATTTCAAGTGGAAGTACTGCCCACTGGTGCTCATGTAAACGAAAACAGATTCGCATGTGTGAATATTCATTTATTCAACATTTAAACTCTTATTAATCTGACGATGATGGTATAAATAAAATATACCCAAAGTAGCTTGGTGTACCATATGTTCATAACTTGTGGTTAACATTTGGTACACCAAGCTACTATGGGTATATTCTATATATATCAAAGATTGAAAGATTCTGACTGGTGGATCTGAAGAAGATTTTTCAAGAATTTTCCTTATATTACACTTAAGTTAATGAATCTGTTCACCCATAGGGAGCCCAAATAAGAACTCAGGGACTTGATTTGCACTGTCTTGAATCAGATCCCACTTGGGATGCTGTGTTTATATGGCAATGTCTGTCGGTCTGTGACCAACAAGCTTTAAACTCAATAATTTTCAAAATACTTGGTGGAATTAAATCATATTTAGTATGTAAGGGTATCTTATTGATGTCTAGCCCCATGATCAATGCAGGTGTTATTCAAAGTATTTTTATGAGAGTTATTGCCCTTTATGGACTTAGTTTCATTTTTACCATCCATCACAGATTAGGTGAAAACTTTTCTAAAACATTTTTTTTTCTGTGAAGTTTCACACCTTACCATTTCCATGCACAAAAATATGACTTGTTTTTTTTTACTTTTTATACAAGGCTTCAAAAGGGCAACATTCTAGGCACTCACTAGGATCGATTCAAAAAAGTCCTTGTGGGAACCCCGGAATGGGAAGTGAAGCAGTACTTGTTTACTATAGTAAACAAGCTCTGTTTTATGGGTAAATTAGGAGCTACCTGGGATGGAAGTCCTCTAAAATGGGCAACTGGGGTATAAACAATTGGCTGGACTTTACTTTATATCCATGTTGCAGTCACGATTGGCCATTGTGCAGAAATATGTGACCTTAAACACAAATAAATAAATAAATAAGTACAATCAAAAAAAGCTATCAAATATAATTTTCCCAAGTTTTCACTGAGTTCTCAGCCTGTACAGAGCACCTGTGTAGCAGAATGGGCAATTTTATTTTGTACTTGTATGGAGGTACAGTAGCTCTATGGGGCTGTATGATTGAATTATTTCTGAGCATTCAGGGACAGAATTTTGTGAGAATCCAGAGAATCTCACAAATTTATTTCTGAACAGTAGAATAGAATGGTCATTATGTCATTTTGATTCGCGCAAATTTTTCCCGAATTCTGCTCCTGCCCTACTTAACGTTAGGCCCCACAAAGTAGATCTGTTTCTCAAGCCATTTTTGTAAAATTGCATGTGGGCAGGTGGTTTTTTATTTTATTTTTATAATTATTTCTTTTGCCTTCAAAAGTTCATGTTCTTGGGTTTGTTTTATGTTTTAGGCCTCATAATCTACAGTGCTGTATTTCGTAGTGCTGTATTTCGTGCCTTGAGTGCAAGAAGGCTTTGTAATGCTAAAGCATTGCAAAGTTTTGTTCACTCAAGGGACAACCTTATCAATTTTATTAACTTGGGTAAAATTTCAGACATAAAACATTTAATTATAATTTTTTTAAGTTTGCTTTAGTTATAAAAAGTGAGCATGTGGCAGCCAAAAGGACCATGTGGGAGGGCCTGAGAAACATTTTTTAAACTTTTTTTTAGTCCTTATTATGCTATTTTGTCATTCTATCATTGAGTGCCACATACGCATTTCAATAAAACAATTGTGCCAACCATATTGAAAATGTTATCAAGAAGTTGTTGTGCATTTTGCTCATATAATTTCTTCTGCATTTTTTGTTCAGTTACAATTTTGATCATCACTGTGGAAACTGTTGACAAATTCACTGTTTTTCTCTTCAGCAATTGTGAATATTATCGAATTAAAATAAATATTTTCAAAGTTATCGCTCTTGAGTTGTCACTGAATGTCACCAACAATAGAAATATATGTAGTTATGCGCACCATACAAAGTGGAGGCTTAGGCGAACTAGAAGACATGGGATAACATATTTCTATTTTTTAAAATTTTTATTTATTTCATCACGACAGTAGTTTAGTTTTTCGCTTGTCCAAGCACCTAAAAATACTTTCCAACTCTGTGTCACTGGGGAAACATTTTTAGGATTGGACCACAGGTGATTACACACAGGAAAGGGGCAAGGGCTCAGACTGTTGTCAGACTGGTGATTAGTGGTGACAGCTCTCTGCAGTCAATAACAATAACTTATTAGTGGTGACAGCTCTCTGCAGTCAATAACAATAACTACTCTTGGACACAACATTTATGTCATGCAAAGAATCAATAGTTTAAAAGGAAAGGTGCTGATTGGTAGAAGGTCCTAAAATGCTGAATCGTGATGCAACAGCAGATGGCTAGTACAGGACTTTCAATATACTGGGGAATTCTCTTTATTAATAGAATTAACCCTTCTGGTGACCACTAGTTCACACCTGCAGATTACATTTTCTAGATTATGACAGTCTCTCACGGCAATGTAACTTATGAAATTGAACATGCAGATTAAGGTTTAACCCTTTACCCAATGCAGACGATTTTAAAATTTATTTATTTTAAATATAATCTTTTTAATTTTTTCAAAAAATTTCAACAAAACCATATCATGTGACCCTTCTTTGGAACGAGCTCGACCACAAACAGACCAGTTAATTACCTGATCTTTTTCAAATTTTCTATGTAGCTTCGATGTGATATCTTGATAGAAGCTATAACATTTTTCTGAATTTTGTTTAAAAACATGGCTGCCAATCTTGGATTTGGCATATAAATTGTCAACAATTCCATTAGCACAGCCTACAGGGGACATCCCCCACCAAATTTTTTTTCAGCTTTCATATGTAGGTTTGGTGTGATGACTTTTCTGTAGAATTCAAGTGAAAGACGGCTTTACTAAGACATTCTATTTATTCAGTCCCTACTTGGTCAAGTTGAGCTGCAGTGTCATTGACACTAAAATTTCATTAAAATAATAAATTTTGATATTGTGTGTGTAGGAAAGAGTTAAGGACACATATCCTGCACATTGGCTAATCATGACCACAAACAGACCAGTCAATTGAAAACTGCAAGAGTTTGGTGGATAACTTGCAGATACTATATTACATGTACTAGTATATGCACTCTGAAGCCTCTAGTGAGTTTGATTGAGAAATAAATCTGTGGTGCTGAGTTTTCTTATTACCTTTCATTGACACAAAGTTATTGTCATGTGTAATTTAAAGCTAATACAGTGGGGCCCACTTAACTGGATATCTCTTAACTGAATAACCCTGTTAATTGAATATAATTTCCCAACACAAAACCATTACCATACCTTCAGTACAAATTTGACCTGTTAATTGAATATAGGTTATAAACTCCTGTTAATTGAATAAAAAATCTTGCAACCTGTCGAGAAATTACCCTGACTCACCCCAATTTTCCTTTGTTTATAGACCTATTTGGTCTCAGTACATCAAATACATGCATTTAATCTATCATATCTTGTTTGACAGAGCTCATGGAGCTCTGTCAAACAAGATATAATAGAATAAATGGTAAGTTTATCTCAAGAATACAGGGAAGTGACACAATCCCTGTTAATTGAATACTCCTGTTAATTGAATAATTTTCATTGGCCAATTGGTTTGTCAATTAACAGGGTTCCACTGTAGATTTATAGACTAACAGAGCTGGTAAGAAAATGCAAGATTAGTCTTAACTGCACAAGGCCTTTCCAGTAAGTAAATGCTTGATAATTATAATGCTCTTCTTTGCAGATTACAAGATTGGTAACTGTGTAGTACTTGTAGTACTGTTACATGTTTGAAACACTTTGAATTTAAAAAGGGAATTATTGCACCTTGCTGGATTGAGTTACCCTTTTATCATGTCTTGTCTTTCATAATGTGTTGTATAATATATGCTTCACAATCATGCCAACATTGTTCATTTCTGATGTAAAATTTAGTAAAGTAAATTGTACTTATTTTCAGCTATCTTAACCCCCTCCACACTAATATCAAAATAGCAACATTTCAAACATTAAGTTTTTTCCCATAATGCAACTAGGAATTGAACCAACTCAGTCTTGTTTGACAGAGCTACATGGGCAATCGGGATGAAGTGCCTTGCGCAAATACACAATGCAGTTACCCCTCACAGGGATCAAAGCGTGGACCTTTCAGTATGAAGATCACTGCTGTAACCACTAACCCACCGTGCTCCTCTGGAGAGAAGTTAGAGAACCACTGATCACTGGCGAGTAAATTTCAGGCTCTCCAATTTACCATCCTGGCATAAGCAGAGTTAGCACTGGCTGATGATAAATGTAACAACAGCTTGTACATCTACAGTCGATGTGCCGTATGCCCACAGTGTACTTGCCTTCAACCAAGGCTAACTAACCCTGCTTGTGCCAAGAAAATAAATTAGTGAGTATGACAATTACTTATCATTGCTCAGTGCTTCTCACTGGGTACTCCAGCTTCCTCCACTTGTAAATTTGTTCGAGAATGTAAGACCCAGACTGTTGAAAGTGTCATCACACCACCAATAAACAAATGATGTACACATTTATCTTTCTTGTTCAATTATGTCGATGAATATGGGGGCTGATCCTAAGCAAAATGTGAGTACCGTATTTACTCTATGTATTGGGACAGCTAAAAATAATTATTTTCACAGGTGTCCCAATTCTTCGAAAATGGGGAAAGAACACAGCCTGGTCTTGATTTGATGCTGAATAAAATTGTGTGTGATTCGTTTTTCATCACTATATACGAAAATCGCCGTCCAATTTCTTTTATATTTTCATTTTTTGCGTCCAAAACATAGCTTATGATCCCTCATTGGAACGTGCGCATTGCGCACGTTCCAATGAGGGATCATAAACTATGTTTTGGAAGCAAAAAATGAAAATTATTAGTTACTCAAGAATTTTTTTTATGAGTGTCGTCTGCTACTAGCGAAGGGTCAACTGGAAACAAATCTGAATGTCCCAAACTTTGGAGCATAAAAAAAATATAGTTTCTGGAAAAAATGTGTGTCCCAAATCATAGAGTGTCCCAATACATAGAGTAAATACGGTAGTATGTATTTCAGATGAATGGGATCCATTTCTATATCCCCTACCAACTTTTATTTCGTGGGGGATAATTATGTGGAAATTCAGATCAGGAGGAGATTACCTGGTTATGCATGTCGCCACTTAACAATTTGTTAACTGGTTGAGTGCTAGAAGCCACTATCATGGCTCTATTGAAAAAAGCTGGAAGCCACTTTAGAGGCTTTACACTGTATGCATTAGCTGATGTTTGATCTGCAGTAGAACAATATTTTATATAAAATTGTTTGGTTGCAATTTATTGGAGAGTGCCTATGGATACTCCAATAAATTGTAACAAAACAATTATTTATGAACAAAATCTCGCTAAATTAAGGCTACTCTTACTGATTGTGTGGTAAAGGTAAAAATACCTATGTTTCAAATCACCTTTCAAAAATAATTTAGCATTCAACCAGTTAATATGCACTTGCTGGTGATCAAAATCACAGCCTGGTCTTATATTTTCATTTTTTGCGTCCAAAACATTTTGATCACAAAATGGGGGTCGTCTGTCCATTTGTCTGCCTGTCTGTAACAATTTTGGACCTTTCGTATCTCAGTCAGTGGATGTTGGATTTAAATGATCTTTGGTATGCTGATAAACCACCATGGGGGAAAGGATATTCACAAGTAACAGGTTTTGTCCATTTATTTTCTACAGTTATGGACCTTTTTCCACTTTCTTTCAACTTAGAAGTCCCCTTTTTAGTAAATCACTTCTTGGCAGGGGATACCGTTGGTGTTGCATCTTGTTCAATTCAATTCAATTCAAAATCCTCTGCCTGATTTGATTCAACATGAAATTTGAGATTCTCAGGACCCACAGTATAAGCATAGTTGCTTAATGTGATATTAATTCTCAATAAACATAAAAACCAACACACATTACAAACTATTTACATACCTGGGAACATGGTGGCTCAGTGTTTATGAAATTGGACTTCAGACTGAAAGGTCCACAGTTCGATCCCCAGTCAGGGTAACTGTGTTTACCCTTGGGCAAGGCACTTAATCCTGATTACCCACGTGGGGGCACAGTGATGCTGTGTACTAATATTGCACTTCAATGGTGCTCTTGTCTTCAACCAATGCTAACCCTGCTTGTGTGGAGTTAGTACATTGGAAGTTTGATGGTTGCTTGGTGGTTCTCTCCCATACTTCAGCTTTCTCCACCTGTGAAACTGTCAGACACGAGGTGATCCTGGTTGTTGAAAGTGTCTTTAAACCCCAATCAATAAATAAATAAATTTACCAAATTTTTCAAATCCTTCCTGCATCAATGACATCTTTTCTTTACTTTGGGTAGCTTTTTGTTTTGAATGTCTCTCAAAACTCCCATGTAACAGTCTTCACTGAGACAACTTTGGGATGATCTTGACCTTTTCAAGGACACACTGTACATTTTCCAAATCTTTTCACAAAGTTTTTGATTCTTTTATCTTGAAAACTGAATTTATTTGGTGAGTAATGTTGAGGTCAAACCTGGAAATAAGCAGACTGTTGTCGAGAGAATGAGGTTCTCAGAGGGGGGAATTTGGTGATGCTACCCTGCAGAGCAGGATAGCATTACTAAATTTACCCTCTGTGATCCTCAGTCTGAATTATGGTCTCATGCCTAAACAGAAAGAGGTACCCAGAGGATAAATTGGGGGATTCTAGCCCACTGTATGAGTCCATGTCCTGAGCAAAAACCAACGGGAGCAAACATTTGCTCCCGGCATTCAGTTTACGAGAGTAATTGGCACCCATACACTTCAATCAGTTAAATTCCACTGGACCTTGTTTTTAACCCTTTACCTAACAAACAAACAAAATTCTTGAATAACTAATTTTTTTCCTTTTTTGTCTCAAAAACAAAGGTTATGACCCCTCTTTCGAATGAGCTCAATGATCATAACCTATGTTTTTGAGACAAAAAATATTAAAAATTAATTGGTGATTTTTGTGAATAGCGATGGCTGGTTTTTGCCATTACATTGGGTAAAGGGTTAATCATAAAACATCAACATCAATAACTCGAATAAGGTTTTGTGCATCAAATGGTTAATTGCTCATCAATAAACTAGTTACAAAGTGTTTTGAATGTCTTCATATCTTTATCTGTATATAGGGCAGTGCATCTCTTCATCATCAGGTATAATCTGAATATTGAGTATTTCTCATCGTCATTCACTGTAGCATGCTTAGAATTACTGTGATAAACCATTGATAATGTCATTAATGATGTCTTTTCAATCATCGAACCAAAGTGATTGTGGTCAAGATGCTCTCTGAATCACTACCCACCCCCATTTCATCTTGAAAAATACTAGAAACTTATAAGTTGTGGCAACAATTTTTAATTTGAAAAATCTGTAACAAGGGCAGAATTAAAACAAACACCATACAATATATGATTAGTGGAAACGTGATCACCAAACAATACCATAAATGTTCAAACAAGGACACTGTAATAACGAATGTTTTCATTGGCTAACCATTACCGGAAATACCAGGCAGCTTGCATAATTGTCCAATGTTATTGATCGATAGGGCATTTGTCGCCAGGAAAATGATGCATTCGATTGGCACTTCAGTTAATTCGGGTGCTTTCGATCATTGCACTGGTTAACTCATGTAATACACCTCTAATCCACATAATTCTTCATAATTTTCCAAGCGCAACCTTTTGCACCAGACTTTTGAAAATTACAGGTGCGAGTGCCCGGCTTAAAACATGAACTGGTGTATGGGATAGCAACAGAAAGTTCTCCCCCGGAGACCTCATTCTGCAAAATTTTTATTTCCAGACTTGGTTGTGGTATTGTTTGTGTGTGTGTGTCTGTACAACCTTTGACAATTTTTTTTTATTGTGATATCTCAAAATCAAAATATATTAAGATCATGAAACTTGTTTTATGCAATTCATCAGTCATTAGGACCAACAAAAAGTTTATTCTAGAATGACCATGACCTACTTTTGAAAGTTACAGGACAGATTATCCAAGGTTTTTTTTAATGATCTTTGATGGAAAAAAATAACCTCCCACAATTGCTGATGACTCGTTGATAAAGGGCACCAGCTCTGTATCAGGCCTCCATAGGATGCTGTATTCCATATATAAAAACATTCGGACAACTGGATCGGAAGAACAATATTTTTAAGAATATTCCTCATATTTCAACAAGTTTAAATAAAATTTGGGCTCCCATAGGGAACCCATATATGAACCCCCCATAGGGAACCCATATATGAACCCATACACCTTATTTGAACAAACTTAAATCTGGCCGCCATAAGGGTTCTGTATGCCAAATATGTGAACATTCTGACTGGTGGATCTGAAGAAGATTTTTAAAGAATTTTCCTCATATTATACTAAGTTAAAATTTGGACTCTTGTTTGAAGCCCAAATATGAATCGAGGGACATAATTTGAACAAACTTGAATTCGATCCATTTAAGGATACTGTATACCAAATTTATACCATGATTACCTATTCTACTATATATAAAAAGCTTATGACATAAATTTTGGCTTTACACACCAACCGTGATGAACACGCCAACAATGGGATTTCAGTAGTTAAAATTTACACTTACAGTGGAACTACATGCAAGTCGACCTTTGGTGACCTCACCTTGAATGCAAACTTGTCTAAATTTATCACTTGTTGCCTTGTGAAGAGTGAAATGACACCGGCGATTATTTATTACGTTTTTTAATAGGTTTACCTCGTAAGATATTAAAAATTAACAAACAAACGTTGTCTCATGTTAATAAAGCATCCATAACGCAAAATAGTATGTTATTAAAATGAAAAGACCCCGTAATTTGCGCGTTTCATTTTCTATTTCATTTGGTGATAAAATTTCAAGTGGAAGTACTGCCCACTGGTGCTCATGTAAACGAAAACAGATTCGCATGTGTGAATATTCATTTATTCAACATTTAAACTCTTATTAATCTGACGATGATGGTATAAATAAAATATACCCAAAGTAGCTTGGTGTACCATATGTTCATAACTCGTGGTTAACATTTGGTACACCAAGCTACTATGGGTATATTCTATATATATCAAAGATCGAAAGATTCTGACTGGTGGATCTGAAGAAGATTTTTCAAGAATTTTCCTTATATTACACTTAAGTTAATGAATCTGTTCACCCATAGGGAGCCCAAATAAGAACTCAGGGACTTGATTTGCACTGTCTTGAATCAGATCCCACTTGGGATGCTGTGTTTATATGGCAATGTCTGTCGGTCTGTGACCAACAAGCTTTAAACTCAATAATTTTCAAAATACTTGGTGGAATTAAATCATATTTAGTATGTAAGGGTATCTTATTGATGTCTAGCCCCATGATCAATGCAGGTGTTATTCAAAGTATTTTTATGAGAGTTATTGCCCTTTATGGACTTAGTTTCATTTTTAAAAACCATCACAGATTAGGTGAAAACTTTTCTAAAACATTTTTTTTTCTGTGAAGTTTCACACCTTACCATTTCCATGCACAAAAATATGACTTGTTTTTTTTTTACTTTTTATACAAGGCTTCAAAAGGGCAACATTCTAGGCACTCACTAGGATCGATTCAAAAAAGTCCTTGTGGGAACCCCGGAATGGGAAGTGAAGCAGTACTTGTTTACTATAGTAAACAAGCTCTGTTTTATGGGTAAATTAGGAGCTACCTGGGATGGAAGTCCTCTAAAATGGGCAACTGGGGTATAAACAATTGGCTGGACTTTACTTTATATCCATGTTGCAGTCACGATTGGCCATTGTGCAGAAATATGTGACCTTAAACACAAAAAAATAAATAAATAAGTACAATCAAAAAAAGCTATCAAATATAATTTTCCCAAGTTTTCACTGAGTTCTCAGCCTGTACAGAGCACCTGTGTAGCAGAATGGGCAATTTTATTTTGTACTTGTATGGAGGTACAGTAGCTCTATGGGGCTGTATGATTGAATTATTTCTGAGCATTCAGGGACAGAATTTTGTGAGAATCCAGAGAATCTCACAAATTTATTTCTGAACAGTAGAATAGAATGGTCATTATGTCATTTTGATTCGCGCAAATTTTTCCCGAATTCTGCTCCTGCCCTACTTACCGTTAGGCCCCACAAAGTAGATCTGTTTCTCAAGCCATTTTTGTAAAATTGCATGTGGGCAGGTGGTTTTTTATTTTATTTTTATAATTATTTCTTTTGCCTTCAAAAGTTCATGTTCTTGGGTTTGTTTTATGTTTTAGGCCTCATAATCTACAGTGCTGTATTTCGTAGTGCTGTATTTCGTGCCTTGAGTGCAAGAAGGCTTTGTAATGCTAAAGCATTGCAAAGTTTTGTTCACTCAAGGGACAAACTTATCAATTTTATTAACTTGGGTAAAATTTCAGACATAAAACATTTAATTATAATTTTTAGTCGAGTTGTGACGAAGTCAAACTCGACTTATAGTTTGGTGAATGGCGGGCGGGCGGGCGGGCGGGCGGGCGGGCGTAAACAATTGGTTTCCGGATGATAACTTGATAGTGGTTCAACTCACATTCATTAAACTTCATACATAGGTTGGTCTTGGTGGGAGGAAGAACCCTATTGATTTTGGACATGCTACGTCTACGGTCAAGGTCACAGTGACCTTGAACATAGTAAATCTTAAACAATTGGTTTCCGGATGATAACTTGATAACGGTTTAACTCACATTCATGAAACTTCATAGGTAGATTGGCCTTGGTGAGGGGAAGAACCCTATTGATTTTGGACTCGCTACGTCAAAGGTCAAGGTCACAGTGACCTTTAACATAGTATATTGCAACAATTGGTTTCCGGATGATAACTTGATAGTGGTTCAACCTAGAGTCATGAAACTTCATAGGTGTGTTGGCCTTGGTGCGAGGAAGAACCCTATTGATCTTGGACTCACCAGGTCAAAGGTCAAGGTCACAGTGACCTTGAACATAGTATATTGCTACAATTGGTTTCCGGATGATAACTTGATAGTGGTTCAACCTAGAGTCATGAAACTTTATAGGTGTGTTGGCCTTGGTGCGAGGAAGAACCCTATTGATCTTGGACTCACCAGGTCAAAGGTCAAGGTCACAGTGACCTTGAACATAGTATATCGCAACAATTGGTTTCCGGATGATAACTTGATAGTGGTTCAACCTAGAGTCATGAAACTTCATAGGTATGTTGGCCTTGGTGCGAGGAAGAACCCTATTGATCTTGGACTCACCAGGTCAAAGGTCAAGGTCACAGTGACCTTGAACATAGTATATCGCAACAATTGGTTTACGGATGATAACTTGATAGTGGTTCAACCTAGAGCCATGAAACTTTACAGGCGTGTTGGCCTTGGTGCGAGGAAGAACCCTATTGATGTTGGACTCACCAGGTCAAAGGTCAAGGTCACAGTGACCTTGAACATAGTATATCGCAACAATTGGTTTCCAGATGAGAACTTGATAGTGGTTCAACCTAGAGTCATGAAACTTCATAGGTGTATTGGCCTTGGTGCGAGGAAGAACCCTATTGACCTTGGACTCACCTGGTCAAAGGTCAAGGTCACAACTCGACATTGGATCTGTGATCCTGAGCGGCATTTTTTTAAGTTTGCTTTAGTTATAAAAAGTGAGCATATGGCAGCCAAAAGGACCATGTGGGAGGGCCTGAGAAACATTTTTAAAACTTTTTTTTAGTCCTTATTATGCTATTTTGTCATTCTATCATTGAGTGCCACATACGCATTTCAATAAAACAATTGTGCCAACCATATTGAAAATGTTATCAAGAAGTTGTTGTGCATTTTGCTCATATAATTTCTTCTGCATTTTTTGTTCAGTTACAATTTTGATCATCACTGTGGAAACTGTTGACAAATTCACTGTTTTTCTCTTCAGCAATTGTGAATATTATCGAATTAAAATAAATATTTTCAAAGTTATCGCTCTTGAGTTGTCACTGAATGTCACCAACAATAGAAATATATGTAGTTATGCGCACCATACAAAGTGGAGGCTTAGGCGAACTAGAAGACATGGGATAACATATTTCTATTTTTTAAAATTTTTATTTATTTCATCACGACAGTAGTTTAGTTTTTCGCTTGTCCAAGCACCTAAAAATACTTTCCAACTCTGTGTCACTGGGGAAACATTTTTAGGATTGGACCACAGGTGATTACACACAGGGAAGGGGCAAGGGCTCAGACTGTTGTCAGACTGGTGATTAGTGGTGACAGCTCTCTGCAGTCAATAACAATAACTTATTAGTGGTGACAGCTCTCTGCAGTCAATAACAATAACTACTCTTGGACACAACATTTATGTCATGCAAAGAATCAATAGTTTAAAAGGAAAGGTGCTGATTGGTAGAAGGTCCTAAAATGCTGAACCGTGATGCAACAGCAGATGGCTAGTACAGGACTTTCAATATACTGGGGAATTCTCTTTATTAATAGAATTAACCCTTCTGGTGACCACTAGTTCACACCTGCAGATTACATTTTCTAGATTATGACAGTCTCTCACGGCAATGTAACTTATGAAATTGAACATGCAGATTAAGGTTTAACCCTTTACCCAATGCAGACGATTTTAAAATTTATTATTTTAAATATAATCTTTTTAATTTTTTCAAAAAATTTCAACAAAACCATATCATGTGACCCTTCTTTGGAACGAGCTCGACCACAAACAGACCAGTTAATTACCTGATCTTTTTCAAATATTCTATGTAGCTTCGATGTGATATCTTGATAGAAGCTATAACATTTTTCTGAATTTTGTTTAAAAACATGGCTGCCAATCTTGGATTTGGCATATAAATTGTCAACAATTCCATTAGCACAGCCTACAGGGGGCATCCCCCACCAAATTTTTTTTCAGCTTTCATATGTAGGTTTGGTGTGATGTCTTTTCTGTAGAATTCAAATGAAAGACGGCTTTACTAAGACGTTCTATTTATTCAGTCCCTACTTGGTCAAGTTGAGCTGCAGTGTCATTGACACTTAAATTTCATTAAAATAATAAATTTTGATATTGTGTGTGTAGGAAAGAGTTAAGGACACATATCCTGCACATTGGCTAATCATGACCACAAACAGACCAGTCAATTGAAAACTGCAAGAGTTTGGTGGATAACTTGCAGATACTATATTACATGTACTAGTATATGCACTCTGAAGCCTCTAGTGAGTTTGATTGAGAAATAAATCTGTGGTGCTGAGTTTTCTTATTATCTTTCATTGACACAAAGTTATTGTCATCTGTAATTTAAAGCTAATACAGTGGGGCCCACTTAACTGGATATCTCTTAACTGAATAACCCTGTTAATTGATTATAATTTCCCAACACAAAACCATTACCATACCTTCAGTACAAATTTGACCTGTTAATTGAATATAGGTTATAAACTCCTGTTAATTGAATAAAAAATCTTGCAACCTGTCGAGAAATTACCCTGACTCACCCCAATTTTCCTTTGTTTATAGACCTATTTGGTCTCAATACATCGAATACATGCATTTAATCTATCATATCTTGTTTGACAGAGCTCATGGAGCTCTGTCAAACAAGATATAATAGAATAAATGGTAAGTTTATCTCAAGAATACAGGGAAGTGACACAATCCCTGTTAATTGAATACTCCTGTTAATTGAATAATTTTCATTGGCCAATTGGTTTGTCAATTAACAGGGTTCCACTGTAGATTTATAGACTAACAGAGCTGGTAAGAAAATGCAAGATTAGTCTTAACTGCACAAGGCCTTTCCAGTAAGTAAATGCTTGATAATTATAATGCTCTTCTTTGCAGATTACAAGATCGGTAACTGTGTAGTACTTGTAGTACTGTTACATGTTTGAAACACTTTGAATTTAATAAGGGAATTATTGCACCTTGCTGGATTGAGTTACCCTTTTATCATGTCTTGTCTTTCATAATGTGTTGTATAATATATGCTTCACAATCATGCCAACATTGTTCATTTCTGATGTAAAATTTAGTAAAGTAAATTGTACTTATTTTCAGCTATCTTAACCCCCTCCACACTAATATCAAAATAGCAACATTTCAAACATTAAGTTTTTTCCCATAATGCAACTAGGAATTGAACCAACTCAGTCTTGTTTGACAGAGCTACATGGGCAATCGGGATGAAGTGCCTTGCGCAAATACACAATGCAGTTACCCCTCACAGGGATCAAAGCGTGGACCTTTCAGTATGAAGATCACTGCTGTAACCACTAACCCACCGTGCTCCTCTGGAGAGAAGTTAGAGAACCACTGATCACTGGCGAGTAAATTTCAGGCTCTCCAATTTACCATCCTGGCATAAGCAGAGTTAGCACTGGCTGATGATAAATGTAACAACAGCTTGTACATCTACAGTCGATGTGCCGTATGCCCACAGTGTACTTGCCTTCAACCAAGGCTAACTAACCCTGCTTGTGCCAAGAAAATAAATTAGTGAGTATGACAATTACTTATCATTGCTCAGTGCTTCTCACTGGGTACTCCAGCTTCCTCCACTTGTAAATTTGTTCGAGAATGTAAGACCCAGACTGTTGAAAGTGTCATCACACCACCAATAAACAAATGATGTACACATTTATCTTTCTTGTTCAATTATGTCGATGAATATGGGGGCTGATCCTAAGCAAAATGTGAGTACCGTATTTACTCTATGTATTGGGACAGCTAAAAATAATTATTTTCACAGGTGTCCCAATTCTTCGAAAATGGGGAAAGAACACAGCCTGGTCTTGATTTGATGCTGAATAAAATTGTGTGTGATTCGTTTTTCATCACTATATACGAAAAAAAATCGCCGTCCAATTTCTTTTATATTTTCATTTTTTGCGTCCAAAACATAGCTTATGATCCCTTATTGGAACGTGCGCATTGCGCACGTTCCAATGAGGGATCATAAACTATGTTTTGGAAGCAAAAAATGAAAATTATTAGTTACTCAAGAATTTTTTTTATGAGTGTCGTCTGCTACTAGCGAAGGGTCAACTGGAAACAAATCTGAATGTCCTAAACTTTGGAGTATAAAAAAAATATAGTTTTCTGGAAAAAATGTGTGTCCCAAATCATAGAGTGTCCCAATACATAGAGTAAATACGGTAGTATGTATTTCAGATGAATGGGACCCATTTCTATATCCCCTACCAAACTTTATTTTGCGGGGGATAATTATGTGGAAATTCAGATCAGGAGGAGATTACCTGGTTATGCATGTCACCACTTCACAATTTGTTAACTGGTTGAGTGCTAGAAGCCACTATCATGGCTCTATTGAAAAAAGCTGGAAGCCACTTTAGAGGCTTTACACTGTATGCATTAGCTGATGTTTGATCTGCAGTAGAACAATATTTTATATAAAATTGTTTGGTTGCAATTTATTGGAGAGTGCCTATAGACACTCCAATAAATTGTAACAAAACAATTATTTATGAACAAAATATCGCTAAATTAAGGCTACTCTTACTGATTGTGTGGTAAAAATACCCATGTTTCAAATCACCTTTCAAAAATAATTTAGCATTCAACCAGTTAATATGCACTTGCTGGTGATCATGAATTCCGTCAAAATTGGTTCATAGATGTACAATTTCATAAAGATAAAAATCAACTGGGTTTTAAATCTAATTTCAAGAAAAGGAGATAACGTGGTATGAATAAACACAACTTGAAATTTGATCTCAAATTCGTATCCAAGCAACTGAGCAAAGTAGTTTACACTTAATGGTTATTCCAAAAAATGTATTTGTACAATTTGGTTGGAGAAATGTTTATAAGTGTTTTTTTCTGCATAACCTGTTGCTCAAATTTGTTGCTGCTTTGAAATAATCATCCGAGATAATCATCATTACTATGCCCTTCTAAAACTTAAATCCTTTCTCAAACCATGAGGTTAACTATATTGGACTATTTTTTTTAAATGGATGGATGAAAGGCAAAATTTCCTTGATTCGGACCCTAAGCAATCATTTATTTTGTTTTACAAAAGCATGAATGTACTATAATGCAAGCACAAAATTGGATGGAGCCCAATTTTTTTCTGACAAAATTTTTGGTGTCCAGGGAAAATCCTCCCTCACCGTCTGTGTATCCCTTGCCTGTATGACTGACTTAACCGTTTGAACCATAGCGGCCACTTTTCCAGCCAGGAACATGATACGTCATTATATAGGATGGCTGTTCAGTAAATGTGTGGGGTAGACCCATCAATATTTTCAAAGTGCAGCCCTGAGGCTGCACGTTGAAAATATTGATAGGTCTACCCCAAATAATGAATATGGACTCTTCCAAGTTCTTCCACTGAACTGGCATGGAAGATACCACTAGAGTTCAAAGGGTTAAAAAGAGATCAAAGATGGTTACAATACTGAAGAACACAATAGAGTTTATAAACTTTAATAGTCTTTTCAAATGGAAACAATCTGTAACAGTGCATCACATACAACAAATAAAAGGAAAATATACCTTTATACTGGTGCCCCACAAAGCATATGGTATAAAAGACTTTCCGAAAATGAAACCTTTACTTAACATATTTACCAGGTGCCTCTTGCAGATAACCGATTTGGTGGTGATGGGAGGGGGGTGGGGGGGAGATTTGTCTAGATTACCATGTCCCGACTCAACACAGTTCTCCAACTCCATCATCAAGCCTCAATGTAAGCCATCTGTCATTTGCAGAATGAGGTCCCCAGAGGGTGAATTTGTTGATGCTATCCCATACAGTGGGCCAGTTTATCCTCTGGGTACATCTTTCTGTTTTGGTTTGAGACCTTGATTCAGATAGACGTCCATAGAGGGTAAATTTAGTAATGCTACCCTGCTGTGCAGGAAAGCATCACCAAATTCACCCTCTAGGGCCTTCTTTTTGCAGATGACAGTCTGCTTATTTTCAGGCTGGTCCATCACCAGAGCATTGTCGGAAGCGTACTTAACTGGTTGAGTATAGGAAGCCCATATTTGGCTTTACTCTAAAGTGCAGGTACTACAACTCAAAGGCTTCAGACTCTGTGGATGTTCTTCATATTTTCTTTGAAGCTAAATTATTTAGTCTTCTATACGGATTTTCCTTGTTTCAGTTTATGGGAGAGTTCTCTTTTCATGCACTTGTCTGCTAGACGAGTGGTAGGAAATGTATTAAAAAAATCTGACCTTTTGTCCAAGTTTGGACATTTCCTGAAAATGCAATTCGTGAGAGGTCAAACACTTCTATAATGCCCTGACTCAATTGCATTTGAAGAGCAGGAAAAGTGCTGGATGGTATTATGATATTCAGGCTGTAGCCGGGAGCAAAATCAAAACCATCAGCAATACTATTAGATGCAGTAGCTGGTGTATCATAATACCATGTTTTGGGCTGGACTGGAAAATGTTGAGATTTTTTGTTTTTGCAAAATGGAAGGAAAATTACTCATCTTTTGGTTAAACGATCTGTTTTTAGGCTGAATTTTCAATAACTGTTCTGTGCCAAAATGGCAGAAATGTGGATTCCTAATCTGAAAGCTACCTAAACATTTTATTTGTCTGTAGTATTATGAGCATGTACTGCCATGAGTTACAATACTGGCTTCTAGCTCTTGAACTGGTTAATAAGCCTGAAATCTTAAGAATGAATTGATGCATGGGCACAAGAGAACAATTATCGATGACTTTCACCCTCAATTTTTATAAGAAATGTACTGTTAACTTCAAACCATGATAAAACTGTGAACCGCGATTTTATATGGCAATGTTGCAACTTTTATTTTAGGTGATATCGCCCACCACTAACCTCTTTTTCCTGGTGAAGTACTGTTCAGCCCTCTGACATATTTTCACACTAAATAAAATGCGAGGCACTGACAGACCTCCCACGTTCAGGTTAAAAAGACTACAGTGTGGTTAAAAACCAGGTTGGTATTCTTTACCTCAAGTAGACTGGCTGCAACTCTCTCTTGAAGGAATTCAGTGAGTTGTAGGATATGACCTGCTGATGTAAGGGGTTCCAAATATGGGTGGAGTCGGGGAAGAAGGAGGACTGCTGGTAAGTAGAGGTTCTGGCGGAGGAATTTCTTGCAACCTGAAGCATAATTCATTTCCTTGATTTAACCCTTAAGGGCCTGGAGATTTTTATACATTTTCACTATATTTTGAAAGTCTACCTCCTGTGGCTTTGCAATTGTTTCTAGTCAAGTCTTGGCTGCCTACAGAGGCAGCCAAGACTTGTCTAGAAACAACTGACAAGGTACTCCAAAAACAAGTTTTGAGTTACCCAAACAATGCATGTTGGGGCACCTGTTCCTTTGCTTAAAAACGTTATCAGAGTCAGAATTAGGCCCTTAAGGGTTAAGTCTAACTTCATATCTACTTTGAAGAATAACAAAATATGTTGTGCAGGGCCCTAGCATCCACACTCACACACACAAAAAAGACAAAACTGAAGAGAAAGGTGATGTAAATTGTTAATAAAACAATTTTAAAGAAAAACAATAAAACTTTGAACTTCTGACAAATGATTATTGAACTGGTACAGATTCCATGTTCGGCAGCAAAATTACATTGCATTTAACAGAGGAACACTTTATTGCTACTTATAAACGCTCCACTGTTATCATGTTGATTTGTTTAAGTTGAATAAACTGGCTTTCCTTAAGAGCTATTTTTGATCAAAACACAGGTTAAGTTAAAAAAAGCAGGATTTTCACGTCCCCACAATAACCCTGTGAGGCAAAGATGAAGATGATGAGAAACTAAAAATATGTTTTAAACTACCTGATCAGTCAGAATAAAGCACAGAAACACTGACTAAAGTAACCTGATTATAATACTCAAAACATAAATCTGTATACAGTATGTGTGGGGTGGATCAACACAAATAAAAGGTAGGCATCATAGTCTTTGCAATCAAATTGTGATGACAACTACTAAGGTGAGGTGTGATTAAACTATAAGGGGGCATTCAGTCTGACTAAATATAAACTTGACATCGAGGGATACAGAACTTATTACATATTTTTTTTTTATAAAGATCTGTGGAAAATATCAAAAGGTTAAGAAATTATGTCTTGGACAAGCAAATAGTTGGCATTGAATAAATTCTTATAGTCTAGAGAAACCAAATATTGTCCTGCGACCTTGATCTTGTAAGTACAGACTATTGGTGTATTATGATATACGCTACACCATCTACTCATACTCAAGCCTGGAAATAAGCATCACTAAATTCACCCTCTGTGAACTTCAGTCTGAATCAAGGTCTCAAGCTTGAACAGACAGAGGTATCCAGATGATAAATTGATCCATTGTATGGGATAACATCAGCAAATTCACCCTCTGGGGACCTCATTCTGCAAATGACAGATTGCTTATTTCCAAGTTTGCGCATAATATTTTCAAGGTTATTACTTGGTTAGTTTCAGATCAGTCGAGATATCCGCCTGAGGTAACTTAATATCAGCCTGAGACCAAAGGTTGAAGGCTGATGTCAAGTACCCAGGTTGAAATTAACTCAGCCAGTATGTTAGTTCACATTTACAACCTGTCCCATGACCAAGATGTGAGAATTGACAATTACTGGATTTGGAATATTTTTGTGTTGTTTCGTAATTGTCTATGACAGCACCTGTATTTATTTATTTATTGTTAGATTTTACCTACGGATCATTTGCCTTGACATTCAATGCACAATGGAACAGATTACAGTTCTATTTGTCTGTGGTCACAGCTTTAACCCTTGGCACTTTCGTAGTGCATCAGAATTTTCTCCCCTCACTTTTGTCTTGTTTAACTATGAATTTAAACAATCATATCTTGTTTAACAGACAGAGCTCAGTAGGCACTGTCAAACAAGGTATATTTGGATAAATATCAAACTGCATTATGGGGAAATATTCGCCACTGAAAACTTTGCCACTTTGACAAAGGAGTGCAGAGTGATGTAAGTGTTTGAGTGTAATTTATGTCAAGCAGATATTCCACCAGGCATTGTGCTTGGTCCGAGACTCTATAAAAATTTTTCTGAAGTCGACCCTGGCAGGAGTTGATCTCAGGGCTACCACACATATTTCTAATGTACAAATAAAGTACTGTGCTCAGAAAAGCTCACAAAAATTTTGATCCAATCGCCACTTGGTTGCGATCCGATCAAAGTACTCTTGCTACATACCTCCCCACAACACTTTTGAATCTCACCAGTCAAACAAAATTTCGAGAACACCAATTCTGAGTTGCTATTTTCATTTTTATGCTGCTTGATTTTGCAGTAATTTATTTACAAAATCTTGGCCCACTGGTGTAAGCGTGATCCAATTACAAAGTAGACTAAAGTATGCCCACGCATAGTACATGGACACGGGGTTGAAGAGCAAACTGTGATTTCTTGCTCATACATGAGCTGCGTCTGTAAGACACATATGATGCCCCTGCAAAGTCTACAACACCCAACCCATGTACCAAACAGGTGAAATTCTACAAAAAAATTTACCCAAATTCAACAACCTGTAATTTTGTGAAATACTGAAACAAATCAAAATCATACAATATGCATACCTCTGGTATATGTACAAACATCCTGTGGAATAAAAAAAAAGTCCTGGCTTGAAAACTGTGAGAGGAGTTAGCCGGACAAACAATGTACCCTAGATGCAGATGGACAGACGGGCAGTGGATGAATAGCAGATGGACAGTGGATGGACGGACAGACAGGGGTAAAATAATATGCCCCCTGACTGTTCGTCGTGGGGGCATAAAAAGACCACTTTTGTGATCACAGTACTATATGCTACCCTTTCACCACAGTAGTTGATTAACCCTCTGCTCACTGATGAGAAAATACCACAATTTCAAGCTATATATTTTTCCCTTCATGCAACTATGAATTGAACCAATTCAGTCTTGTTTGACAGAGCTCAATGAGCTCTGTCAAACAAGACTGAATTTGTTAAATTCCTTGTTAAATTCCTAGTTGCATCATGGGAAAATACTTCAGCATGAACTTTTTATATTTCGACATCAGAGTGCAGAGGGTTAATACATAACTTCAGAACACAGAATAAAAATGAATGCTATCAGTGTCAATACAGGTCTAAATGATATGTATATTTGAGATGACTAGATACTTTTTAAATTTCCAAAACAAAAACAGTGCCAATGAGGAGTTGAGAAACTCGCTTCAAAGTAAAGGGAGTTGAGTTCTGTGACAATATGTCCAAACAAAATTACGAATGAAATATGTCTATTAGCATTATATTTTCAACTCTGAATCTCAGTTTGCCCAGTTGAGAAACTTGCTTCAAAGTGAAGGGAGTTCTGCGATAACATATTAGAAACAAAATACGAATGAAGTCTTCCAGTTGGTAATATCTTGTCAACTCAGAATTTCAATCTGCCCACTTGAGAAACTTGCTTTAGAGTAAAGCATGTCAAATTGTGTGGCAGTACCTCAGAAACATGGTATGAGGTAAGTCATGCTGTTGGTAATAATAAATTGCCCAATCGAAAAATTGGCTTCAGAGTAAAGGGAGTAAGTTGTATAGCAAGAAGGGTCAGGATGTGAACACTAGCATTGATATGGGAGCAGCAGGGAGATCTGCCACATTACACGGGCCCCTGAAGGAGCACATGATTTTTGCCGTTTTAAAAAACTGTTGGTTGACCTATCGGATGACGGACCATTACTCACTACTGGCACAGGTGTGGGAAGGTTTTTTTAGTATGGTCCTCTGACACTGGTGAGAGGTGGGGGATATTAGGATTTGCTTCATTACTCACCAGGTTCCCATTCATATAAAAAGTCACATTCTTCATGAATGTGGGGGCCCCTACGGTCCAAGTCACACAAATTGTGATGTATAATTTTCATAATATTGTTGGCATTCCATAATGTGTTGTTTTGGACCACCGATTCTGGTCCACTGTTTTTAGCCAAAGTCTGAGAGACTCGCAGCAACAACATTTGAATGCCACCAGAACAAAAAAATGGTACCATCAATGATTCAGTAGTTGTATTTCATGTTTCTGATAAACACCAGTCCCTAAGGGTACCCTGGATGTGAAGCAGGACTTGTTTAATGTGGTAAACAAGCTCTGTTTCACTGGTAAAAAAGGACTTGGCCACCAAAGCCTGTGGTGGAAGTCCTCTAACATGGCCAACATGGGTATAAACGATTGGCTGGCCTTGTCTTTGTATCCATGTTGCAGTCAGGATTAGCCATTGCGTAGAAGTATGTGACCTTGACCATCAATAAATAAACAATACATAAGTAAATATGATTCACACCACAAATAGAATTAATTCTATTGACAGAAGACACAGAGAATGACAAAGATCAACCAGTTTGTTGGGTTGCCTTTGGACTTTCCTACATTGTATTGGGCAGTCTAACATTTCCAGGGTAATGAATATATGATGTACATAGAAGTACATGTTTGTTTATGTATATTTGGATCTAATGACAATTTCAATAGCCAGGGTCACATCGTGTCAGATGGAGGAAGCCGGAGTACCCAGAGAGAACCACTGAGCAGTGGAAAGCAACTGTCATACTCTCCATCTTATTAACCCAACACAAGCATAGTTCACAACAGTTGAAGGTAAATGCACCTTCGACGTACAGTATGTCTTAGTACACAGTGCTGCCACGCCCCCATGTGGGTAATTGGGATTAAGTGTATTGCCCAAGGACACAACAGACATGGCATGGTTCAGGATCGAACTGACGATTTTTCAGTTTAACGTCATTGCTCCAAACAATGAGCCACCACACTCCTATAGAAGTACTTGGAACTAAACGACCAAAAATGTATAGAAATAACTGAGCAGATAATTTATGGTAAAGAAAATGAAGAATTCCTTTTCTTGGCACCTGTTTTGTAAACAAATCAGGGGCTGGACACACACACACACACACCCCCTCCCCCTACTGATCATTGATTGCTTTTATTGCTTTGCATTATTGATACTCGCATGGCCCAAACCAACAATTGGTCAGTGGCCCGTATTTTGAAATTGGTGGCACTAAGTATTAATAAACACAGACCTGTTCATTATATGTTAAGTTCACTGAAGATCAATTTGTTTATACTGTGGTATTTAAGGTCATTTTTAATATCTATGGCTGCATGACAGAGTTCCTGCATGCAAGGATGGATAACATTCAAGGCCATTTCTAGATATTTTTCAGCATTATCTAAGGCCATACAAAAGACACAATCAATGATTTTCAAGGCCCCCACTTTCACTAGTTCTAACTAGGGCCCTTTAAGGGAAGTGGGAGGAGGGGGTAATGACCGAAGAGTCCTAGTTAGGATTATGCCTACATGAACTACTGCATATATTTATTTATTTATTGATGTTTAAGGAACATACTTATGCACAATGGTTAATCATGATCTGGACAGTTTTATGGGTGGAGGAAGCCGTAGTACCGGAAAGAACCACCGAGCATCGACGATCAACTGTCAGCTCCTCAACATTCTAAGAACAACTGCAAATGAAACTATATAGTTTATGATCACGCACTTTGTCCATGTTTTTATTTCAGGAATATTCAAGGCTTTTCAAAGCATTATGGCCCATTTTCAAGGATTTCAAGGCCTTGAATGGTCCATTGTCAAATTCAAGGCCATTCCTTGAATCCAAAGCCCTGACGGAACACAGTATGATGACAACAACATGAGTATAAAGTCGAGTTTTCACAATTATTTGTCAATGGTGATTTGTAACCCGCATATTTTTTTCAAATATACTGTTCCCCCCAACAAGGGGAGCCTTAGATTAGCAAGATTTTGTTCATAGTTGTTTTATAACAACTTATTGGAGAGTGCCCTCAGGCACTCTCCAATGAATTGTAACAAACAATTTTTTATCAATCTTTTTCTTGCTACTGCTGAACAAACAAGCTGATACATGCAATGCAAAGTCACTAAAGTGGCTTTCAGCACTTTTCAAAAGAGCCATGATAGTGGCTTCTAGCACTTAACCAGTTAATATATACTCATGCTGCCATCTTTAGAGGACTCACACCACAGGTGTGGGTGTCCAGGTTGTTTTGTACAACTGTAATCAGGCACAGTGCCACTGTGGGGTTCCCACGTACAGGGCTTAATAATGTCTACTGGAAATATTGTGTCAATTCCTTGCTGACACAAGTGTATTAATTGATTGCTTTACACAAAAATAGTCATTTAAATTTTGTTATTCTTCACTTTTTCTCTCCAAAGCATTATTGATAATGGACTTGTAAATGTTCATTTCAATGAAGGGATACATGTACATTTATTTATTGGTCATTAAGGTCACATAATTCTGCACAATGGCTAATCATGATTGCAACATGGATATAAAGTCAACTCCAAGGGATATATAAGCTACAGCTCAGAACGGTATGGAATGTAAGCTCTGAATACATTTGATACACTCTTTTCTCCTAATACAAAGTCTTTCAGACAGATCTTCTTTCAAGGATGTCTTTGCATACTTTACCCATCATTGGCAATGTTGTCTTCAGACAAAAAAAAACAAATATGCAATCCCACCCTCCCCCCAACAAAAAACTAAAAAAAATACTTAAATGATATGTACATCATGCTGACTAACATGAAATAACAAAAATTATACTGAATAATATTGCAAAAACAATAAAATAATATTTAACAGTAGTGGACATACATGTACATCCATCACATTCTGCTGAACCCTCTAGGGCCTATTTACGACTTTGACAAGATTACTGCCTCAAAACAGATGCCCTGACATGCAGGAAGCCCTGCAGACGGCAGATTAATTACCCTGTCAGTGGCTTCTAGTTTAGTCTTGGCTGCCTCTACAGACAGCCAAGATTTGACTCCAGATCAGTACTTGACAAGAAATCACTACAGAGCCACTGGTCTTAAAGTATGTGAGGTACTGTAAAGTCTCGTAAAAATTTCCGAGGCCCTTAAAGGTTATAAAGTTTAACAAATTTGAGCTTTCAACTATACAAGGCACTTGATTTCAAAATTTGCGAATGAACATATCTACTTTCTCTTTTCAAGCATGTGCAATATGTAGAGGGTGTAGAAACACTAAAACACGACTAAGTGGAGTTTCCACTCAAGCCTTAACTCTTATCATGCTGTGCAAAAAAAAAAAATTAAATTAAATAAATAAATAATTGATTCTCAGGCAATTTTTTTTTAAATCAGAGAGGGAGGGTTTTATTTTTGTTATTTTTCTCGTCCGTGAAGTGAGCATGTATTGAAAGGAGCATGGATTGTCTTCTCACAAACAGAATATATAGAATGTGCATAATTATACAAATTAACTCATTTAATTTTAATCCTCAGAGGCTATGACTTTGATCACTTTTACTGCAATAGAACAGGTGCATAAAAATAGGGGAACCTGCAACTTACATTCTAAGTGCCTTTGTAGTCATTTCTAGGCAAGTCTTGGCCTCCTATATAAGCAGGTCAGACTTGCCTAGAAACAACTGCAAAGTCACAAGATGCAGACGGTCTTTAGTCCGGCTTAAAAAAAAGTTAAAAATCTGTTTCTCAGGCCATCCCGCATTGTCCTTTTGGTTGCCGCATGGTCTTTTGGCTGTCGCATGCGCACCTTTTATAACCATTGCAAACTTTGAAAAAATAAAAATTAAATGGCTTATGTCTGATATTATACCCAAGTTAATAAAATTGATAAATTTGTTCCTTGAGTTCAACATGGCTTTGCAATGCTTTTTTTGTAATTTATTTTTTATTTTTGTAATTATTTCTTTGCCATCAAAAGTTCATGTTCTTGGTTTATATTACGCTGTAGGCCTCATAATCTACAGAATAGCATGTGTAGTGGTGTATTTCGTCCCTTGAGAGCAAAAAGGCTTTGCAATGTTAAAGCATCGCGAAGCACTGTTGCACTCAATGGACAAATTTACCAATTTTATTAACTTGGGTAATTATCAGACATAAACCATTTAATTTTTATTTTTTAAAGTTCACGCTGGTTATAAAAAGGGAGCATGCGGCGGTCAAAAGGACCATGAGGGAGGGCTTGAGAAACAGATTTTTTATTTTTTTAGGCCTTAATATACTTCTTTAAAACAAAAGTAAATGCAACTGGCCCAAAACATTTGTATCTTATTTGTTTAACAGAAGTTAATCTTTAAAATAATAATAAATGAATCCGCATTTTCATACAGTTGAAACTAGATGTCCTGTTACTGTATTGTGCACTTTTTTGAAGTAATAGCATGCTGAGTAAGTGCATTTTTTGTCCCTATCAACATTGTGCCCAACAATTCTATACTAGTAAATAGAGATCATTAACATAATTCGTATCCTCTACTGGGATACATGTATATGCAATGAGTAAACAGATGTTAAAATTTGACTGCATATACAGAATGAAGAGAGTGGATTACTACTTACTCGCATTGCAAAATATTCTCCACTCGAAAAGCATTTAGAATTGTTCATAACAGCATGGGGAACACTTGCAAACTTTCATCACATGGACCATTGGGTGCAACCCGGTGGTCCATGTGATGAAAGTTTGCAAGTACTTCTTGTGTCTTGTCATCAGAAATTGTAAATAATTATTGAGTGAAAAAATTATCCCACTGCGATTTCTTTCTGTTTGATCGGTTCAGTTCGTGGTTTCACTACTGACCTCGATAATAGCGCATTATATTTTGCGTTGCAGTGCAAAATGCTCTTGTGTATTTCAGACTACTTCATTCTTCTGCAGTAAGGCGCACATTAACTAATGAGCATTTTCTGAGCTAATTGTGACAGGACTTCTGGTTTTGACTGTATATGTACAAAATATATATGAAACATAGGGGTATTTTTGCCAATGAAAACTGTAGTTTCATCCAATGATCAACTTTTTTTAATTTTTAGAGGCCTTCAGAGAAACATTTGGCCATTCAAGCAACCTACAAATTTTCTGATAGGCAACCAAAGTTTCTGACAGACATGGTCATGTGTTTGGGGACACCCGCCTCTTTTGGATATTTTATAAATAAAACTTTGAAAAACGAAAATGAATCAAGAAGAAACAAAGAAAATAGCACCCAAATCAAAAAAATAATCAAGAAGAAACAAAGAAAATAGCACCCCAAATAATCAAGAAGAAACAAAGAAAATAGCACCCCAAATCAAAAAAATAATCAAGAAGAAACAAAGAAAATAGCACCCAAAATAATCAAGAAGAAACAAAGAAAACAGCACCCAAATCAAAAAAATAATCAAGAAGAAACAAAGAAAATAGCACCCCAAATAATCAAGAAGAAACAAAGAAAATAGCACCCAAATCAAAAAAATAATCAAGAAGAAACAAAGAAAATAGCACCCCAAATAATCAAGAAGAAACAAAGAAAATAGCACCCAAATCAAAAAAATAATCAAGAAGAAACAAAGAAAATAGCACCCAAAATAATCAAGAAGAAACAAAGAAAATAGCACCCAAATCAAAAAAATAATCAAGAAGAAACAAAGAAAATAGCACCCCAAATAATCAAGAAGAAACAAAGAAAATAGCACCCAAATCAAAAAAATAATCAAGAAGAAACAAAGAAAATAGCACCCAAAATCAAAAAAATAATCAAGAAGAAACAAAGAAAATAGCACCCAAAATAAAAAAAATCAATGTTTTTCATTTCTTTTCCATACAGTTTAGATTTAACAGTGGTATGGGCAGAAACACAAACAGAGAAATTTGGGTGGATCAAGGCCTTTTCAAAATTTTTGATCTGATTTTGTAATAACTGTATTGTCATGCCACTTTTTGAGGATCATATACATGTTGCAGTTTACAGAGAATCATTTCAAAGAATTCAAATTTTAAAGGCCCAAGAGTATTACATAACATTTCAATATGAGGGACTTTTAACATTAAATTTTACATACAAAACATCGTTATTTACAGTAATGTTACAAAACAAAATGTGGGAGAAAGGCAGAAACGACACCAGAATATGATTCTGAACTGATAATCATATTAGTGTGATCACAAATTATCCAACACTGGAATTACCACTACAGAGTTGCTCACTTAATTGGATACCTCTTTATTACGTGCCTGTTCCATGTAATCCCCATCTACAGCAACACTAAACCATGCAGAAAATGAGAATCTGTTCTGCACATATGTGAGGAACGGGAATCGTTGACAGACCATTTCTAAGTAGAAGTGAAATTTCACTGGAATTTTCTACAAATCGTGCAATGCAATTACAATTTGAATCGCTAGCTACAGCTGAAAATCATCCCCTGAGCTCCAAAGTGTTCTCTGTGCCAGTAGGAACATAGAACTCATTGGAACTCAGGGGACAAAATGGTAACACAGGGTCCCCTGGCAAATTTGGTTGGTGATAAAATGTGTTTTTTGTGTTGATAGTTGTCAAATGAAATGCTGAGTGTCCTTCTAATAATTTTTTTATAGACATGAAGACATGTAATAAACACAGAATGACACACGTGTGTGAATGGGTTAATCGATATGGCATGAGTGTCAGCTCAGAAGGATAGAACAAGAGGCTGTGGCCTCTCGTTGTATCCTACTGAGCTGGCACTCATGCCATATCGATTAACCCATTCACAAGCGTGTGTCGTTCTGTGCATTAGTGCGATCACAAATTAACCAACACTGAAATTACCACTACAGAGGAGCTCACTTAATTGTATACCTCTTAACCGAATAACCCTGTTAACTGAATATAACTTCCAAACTAAAAAAACATTTACAATACCTTCAGTACAAATCCGATCTGTTAATTGAATATGGGTTATTGAGTAAATATAGGTATTTAATCTATTATATCTTGTTTGACCAAGCTCCATGAGCTCCGTCAAACAAGTTGTAATAGAATAAATCTCAGTTCATCTCTAGAATAAGGAAAGTGACCAATTCCATGTTAATTGAAAACTCCTGTTAATTGATTAATTTTCTCTGGCAAAGTGGCCATTCGATTGACAGTTTCCCTGCATTAGCAAATTATTTATTTATTGGTGTTTAAGGTCACTTTCTGCACACATGACTATTTCATGACCACGACATTGGTATGAAGTTTAGCCAATCGCTAATACCTATGTTACCCATTTTAGAGGAATTCCTCTCCAGGTCCTATTTTACAAGTAAAGCAGAACTTGTTTACCACAGTACACAAGCACTACTCCAGTTCCCTGAGTCCACACAGTGTACTATTAGCAAATAATTTGGAACAATATTTTCCTGCAGCAAATGAAATATTAATGTTAAATTAAATACACTTGAAAAATAAACAGGGGGAGAAAATTTTAAAGAACTGATTCTCAGGCATTTTTGTTTTAAAACGAATGAGGGTGGGTGGTGTTTATTTTTATTCCTGATGGAATGGACCCCGATGCCTAAAATCCAATTGTGAGAGCTTAAAATTAATACTAGAGCTTCCATGTTGATTTCACTGATTGTCTTTTTTTTGTAACAGTGATCATTCAACACAAAATCTATATAGAACAACAAAAATGGAGATAAAAAATAATGAGTTTTTAACTGGTTGAGTGCTAGAAGCCACAATCATGCCTTTCAAAAAAAAAGAGGGTACCAGTGCAAAAGCCAACATTTTCTTTGCCCATGTTTATTCAGTCAAACATAAATAATAGTTCGTTTATTGAAATTTCTTTTATTACAAATTATTGGAGAGTGCCTGTTTTATTACAAATTATTGGAGAGTGTCTATTTGATGAATAAATTCAGACCACCAAAACTAATCTAGCCCTCAACCAGATAAATAAAAATTTATTTTGTACATACATATGAGAATCGGGTCGCAATTCGCAAAGAGAATAAGAATACTGTATAAAAGTATACCACATATTGCATTGCAAATCGCAATGAGATACCGATAAAATCACACCTTATGATAGTTTTAAACATTTTGAATTTGGAGTCCGAAATAAATATGAGGAATGCGAGCCGTAAAAACGACTGCGCCGCTGCCTGAGAATCAAAAGATTAATTTTGTTTAGCCTAAAGAGAAATCACATTTAACTCTACGCACACTGATGTCAAAATATCCAATTTTTCAGCAGCAGATTTTTCCCACAATGCAACCGAGAATTTAAAAATTTATATCTTGTTTGACAGAGCTCAATGAGCTCTGTCAAACAAGATATAATTTGTTAAATTTTTCATTCTGCATGGGCAATATAGAGTCAATGACATAAAATTTGAAATACTACCAGAGTGCTAGGAGTTAAAGGATACATAAAAGACTACACAAGGAAAAAAATGCTCAAAAAGAATAAATTTATACAAACATCATATAAATAAAACAAACATAGTAATTTGTTTTGTCCATAAAGCTATGATAAACTCGAGAGTTACTAAACCTTATATCATGATTGCTGTGTGTACTCAACATTAGCTGATACAATATTGACATTGAGAAATGTGCTAGGTCCACCATTTGTTGAATCTGACCAAAATATAAGAACGGCAAGGAAGAAGGCATCTGATTGATGATCATGCATCTGAGTGACATTATGACATTAATGAAATGCTTTGACACAAAACAGTGTCAAGCAAGAATGTAAACAGACCACAGAAGGTTGCATTTTTCTTTAAAAATATCAGCTTGTAACCTTGAATTTGGTGATTTATCCACTGTAAACCTCAATCTGAATCAAGGTCTCAGGCCTAAACAGAATGAGGTACCCAGAGGATAAAATGGGAAATTCTATCCCACAGAATGGGATAGCATCAGCAAATTCACCCTCTTTTACAAATGACAGATTACTTATTTCCAGGCTTGAATACATGCCATTTTCCTGATAATGGTTGGAGCAAGAGAGAGTGACATACTCTTCGAAGACATCACTGCAATTGGCTCCATTTCTAAATGCTGAACATATTATCGCATCCAATCCATAACTTGGTGAACACAGGAAGTCAGGAACATTATTATTCAGCAGATTTGATTCAAAAAGAATCGATTAGAGAATGGATTTGATGTAAAATTTCTAATTTGCAGAATCCTAAACAATGCATCTTAACCCTTTTCCCAACGAATTGCACGCATCCGCCCGCGTAATATGCAAATTCAGCAGTTGAAAAAATATTATGTTTCAAAAAATTTCAACAAAACCATATCATGTGACTCCTCGTTGGAATAAGCTCGTTCCAACGAGGGGTCACATGATATGGTTTTGTTGAAATTTTTTGAAAAATTTCAAAAAATGATATTTAAAATAATAAATTTTGATATCGTCTGCGTTGGGTAAAGGGTTAAAATACAGTGTCTGTTTATTATAATTGTTTTGAAAACTATCCAATTTCCAATGTTTCACACAAAATACCATATGGACAGTATTAGGGCTGCATGGTATTTGAAAGTGAATATCTGTATTCAAAACAACACTGTGATATACCGGTATATTGTAGACTTTGTTAGATATCTGGACGTAGTAATCAATACCCACTACACATACTGACAATTAGACCTAAAAAAGTTAAAAATCTGCTTCTCACACCCTCCTGCATGATTCTTTTGGCTGCCACATGCTCTCTTTTTATAACCAATGTAAACTTTAAAAAAATAAAAATTAAATGGTTTATTTCTGATATTTTAATAAAATTGATAAATTTGTTCCTTGAGTGCAGCAAGGCTTTGGGACGAAATACACAATCACCCATACTATTCTCTAGATTATGAGACCCAACACATAAAACAAACCAAGAACATGAACTTTTGATGGCAAAGAAATAATTGCAAAAATAAAAAATAAATTAAAAAACCACCCGTACAAATGCAATTATACAAACAATGGCCTCAAAAACAGAGGATCTACTTTGTAGGGCCTTACGTTCCGACTGCTAAACTAATCAAAATATAAATTATAAGTTCTTTATTCAGGCAAATTCAGTTCGAAAACGGAAATGAACAATTTTTTTATTTTGTTATTTCATTTTAAGATTTTTTAATTCAGTACTTACTCATCTAATATGAGTGCTGCATTTAAAAATCTTTCACAGAATTATGAAAAGAAGATTTAATTAAGCATGTGGTTTCTATGCTACAATCAGTGGATACATGGCCCTATCCAAGGAAATCTTTCTTTGTAGTCTGTACTGATACAAAGATGTTGCTATGAGACTAATGGTAAATCGGCACTAATAGGATTCAGACATCAATTAGTGAATTACTCAAATAAAGTTTAACTCTTAGCCTGCTGAGTATTTTCAAGGTATTTTTCATAAAATCTAGTCATGGCTACTTCACAGCAGCCATGATTACATTTGATAAAAAATTCATCCAAATTTAACTCAAGAAATCTTAGGTGAAAAAATCTATTCAATTTACAATTGGACAGTTTGATTAACCCTTTACCCAATGCAGATGATATCAAAATTTATTATTTTAAATATAATTTTTTAAAATTTTTCAAAAAATTTCAACAAAACCATATCATGTGACACCTCGTTGGAACGAGCTCAACAAGCTCGTTCCAACGTGGGGGTCACATGATATGGTTTTGTTGAAATTTTTTGAAAAATAATATTTTTTCAACTGCAGAATTTTGCATATTACGTGGGCGGATGCGGGCGATTCTTTGGGTAAAGTGTTAAATATGCACAAAGCTTACTTATTTCAGTGGCATGTTAAAATCATGTCTTGGGCAGGAATATCCACCAACAGCATGCAAGGAGTTAAGTTATGGGTATATCCTGTTTGTATTATATTTAGTTATTGTTCCTTTGTATATTATTCTGATAGCACACACAATCAGTTGTACAATGTAGGCCACCTAAAAATGCTGGACACAAAAAGTCTGCAAAGAAAACATAAAGAAAATACAGGAGTTTGATGCCAAGAGCGATTCCACTGGTTAATGGAAGGAGTGATTGACATGCACTTCATTACCAGTTTGGGAGGAGTTTGGACTAGGATTCAGTTGTTTTCTATGATTGACATGCACAATGACCTTGCAACATTGAATGAATTACACTATGTTATTTGATGACACTATCACATAGCTCGAAACAAGAACACTTCTATCCCGTGCAATAGTTTTAATTGCTGTTGTAAACTTATACTACAATTTTTTAAATAAATATATAAAATCGGGAACATGTTCTCAGATCAGGGAGAATTTGAAAGCAGCAAAATCAGAATATTTGGGGAAAGATAGAATATAGAATAATTGATTTGAGTTCAACATTTCCCCAACATTAATATGGCATTCAATGTCACGGTTACTTACGACATACCCGTATTTTAAAACAATGCTGTATTGATACAGTATCAATTACCGGTATACCGAGCAGCCCTAGACAATATTTATGTTTCGAAAAAGGTGCCTAGATATGGGTGAACAAAACAGTATTTGATACTTCTTAATTAACTGGTAGAGTGCTACATTTTTGTTTTTGGTTACCAAAATTTGTTCAGATGTCTTGGGCTTGTTACAATTAGGGGAAAATGCCACATAAATTTTGGCAAGGCAAATCCAGGAAGAAGAAATAAATTTCAGAGATAATGTGAACGACATCCACAGAATTTGAAAGATTTAAGTTGTGAAACCTGCATTAAAGAATGGAGCCCAAATATGGGCTTCCAACACTCAACCAGTCAACAAATGAAAAACTGAAATAAAATACTCCCTCACACATTGATTTGAAAAATGAACTGCATCAAAACCAAATGTACTTTTTTGGGCCTTGCAAATTTTTAGATGAGAAACCCAGAATTCAGCAGCTTATTTCGCAAGTTTCTTTTATTAAACTGGACTGTTGTGTTGTAATACACTGTTGGAAAAGGCTCAGAAAAAGTTGACAAATAAATACCATTAGAAATTTGAGTGAATTTTGATCTTCTATTTGTCAGCATTAAGCTATTAATCGCAATGACAAAAAAGTGGGTTTTTATCCTACTTGTTAATGCTGTAACAAATCCACAGGATATCAAAATCCATTAAATATTATTTTTTCAATTTTTTTCAAAGACTTTCAACAAGACCATATCATGACAAGTATGTTCCAATGACAGGGTCACATGATAATGGGTTTGTTGAAATTTTTTGAAAAATAATTTTTTTTGAAGTGCTTACTTTGTAAATCATGTGGGCGAACATAGCCGATTTGTTATGGAAAGGGATAAGAGGCAAAATAATCAGTGTTTGTCATCCCTTTATTGCTTCCATAAATTCACTATGGTACAGTTCCTAAATTACACCAGCAAAAAAATGAATCAAGTATTTCACAATTCAAATTGAGTATTCAGATGATATTTCTACCAGGCACTTTGACGACAACTGTTCTTGCCAGAACATCATAGCAGGTTCTTTTGTTCTTGAATAAAATCACAGTTAAAAATCCAGGAAAGAAAAATGCAATCATGAAGTTCTTTATGACAGATCTGACCAAGGCACTGAAAAATTAGAAAAAAATAAAACTATGTTTATAAGGATGCACTCATGGATCTATTTTTTATTAGATTCTTTAGGATGGAGACTTTTAGCATCAAAGGTAACATCTTTTGTACTAGTGATGAACCGATTATCAAAACTTGCTATGAACCGTTTACCAATTATTTCTCTGCTGATTATGCCAATTCTGATGGTTGAAATAGGATACAAAAGAAAATCTGTTGATGCCTGTTATACTCCAGAATTTCGTTGAAAAATCTCTAATTACGAAAGCTTAATACCCTATAAGTTCTCTGAGTATGCATGTTTAGTGCTGGGCAATATTAGCCAAAATAATATTTGCATTTTGGGGGGTTGGTGTGGGGGGAGAAGATCGTTATTAATGATACTATCACATGATATTGTTCTCTTGTGAAGATTGTGTGTTATTCCAGTAAATAGTGTTAATACAGTTTTGTGTAAGAATACAATACACTTGGCTGTATTAACCAGGAATATACTAAGCACACACACTTTGTGTCGTAATTGAATAATAACATTTTGATGTTAATGTGTGTTATGAAGTTGTATGATGCATGGTTTAGATACACATGCAACATGTCAGAATTTATTATTTAATGTTCATTTTTCAACTTGTTACCTCCCTTGATGTATTTCTCCAATGTTTACATGTACTCTGCAATCAACATTGGAGAGAAACATCAAGGGAGGTAAAAGAATTACAAAATGAACTTGACAAACTGAAAACAGTGTGCCCAACTCTGTACAGTTCTATATTAGTAAATTGAGATATTTAACATCATTCCTAACCTCCACTAAGATACATGTACAGGTAATGACATAAATAGATATTAAAATTCAACTGCATATACAGAATGAAGAGGATGGATCACTATTTAATCGCATTGCCATATATTCTCCACTCGAAAAGTATTTATAACTGTTCATAACAGCACAAGAAACACTTGCAAACTGTCATCACATGGACCACCGGGCAAACCCGGTGGTCCATGTAATGAAATCTGCAAGTGCTTCTTGTGCTTCGTCCTCAGAAATTATATATAACTACAAAGTGAAAAATCTATCCCACAGCGACTTAGCAGTAATCCACCCTCCACATACTGTTGTCTCAATATTTTCTTTCTGTTTTATCGGTTCATTTCTTGATTTCACTGTCGAACTCGCTAATAGCACATTATATTTTGTATTGCACAGTGTAAATGCTCGTTTAGTTCAGACTACTTCATTCTTCTGCAGAACTCATGAGCATTGTCTGCACTAATTGTGGCAGGATTTCTAGTTTCACCTGTTGAGGAAGCAAGATCTCAAGTCACATTTGTTGCAGCCACAGGTAGTGTATTGTGATCACAAAAGCAGATAGTGAATATCGATGGGATCATGATCCCTTCAAAATTCCCTGTCTGCTTATCTCTCGGCTGCTCTATTGAATCTCACCTATCAAAAAAGAAGAAATCAAGATCACAGAATCTGAGATGCTACCGTACTGATAAGGTATAAGCCCATAGTCGAAAACAAGAGCTCTTGCTGGAGGCAAATTATACTCCCACTGCAGTGCTGGACTGATGAAGCATAAACAAATTAAAAACAAAGTAAGGACCATGACTCTGTTGAAAAAATGTGGGCAACATTTTTATAACGTGCAGGAGTGGCTTGTCATAAGGATCCCTCAAACCAAATTTTACTGAATCCATCCATTCACTGGTAAGATATTGCTGTGGACAGATGGATGGACAGATTCACACACACATGCATGCACAGAATGGGTGCATGTAATCCAGTATATCCCCCATTCTCTTCGTGAGTGGGGGGTGTAGTAAGCCCACCTACCAGATTTTCAGTTTCAGAATACCCTCTTTGTTCATAAGCCCAGTCACTGACTTTGTAATGATAAGCATTAATGACAGCATATGCTGGTACAGGTAAAAAAGCTGTTACAGTGAAATAGAACCCCTTACCCAATGCACATGATATTGCAATCTGTAATTTTAATTATTTTTATTTAAAATGTTTTAAAAAATATCAACAAAACTATATCATGTGACCAAGCCTTGATATAAGCAGACTGTCATCTACAGAATGAGGTCCCCAGAGTGTGAATTTGGTAATGTTACCTGTACAGCAGAAATACTAAATTTACCCTCAGTGAACCTAAGTCTGATTCAAGGTCTTAGGACTTAACAGAAAGAGGCACCAAGAGGATAAATTGGGGTATTCTAGCCCACTCTTTGGGACAGAATCAGCAAATTCCCCCTTCAGGGGCGTCATTCTACAAATGACAGATTGCTTAGGCCACACAAAGTAGATTTTGTTTCTCAGGCCATTATTTGTAAAATTGCATGTGGGCGAGCATTTTTTTATTTATTTCTGTTATTATTACTCAGTGAACAAGCTTTACTTCACTATCCAAGGTTCCTACAGGGTACCATACACAATTGCACAATGTGCAAGTGACAGCCCTTTCTCTACAAGGAGTTGGTGTTATTGCCCACACCTGATAGCACTTGCAAACATATTGAATACTTGGGCAGAGAATGCCATGCCAATTTATCTGGGTAGGATTTGTCAAAGACTTATAGTCTCAACCATTATAATGAGATTGAACACATTTCATGCACACATTTTCGGTGCAGTAATTATTTTATAACCCTGTGGGTAAATGAAACACTACTGTCTAATGCATATATGTCTATGACCCAATTGTTGTCTTCAGTTTTATGGGTGGAGAAAGCCAGAGTACCCGGAGATAACCACTGAGCAAAGGTGAGCAACTGACAAATTCCCTAACGTACTAACTTCACACAAGCTGGGTTTGCCTTGGTTGAAGACAGATGCACCATCGACGTGCAATACACCTCAGTACACAGTGCCACCATGCCCACAAGTGGGTAATCGGGATGAAGTGCCTTGCCCAAGGACACAATGCAGCTACCACTTGGGGGCACGGTGACGCTATGTATTAAGGCATATTGCACGTATAGCTAGGATCGAACCATGGATCATTCAGTCTGAAGTGCAATGCTGTACCAATGAGCCACCGTGCTGCCTCTTGAATCTGATCCTCTTGCAGTATGCGTATATCATAAGATTCTGACCAGTGGTTCTGGAGAAGCTTTTCCTTTCAATTTTTTTGAATCCCCATACAGTGACCAATGACACCAGCTATTGCAATTATTTTTGCTGCCTGTTTGATTCGACTGTTACTGTTTAAAGCAAGAATCTTCTCTTCACAACATTAGATTCTCACTAATGCCAGATAATGCCCAGGCTGCACAATAAAAGGGGCAAAAATCCAAAGTTATTTATGAAATAATGTTCCCTAGTTTGTTATTCAATGATTGGTTCACTTTGATTTTTCATATCCCTATGATATTGGCATCGGTTTGTTTTTTCTGTATACTGCCCATCTCTAAAATCTACCTCCACTGGTTTAAGTGTAATGTGACTGACTTGTAATCTGATTGAGAAAGACACCACTTATTGTGATCACAATACTATAAAAACTAAATTTATCACTAAAATGTACAAAACTGACCAACTTCCTGTTAACCTTCCACACACTAATGTCAACATAATAAACTTTTAACCCTTAGGGGCCTAATTCTGACTTTGATAACATTTTAATGCAAAGAAACAGGTGCCCCAAAATGCATTGTTTAGGAAACTCAAAACTTGTTTTCCAAGTACCTTGTCAGTTGTTTCTGGGCAAGTCTTGGCTGCCTCTGTAGGCAGCCAAGACTTGACTAGAAACAACTGCAAAAGTGCAAATCCACTGGAGGAAGACTTTCAAAGTATAGCGAAAATGTATAAAAATCTCCAGACCCTTAAGGGTTTAGATGCCTTTTTTCCCATAAGGGTCTAATTCCCGTCTTTGATAACTTTTTAATGCAAAGGAACAGGTGCCCCAAACATGCATTGTTTGGGTAAACTCAAAACTTGTTTTCTGAGTACCTTGTCAGTTGTTTCTAGGCAAGTCTTGGCTGCCTCTGTAGACAGCCAAGACTTGACTAGAAACAACTGCAAATCCACTGGAGGTGGACTTCCAAAGTATAGCGAAAATGTATAAAAATCTTCAGGCCCTTGAGGGTTTAGATGCATTTTTTTCATATAATGCTAATATAGCAATTTGCAACTTGAAATTTAAACATTTCAACATCATTGCACCTGAACATTTTTTACTGGCATTTCAAGTTCAAGTAGTCATGTAATGGGGTTCCACTGTAAGGTTTAATGGTAATTTATACTATACCTGATCAATCCTATATTTTCTGCTGGGAAAACTTTGACATTCCCATTTGGCAAGTCTATTGCTCTTTCATAGGAGACTACCCTGAGACCTAACAGCCTTTTTCCAGGTGTTGCACCACCAACTTCATGAATTCCCTGCCGCAAACAAAGTGTCTGAAAAAAAATCAAATGCCACATTAAGAAATACAGTGCTGGAATTTCATCCATATTTCAAGGTTCACATGTCACAATGGTGTTGAAAATAATATGAATCAAATTTTCTCACAAAATTTAAGGTTTAGTAAATGGAGCTTGGCGTATTGGAATTGCAACTTCGGTTTCTGTATCAGTATCGGTATTTTATCAGTATTTTTAGGATCATTCACCTAGGTATTGGTAGCCTGTACAAATAAAAACTGGTATTTTTGGTACGCTGTTCAGCTACAGGGCACCAACCTACAGTAGTCAGCGACTCAGAATGCTCATTTTCAACTCATTGACTTGTGAGGACAGGACAAGTTAATTTAACAAATAAGTAATATTTGTCAAAATGATGAAATGGTGACAAACACTTGCCACTGGTCATTTGGTGTAACAAAAAGCTGAGAGAAAATACCCCTTGGTATTTTCTCTCAGCTTTATTGTTACATCAAATGACAGGTGACAAGTGCTTGTGAAAGACATGGACCATGGACTCCTCCTATAAGCCATTTTAGGAAATGTGCTCTTGTCTCATCTTCATTTTTTCAGCTAATGTCAGGAGTATCTTTCAAAACGGAAGCTTTGGTATTTTATGATTCCCTCAGTATGGTAAATCAGTATTGGCAAGATACCGATACTGAACGATATTTACGGTATACTGCCCATCTCTAGCAGTAAATAATTCAACTCCACCTCTACAGAACATATACAGTAATTTTGAAAGCATTTTTTGAGCGAATTGCAACTGGGTCACAATTTGGCTGAAAGTCTCTTTCCAGCTTTCTGTCCACAACAGTATCTCACCTATCAAATGAAAGTGTCAATGACACTGTAGCTCAACTTGTCAAGACAAAGACATGTACATGTATAGTATGTGACACAGCAATGACAAACATCTCGGTAATGACCTGATAACAAAGGTACATATAAAGTATTGTAACAGTCTGTACATAAATACTGACCGTTGCATGTAAAAAATGTATAGGTAAAGTATTGTAAAGGTGGGTGACAGTCAGATGCTAAACTAGAAAAAAATCTTTGAGTCCCAGAGTGGGTCTGACTGAACCCCAAAATATTTGTTCTCATAGCACAGTGATAACAAAGGAACCCCAAAACACACTCATTCCTGTCCCAAGGTGAAAACAAAGGTACCCAAGAAGTTTCGTGAAGATCAGTTCACAAATATGAGCTGTGTAGAAGTTGTGACAAAAAACTGATTGGACCTAATTTTGGTACAAAATGGCCACTGGCAGCCATCTTGAATTTTGGACCGCACCCAGAAACACTCGTTCTCGTCCCAAGGTGATAACAAAGGTACCCAAGAAGTTTTGTGAAGATCGGTTGATAAATACAGCCTCTAGCCAGAGCCGTATTGAGATGTGCACTTACAAATCAGAAATTCAAATTCAATTCAGAACTTTCATACAGAAGTTCTGTACAAAAGACTGATTGCACTAATTTTGGTACAAAATGTCTGCCGGTGGCCATCTTGAATTTCGGACCACACCCAAAAACACTCGTTCTCATCCCACGGTGATAACAAAGGTACCCAAGAACTTTCATAAAGATCGGTTTATAAATACGGCCTCTAGCCTGAGCCGTATAGAAGTTTTTGTACAAAAAACTGATTAGACCTAATTTCGGTACGAAATGGCCACTGGCAGCCATCTTGAATTTTGGACTGCACCCAGAAACACTCGTTCTCGTCCCAAGGTGATAACAAAGGTACCCAAGACGTTTTCGTGAAGATCGGTTCATAAATACAGACTCTAACCCGAGCCGTATTGACATGTGTACTTACTGTGTGTAAGTAGCACTGTAAAAATCAAAGTTCATCTAATTTGCATAATTTCGGCACGAGAAAAAAACCCGTATTATATGTGATGTATCCCATGGTACTAAACATTCACACAAAAAATTATTCAAATCAGCGCTTTCATATGGAAGTTCTGTGCAAAAATCTGATTGCACTAAATTTTGTACAAAATGGCTGCCATCGGCCATCTTGAATTTTGGACCGCACCCAAAAACACTCGTTCTTGTCCCACGGTGATAACAAAGGTACCCAAAGAGTTTCGTAAAGATCAGTTCATAAATACGGCCTCTAGCCCGAGCTGTATTGGCATTTGCACTTACAGTGCTGAAAGTAACACCAAAAAACATCAAAGTTAGTCTAATTTGCATAATTTACGCACGAGAAAAAAACCCGTATTATATGTGAGGTATCCCATGGTACTAAACATTCTTACAAAAAATTCTTCAAATCAGAGCTTTCATATGGAAGTTCTGTACAAAAAACAGATTTCTGCATCGTCGGTACAAAATGGCGGCTGGCAGCCATCTTAAATTTCGGACCGCACCCAAAAACACTCGTTCTCGTCCCACGGTCATAACAAAGGTACCCAAGAAGTTTCGTAAAGATCGGTTCATAAATACGGCCTCTAGCCCGGGCCGTATCCAATTGTTGACGGACAGACGGGCCATGGCATAAGCTCAAATTTGGCTTCGCCAAAGTTGAGCTAAAAAGCAAAAACATTGTATTTCAGTTGACATTTGGGGTTTTTTTTCTCTTGAATCACTCTTGATTTGAAAATATTTTGTCACTGAAATTTAAATCTACCTGTATAAATGTGAACAATCCCATGGTGATCCAACTGAAAAAGAGACAACTTTTATGATCACTGTACTGTAACAAACTGGGAAATGCAGCAGTAGCAGATTAATTTATTTATTTATACAGTACAGTAATAAAAAAAAAGTGGACAGAGAGTTTAGTCATAGTGATCTGGCTGAAATTCTTTGTCTGCTCACCTCAGCACAGCACTATAGAATCTCATCATTCGAATAAGAAATATGAGAATATTTTTGAATCTGAGATGCTATTTTCATTTGGTTTATTTTTTTGCAGTCTTGATTTCTTAGCATTTTATTTACGAAATTTCGACCCATTGGTCTGAGTGTGTTGCTATCAGATCACGATCTGAACGCAAAAAATACTGCTTTTGTAGGTTTTTAAAGACACTTTCGGCATCTGTGGCAATAGTAAGACTGAAACAAAAGTACAGTAGAACCCTCTTAATTGAAAAGACACTTTGCCAGTGAATATTATTCACTTAGCAGGAGTATTCAATTAACAGTGATTTGTTCATTTTCCTGTATTCTAGAGATACACTGAACATTTATTCTATCATATCCTGTTTCACAGAACTCATGGAGAAAACAGATTAAAAGCCTGTATTTGATGCAATGAAGCAAAAAAAAAGTCTATTTATTAATTTATTTATTGGGGCTTAAGGTCACATATTTCAGAACAATGGCTAACTGTGACCACAACATTATATAAAGTCAAGTGCAGGCAATTGTTTATACCCATGTTACGCACTTTAGAGGATTTCCACAAGAGGCATCGGTTAAAGGGTCATATTTTACCAGTAAAACACAGCTCATTTAAAATCACCTCTTTCGGAGTTAACTGCACCAATCTTGAAACTGGTCAATGCCTCCCTCCAGTCTGGCATTTTTCCGACAAGCATGAAACATGCTTTAGAAAAACCTCTTCTCAAAAAGCCAACACTTGACCCAGAGGTTCTGAAAAACTATCGACCGGTCTCTAATCTTCCATTTCTATCAAAGATTATTGAGCGTGCAGTGGCTTCTCAGCTGAATTCTCATTTGGCAGTCCATGGCCTAGCCAAAGTTAACCAATCTGCATACAGATCTAATTGCAGTACAGAAACGGCGCTTCTAAGGGTCCAAAATGATACTCTCCTATCCACGGACAGGCACAAACTAACATGTCTTGTTTTGTTGGATTTAAGCGCCGCTTTTGATACCATAGACCATAAAATACTTATTGAAAGACTGGCAGTGAGAACAGGCCTTACTGACCGAGCACTTAATTGGTTTTCATCGTACCTTAATGATCATACACAGAGTGTCCTTATTGGCAGTGAGTCGTCAGACAAGGTCACACTACATTTTGGCATCCCTCAAGGATCGGTGTTGGGTCCCCTACTGTACACTGTCTATGTCTTACCTCTTGGTGACATTATCCAAAGCCATGGCCTTGATTTTCATTTTTACACAGATGACACCCAGCTGTATATTAGTTTTACACATGCCTTTGAGCCTGAAGCATGCAGTAAGATTGAACTTTGTATTTCAGACAGCAAGGCATGGATGACTAAAAACTTTCTTAAATTGAACGATGACAAGACAGAAGTAATATATATAGGTCTACCTCATCAACTTTCAAAAATATCCAAAATATCCCTCAATATTGGAGGTTGTACGATAGAATCCAGTATTGAAACTTAGATTATTTCATGGATGAAAATTTGACTGCTGATTAACATATCAAACATGTCTCTCGCAGTGCATTTTTTCATGTCAGAAATATTAGCAAAATTCGACCCTTCATTGATATGCAGACGTCACAGTAGCTTGTCCACGCCTTTGTTATCAGTCGCCTCGACTACTGCAACTCTCTTCTGATTGGCTCTAAAACATCTATTCTTGAAAAACTACAGCACATCCAAAATTGTGTTGCACGGGTCATCACCAGAACTCAAAAGTACTGCCATATAACACCAGTACTCTCTGAGTTACACTGGCCACCCGTTAAGCAAAGAATTCAACTTAAAATTGTCCTTTTGGTGTTCAAGTGTATCTCGGGATCTGCACCATCCTACCTGTCTGATCTGCTTACCATCCACAAACCACCGAGGTCTCTTAGGTCATCAGGTCAACTCAATCTGGTTCAGCCCACATCTGAATTTACTAGTGCTGGTGATAGGGCCTTTGCAGTTGCTGGCCCAAGGCTCTGGAATTCTCTTCCAATCGACATAAAAAATAGTAAATCTCTTGAATCATTCAAGTCTGGTACTAAAACCTACTTTTTTCGTAAGGCATTTCCTTCAGTGGTCTTTTAATTTTGGTCATAAACTGACATCACCAGGTGTGTGAGTGTGACTGAGTCAGTGAGGATTGCCTCGTTACTCGTCAAGTCACACTCACATACTTGTTTTGGTAAAGTTGAAGTTTGTTTTTTTATTTTGTTTTAATTCAATACCCTTTTCTTTTAGGTTCTGTCACTTTTATCGCCACGATATAGCCTTGTTGCTGATGTGGCATTGGGCAGCAATAAATGATAATAGTGATCCATGTGTCAATGTATCTGTGAGAGAATATGTGTGTGTATGTACGTATGCAATTATTGTGCAGCCATTGAGCACCGTGTTCGGATTCTAGGCTTTAAAATTATTATTATTAAATTATTATTACCACAGTAAATAAACAAGCAGTGTTTCACTTTCCAGGGTACCCATGGAGGAAAATGAAAAATTTAACCCTTTACCCAACGTAACGGCCAAAACCGGCCAGCGCTATTCTCAAAAATCGCCAATTAATTTTCATTATTTTTTTCATTTTTTATCTCAAAAACATAGGTTATGACCCCTCATTGGAACGAGCTCGTCGAGCTCGTTCCAATGAGGGGTCATAACCTATGTTTTTGAGACAAAAAATGAAAAAAATTAGTTATTCAAGAATTTTTTTTTCAAGTGTCGTCTGCTTTTCATGTTAGGTAAAGGGTTCAAGTAATTTGTATATTTTTTATACTTACCAATGACCCAGACTTAGCTGGTGCAAACTGAATAATGTTGTCCGAAGACGGTAAAGCCTTAATAATAATAGGCTCCGGCTGTCTATCCAGAATGTGGTTCTTAGCCAAGAATCCAACTTCTGTAGTAAGAATAATAGATTACCCACACTACGGAAATGGGAATCTTCTACAGATAATGCATGAAGCTCACTAACTCTTCTAGCAGAAGCAAAGGTTAAGAGAAAGGCCGTTTTATAAATAAGGAATTTAAATTCTACTTCAGCTAATGGCTCAAAAGGAACTGCCTGTAGTTTCAAGAAAACCCAAGCCAAATTCCATTTAGGAATTAATTTGAGGGTTATAGGCCCATTGATAGAGAAATTTCTAACTAGCATAGATAAAGAAAGATCGGATCCAATAGCCAATTTATCATGATAGGCATATGTGTCAGATAACATAGACCTAAATAGTAACGTGCTGCAGTTTTAATACGTCAAAAAGGTGGACCAAAAAATTGGCAACTGATCCGCACACCAACGGAAGACTCTCCACTTAGACGCATAATTTAATGAAGAGGAGGTCCTACAGAAATTGCATCCACTGCTCATCCTGAAAACTGCTTTCCATGCACAACGGAAATACGTGAAGGTTGATACCTTCCGTGTTGTGATGCAGTGCGTGGGACTTCCCCTGATACAGAAAGTCCTTGAGAGGAGGAAGCTTCTGAGGAATGTCCCACAACAGACATCCGATGAGATTGATCCAAGGTTTCTGAGTTGACAGAGATGCTACCAGTAGAATCTGGCAATGAGACTGGTTGATTTTCAACAGAATCTGCTGAATAAGTGGAGTTGGAGGAAATGCATATCCTGCTATTCCATTCCATGAGATCAACAGAGCGTCTACCACATACGCCTGAGAATCCGGACATGGTGACACGAACGTCGGAATCTGATTGTTCAGGTTCGTGGCAAAAGATCTATTATGGGACGATTCCACTGGTAGCAATTCTGCCTGAAGACACGTCTGTTGAGAGTCCACTCCGAGGGCAACAGGCGACCTTTCCTTGAGAGTGAGTCTGCTACTACTTTCAGAAGACATGGAATATGACAGACTGAGAATAGTCAATTTGAATAGAGGAATTGAATGAGTGCCGCCCTGGTTCCAAAGATTCGCCAATATTGTGGAATTGTCTGATAAAATCTGAACATGGACGTTCGCTACGTGAACAACAGACATCATCTCTTTGATGCTTATGTGTTTCTCCAGGAACCAAAGGCCCTGACACTTCAGGTCTGCAGGAATTAGGGATGCACTCCAACCCGTCAGACTGCGTCCGTCATAATAGTGAAGACCGGATCCGGTACTTGAAACGGAACTCCCTCAGTCAACCATTGAAGGACCACCCAAATCTGCACCTTTTGTTTTACTAGGTCTGTTAAAACAATCTGGCTTTTGAGCGAAGGCGTCTTGACACTGCAGTTCTGAATGACGAAAATCTGGAGAGGACACATGTATAAGCGGCCTAGTGGAATCAGCTCCGCAGCCGCTCTGCACAGTCCCATCAATCTCATAAACTCCCTTGCTAATACTGTGAGAGAGTTTAGGAGAAAGCGGGCATAACAACTGACTAGCTTTGCCCTGGTTGCAGGAAAATGAACCAGATTGTTGTGAGTCTCGAAACTCATTCCTAAGTGAATGATGCACCTGGACAGAGTTTACAATGAAACAGAGACACTGGAATAACAAAAGCAGACTCTGCACATCGTTCTAAAGTGTGCTTTTGTTGCCATATCTCTGAGGAATGTCGTCCAAGTAAGCTGACGTTATTACTGCTGAATGAGCTTGGAAATAAGACATGACCAAGTTCATTATTTGAGTGAAAGACCAAGAAGCACATCGCTTTGAACTGGTAAACCTTCCCTTGAACGGCAAAGCACATATACTTTCTGAATGCCGGATGGACCAGGACATAAAAGTATGCATCCTTTAGGTCTATGCTTGCTGCAAAATCGTTCACTCGAATGCTCGCTCTTACAGACTGAATGGTTTCCATGTAAAACTTTGGAGCTATTATCAATTTGTTTATCCAGCTCAAGTCTATAACCGGTCGGAACAAGCCGTCTGGCTTTGGCACAAAAAACAAATGACTGTAAAATCCCGGAGAATTGGGATTCTCTATGACCTCTATTGCTTCCTTTACTAGGAGAGATTTAACTTCTGAAAGAAGAGACTCTCTCTGAAGGATTCGCCGGAAGATTTTTCCAATGCGGACTTCTTGTAAGTGGAGGCTTTGATTGGAATGATAGACGAAGACCCGTTTCGACTACATTCCTCACCCACTGATCTTCCGTTATTTCCATCCAGTTTGTTGCAAAGTTTGATAACCTTCCGCCAACTGGAGAGCAACAGAGGTCTATTACATCATGTGTATGACTTACGAGGCTTCCGGGAAGAGAAACTACATCCTCCCGTGAAGCACCTTGCACCGTTGGCTAAGAGGCATCTGACTTAACATCCCTGTAAGACTTATGCCCCTTACCAGAGTCACTAGATTGATGGTTTCCCGAATATCCATCCAAGGGTTTCTTAGAACCATGCAAGGAGCCCCTCCTTCGACGACTGCGAAACGGAGCGTCCTCGCCTACCACGTCCAGCAGATGCCTGCTGCTATGAAACTGACCTTAGCAACAAAGTGCTGATGGCTTTTTTGGTAGTTTCCTCCTACATGAAGGATAACTTATTATCAAACAAGGTATGACTGGAAACCGGCGCAACTCTGAGAGAGCTTTTCACTCGATCATCTATCAATGAGGATGATGCTAAGACTCCATCATGTCTAACCAACTCCAAATTTGCCAGTTAAAGGCGTAGAGTGATACGTGGCATACATTACTGCCCTAGAAAGAACTCTGAGTGACGTGTTAATGTCGTCAAACTCCTTTTCAATGAGACGGTGAGCCAGAGTCCTGGTGATATGATCTGTGTAAGACACAGCATCCAGAACTGCCCGACTGGAATCAATAGAAGATTCCAGCACCTCGGAACGGAATTGAATGATGTGGGTAGCAAGATATCTAGATCCGAAGCCTGCTCATCCAATTGCAGAGGAGCTCTCTGAACATCTTCTCCTACCATTTTTAAATAACGCGGTCCAGGAAACGGTATTTGCAGAGAAGTTGTAGATAAGAAACCGCCTTTCTTTTTAGTATTTGCTAGGCTAAAGATAGCATCTTCAAGCAGGCCAAAGGCCTCCGACACATGAACAGATTGACCCGGGAAGGAAAGAACTTCCTCTTTCCTCCTCAAGGTGTCCTTATCTAAAGAAGATAGCGGTTTCCGCCAAGCTGACGCAGCTTGTTGATCAGATGGAACAAGATATGGGAAGAACTGATGAATGAAATTCATAGTCTTCATGTGCTGTTCCGAAAAGGATGGAGAATTCTCCTCTGCAACCCTTTCTTCATCCGACTGATCCACCTGTGAATTGTAGTCAACTCCATCTGAATGAACAGATGACGGGACTGACCCAGCACCGTCCGACAGCTCACTACCGGAGTCTGTTGGCTGTGGGGAAGCTGCGATAAGCTGTGCAATCTGCAAGAGCAGGTCCGTAACAGAGGCTTGCGGAGCAGCGGTCTTGTTTTTTTTTGCAGCATGCTGCTTGCATGAAGGAGATCTGGTGCCAGATCTTTTCGATGAATGTCCGTATGTGCAAGCCTCGAACCACTAGCTACAGGTTGGCCCGACTTCGGTGGCGAAGACTGGGAACGTCTTCGTGAAACAGCATGAACATCCAAAGTAGGACAGCTAATGAGCAGTCTAATGTGCTTTGCCAATGAAGAGGAAGAAGCCATAGCTGCCGCCGGCACCGGCTGCAGTGTAAAAGGAGGATCCCGAACTGCAAGCGAGGACGTTAGTTCTGACTCAGTGAAGTTTCTTGCAGCGGAAACAGTCGACCCGACTGCGGACGGGATGGAGAGGGTTCTCCAGCTCACTATCTAACCCCAGATATCGCCAAGCATCCCCATGAGAAACTTGCAGGTTTCTTCCCCTTTGCCATCATCGCTGGGTGAGCTTTTATTTTTGAGGTGCTTGCTCGACCACATCTACATTCTCCTTGACCGCTATGGACTTACCCAGTGTCCCAACTGCCACTAACAGGGTAACCACTTCAACGGTCGAGTTAGCTGCTTGCAAAGGATTAAATCCACTAAATAGCGGCCTTATGCCTTGTCTAATATTCATGAGAACCTTTGCTCATCAGAGCGGGACGATGGTACATTATGGATGGATGTCGACATACCATCACCATGTTCTTGTTCTTCTGAAAACTAAACTGAAAGACTAGAATTAGCCTGCGGTGAAAGTTCTGTCATCGGAACTTCACCGCCCACCACGTAGGGTGACTCCTGCTTCCAACGTTTGGCATCCCAAACTTCACAGGTTGTACAAGTATCAGTAGGAGTGCAGTGACTACAGGCAAGACAACAAGCATGTAAATCTGCGGAAGACTTCCTGGACTTACACTTGGAACAAAAAGTTTTCATTTTGAATTCAAAGCCAAAATCAAAGTCTGCTGCACTCCAAAGACATAACATATAATTTAGACATAACAAGGAAACATGAAATAGACAATCAAAAACATTTCAAAAGAAATAGAAACAAAAATTTGGATTTTTTTTTAAATAAAACCTAAATACCCCAAGGGAACCTCATGAGCCCAAGGGCATCCCAGTAGAGCCTAAGTGTGGACAAGCACTACATAAATAAAGCTAGCTACCAGAATAATTAATGATATGTATCCTACTATAAATACAATAACTGTGCTGTACTAGATACTGATATAATACATATTTAAAACGTTGTTAGACAGAAAACAACGTCAAGAAGAACTAGATGGTGCCATTTGTGTGCGAAGCACACTATAGTATATCCCCGCATTTGCACTTTCCTTTTTGGTTAGTGCAGGATACAGACTTGGATAAAAAGGCTTCACGCATGTGTGTGATTTAAAATGATAAAACAGTATTTAATTTCCTTCTGAAGACTCACATGTGAAACTACTTCAATATTTCAAACAAGATACTTCACCCAACATGATGTATAAAGGGTAGTGTTCTGATCACATCATTGTCACATGATTGAAAAACCACTTGGACCCAAATCAAAATTCCAAAACCTTCATGCACATCTACAGATGCTATCTGAACATGTTAACATGGTTTAAACGTTTCGAATTCAATACCCTAAGAGCCTTTGAGCGGACAAAGATTTTCTAAGGATAAAAGTGGTTCCACTGGAACCACTTGGACCCAAATAAAAATTCCGAAACCTTCATGCACATCTACAGATGCTATCTGAACATGTTAACATGGTTTAAATGTTTCGAATTCAATACCCTAAGAGCCTTTGAGCGGACAAAGATTTTCTGAGGGTAAAAGTGGTTCCACTGGAACCACTTGGACCCAAATGAAAATTCCAAAACCTTCATGCACATCTACAGATGCTATCTGAACATGTTAACATGGTTTAAACATTTCGAATTCAATACCCTAAGAGCCTTTGAGCGGACAAAGATTTTGTAAGGATAAAAGTGGTTCCACTGGAACCACTTGGACCCAAATCAAAATTCCAAAACCTTCATGCACATCTACAGATGCTATCTGAACATGTTAACATGGTTTAAACGTTTCGAATTCAATACCCTAAGAAACTTTGAGCGGACAAAGATTTTCTAAGGATCAAAGTGGTTCCACTGGAACCACCTGGAACAAAATCAAAATTCCAAAACCTTCATGCACATCTACAGATGCTACCTGAACATGTTAACATGGTTTAAATGTTTCGAATTCAATACCCTAAGAGCCTTTGAGCGGACAAAGATTTTCTGAGGGTAAAAGTGGTTCCACTGGAACCACTTGGACCCAAATCAAAATTCCGAAACCTTCATGCACATCTACAGATGCTATCTGAACATGTTAACATGGTTTAAAAGTTTCGAATTCAATACCCTAAGAACCTTTGAGCGGACAAAGATTTTCTAAGGATAAAAGTGGTTCCACTGGAACCACTTGGACCCAAATCAAAATTCCGAAACCTTCATGCACATCTACAGATGCTATCTGAACATGTTAACATGGTTTAAACGTATCGAATTCAATACCCTAAGAACCTTTGAGCGGACAAAGATTTTTTAAGGATAAAAATGGTTCCACTGGAACCACTTGGAACCAAATCAAAATCCCGAAACCTTCATGCACATGTACTGGTGATACCTGAACACATTAGTATAGTTTAAACATTAATGCAAGTGAATGTAACACCGGACGGACGGACGGACGGACGGACGGACGGACGGAGATAACGACAATATCCCCGACGAAAGCGGGGATAAAAATGGGAAACTAACTCCCAAGAAATTTGATAAAAAATTTCAATAAAAAGCCCAAATAGCTTGGGAGTTTAACAGGAGAGTTCAGGAAAGGTGAGGGAAGGAACATTTAACAAACAGTAGTGAAATCATTAGCAAGAATAATGACGTTTAGGCGCATATCCTGAAAATGGGAAACATGAATAATTTGAAATAAATATTTCAAAGTTACAGCTCTGAACGTCAAAAACCACCATTGTTTTTCTGTTTGTTTTTTTTTTATTAGGGTTTAACGACACATTAACAGCCAGGGTCATATCATGTCGGTGACAGTTTTACGGGTGGAGGAAGCCGGAGTACCCGGAGAGAACCACCAAGCAACGATGAGCAGCTGTCAGCTCTCCAACATTGTAACTCTGAACTCTGCACCGCAGCACAGGCAGGGTTAGATTGGTTGAAGACATGCACACCATCAACATGCAGTACGCCTTAATACACAGTGTCATTGTGCCTCCATTTAGGCAAATGGGGTTAAGTGCCTTGCCCAAGGACACAACGCGGGAGCACAAATCAGTTGCTGAAATGGTCACCCATCCAACTACTAACCACGCTCGATGTTGCTTAACTTCGGTGATTTGACGAGAACTGGTTATCGCAACGCCCCCAGACATGGAAAATATTTTAGTATGGAAATTACATTCAATTAAAAGGGTTATTCAGTTAAAAGATATTCATTTAAGGGGGATCCACTGTATAAAGCAAGTTTACCCAATCATGCTGCCCACTGAAAGGACCAATTCACTAGTGGACACTGCCAAACGAATTTGTAAAAATGGACAAAAGCAAATAAAACAACCCAACTTGTTTACCACAGTAACCTAGCAGAGCATCACATTTTAGGGTTCATACAAAGAAATGAAATCAGCATTTTTTTTATAAATAATTGTTTGTTCACATCAATTTGTTTTAAAATTTATTTTCTTTTTTATGCTTAGTAGATGTCACTGGGACAAGCTCAAATACTACCCAAGAAACTTTCTTTGAATGATCTTGAATCTACACCACTAAAGGAAATCGAGTACCAAAATGAAAAAAACCTAAAGGGGTATCTCCCAAAGATAGCGCATGTATAACTTATTTCAATTTAGCCCAGTTGTTCTGAAGAAGACTGAAATGTAAAAGTTAACAGACATTAGACAAGACACAGTGATGGTGACAGCCCACTCTAACTTTCAGTCAGGTGAGGTAAAAAAAAAACCTTGACATTTGATATTGGTATAAACAAAAAATTCATTGTAAAGCATGTAGCGATATGACTTACTTCTATCACAGTCACACAAATTCTATTAACAATTTCTAAGGCAATAACTTCTGAGGTATAGGCAAAAGCTTGCTCCAAGTCAATGTCATCTAGTGAAAATAATACCCGATAATCCAGATCATATCTCTCAATTTCTCTGCAAAAAAATTTATATATATTGAATGCCAACTCAGTATTTTGTTAAACAAGACACATTAAAATAGGGCTTCACGGTATATCGATAAACCGATATATACCGGTATTCAAACCAATATCGATTGAATACCATTAATTACAAAAATACTGGTTTATCGTCATTACAAAAATACTGGTTTATCGTCATTATTTATTTACCCACAATTTAATTTTTAAGATGTCTTGAGTTTTTTAACGAATGAATAATATTATCCATGAATCCAAGGAAATGTCTGCTTGTGCCCTCGTAATATACAAATTCAGCAGTTGAAAAAATAATTTTCAAAAATTTCAACAAAACTATATCATGTGACCCCTCATTGGAATGAGCTCGTTGAGCTCATTCCAATGAGTGGTCACATGATATAGTTTTGTTGAAATTTTTTAAAATAAATTTTGATATCGTCTGCGTTGGGTAAAGGTTTTTCGAACCGCATCATCAAGGCATGCTAATTCGTTCCGACTGTGATGCCTCGAGTCTCAATTGTGGTACTTGTGTTCATATATCTGAACAGTTTTCGATATAACGGTATACCACGGTATTTTTTTTTAATACCAATACCGGTATTCAGTTTTGAATATTGTGCAGCCCTACATTAAAACCCTGTTTAACCCTTACGTTCTCAGATTAATACATACTGTAGATATATTTACATAGCTGCAGATGTACAGGCAGCCAACAATGATGTAAAAACACTGTCAAGATGGTAGAGTTCTCAAGGAAGAAAACAATTGGACCAACTTTTTCAGAGCCAAATAAAAGGGACAGTTACAGGTTGTATGAGGACTCAACCCTTTACCCAACGCAGACAATATCAAAATTTATTATTTTAAATATAATTTTTTAAAATTTTTCAAAAAATTTCAACAAACCCATATCATGCCATTCCTCATTGGAACGAGCCCAATGAGCTCATTCTAATGAGGGGTCACATGATATGGTTTTGTTGAAATATTTTGAAAAATTTAATTTTTTCAACTGCTCAATTTGCATATTACGCGGGCAGATGCGGGCGATTCGTTAGGTAAAGGGTTAAGTAGTAGAGTGCTAAATTATGTTTCAAAGGTGATTTGTTTTCAAAGATACCACCTACCAGCACATTGAACCTCCATAGATTTCAGGGAGAAATCAAATGAAAACAGGGAGAGGTGAGCCTGAAGGAGAAGCATAAAGCCAAAATATAATGCACTATTGCTGAGGTTGACAGTGAAATGACAAACTGGACCGATCAAAAAGAAAAATATTGAGACTACAATATGTGAAGGATGGATTACTCCTAAATTGCTGTGCTGTAGATTTTTCACTTGGCAATTATTTACAATTTCTGAGGACAAAACACAAGAAGCACTTGCAAACTTTCATCACATGGACCACTGGGTTGCACCCAGTGGTCCATGGGATGAAAGTTTGCAAGTGTTCCTTGTGCTGTTATCAACAATTATACTTTTCAAGTGGGGAATATATAGCGCTGTGATTAACCCTTTACCCAACGTAACGGCCAAAACCGGCCAGCGCTATTCTCAAAAATCGCCAATTAATTTTCAAAATATTTTCATTTTTTGTCTCAAAAACATAGGTTATGACCCCTCGTTGGAACGAGCTCGTCGAGCTCGTTCCAACGAGGGGTCATAACCTATGTTTTTGAGACAAAAAATGAAAAAAAATAGTTATTCAAGAATTTTTTTTGCATGTGTCGTCTGCTTTTCATGTTAGGTAAAGGGTTAAGTAGTAATCCACTCTCTTAATTCTGTATATGCAGTCAAATTTTAATATCTATTTACGTCATTATAAGCACCTGTACCCTAGTAGAGGTTAGGCATGATGTTAACCATCTCTATTTGCAAGTATGGAATTGTACAGATTTGGGTACGCTATTTTTCTACAAGAACTGAGATACACTAATGGTGTAGTTTGATGGGGGAAAAGTGCACTTACTCGGAGCACTATTACTTCAAAATATTAGATGTCACGTGACTTTCCCGCGTTCTGATTGGTTGAACAGAAACACCCTATTTTCCGATAGTTTGTCAGCGAAATCGCACAGACCTACTATCATTTTTGAAAAAAGAGTAGTGCACGGTAATAGTGCACGGTTATAAATAGTAACATTCGAATTCGCTTAGAAAATTCCATTGAAGCGTAAATACTTTACAAGACATCTCGTCCCATATACATTATTACATTTAGTTTGGAGAAATAAAAATATGTGTATCGAAAGTGATGTTTGTAGTAGTGTTGGGGGCGGGGAGGGGGTTAATGGAATAATGGGGTATTGTGTTTCTTGGGGTTTTGGTTCTCTACTTCTCTATCCCAGAACTATGAGTGGCAGAATTAACTTAGTTTACCTGTTTAAACCCTGAACCATTTTCTTTTCTCTGTGGCTGTGAATAAGAATATTATCTTGCATATATGACCGATGAAGAACCCCCCCCCCCCTCCCACCCCCCCCCCCCCCCCCCCCTCACACACACACACATCTAATATAATAAAAATAGCATGACTTTTCGTTGACTATGCTACGCGTTGGGACTATCCTCTCCTCGAGGACCACTATTTTGGCATAATCAACTCAAAGCCATGCTATATTTATTAAATAGTGCACAATACAATTACAAGAGTTCTAGTTTCAACTGTATATATTTTCCTCACAAGTAAACTCACAAAAGCTGAGAAAATACATTTTGATACATGTAACTAATTTAGAAATAAAACAAGAGGCCCCAGGGGGCCTGAGGGCGCTCACCTGACATGGTAGCCTAAATATCAACCCAGAGAATTGATTTCCACAAGTTGCATCTGCTCCTCCTAAGAAAAGCTGAAACCAAATATCCAAATATTCTGACCAGTGGATCTAAAAAAAGATTTTTAAAGAATATTCCTCATATTGAACTAAGTCATAATTCAGGCTCCCACAGGGAGCCCATATATGAACCCAGGGACTTGGCTTTAACAAACCTGAATCTCACACCCCTAAGGATTCTGCACACCAAATATCAAAACATTCCGACTGCTGGATCTGAAGAAGAAGATTTTTAAAGAAAATTCCTCATTTTGAACCAAGTTACAATTCGAGCTCCCACATTCAGCCCAAATATGGACCTAGGGACATACCTTGAACAAACTTGAATCTTACCCCCCTAAGGATGCTGCATAAAAAATATCAAAAGCATTCATCTGCTGGATCTGAAGATTTTAAAGAAAATTCCTCATTTTGAACTAAGTTGTCATTCAGGCTCCCATAGTGAGCCCAAATATGAACCAAGGGACTTGGCTTGAACAAACTTGAATCTCAGCCCCCTAAGGTTGCTCCATGCCAAATATCAAAACATTCCAACTGCTGAATCTGAAGAAGAAGATTTTTAAAGAAAAATTCCTCACATTGACTAAGTTATAATTTGGGCTCCCACAGGGAGCCCAAATATGGACCCATGGACTTGGCTTTAACACACTTGAATCCCCCCTCCCCCCCAAGGATGCTACTCACCACATATCAAACCATTCCGACTGCTGGATCTGAAGAAGAAGATTTTTTAAGAAAATTCCTCATTTCGAACAAAGTTACAATTCAAGCTTCCACAGTGAGCCCAAATATAGACCTAGGGACATGGCTTGAACAAACTTGAATCTCACCCCCCTAAGGATGCTGCATACCAAATATCACAAGATTCTGCCTGCTGGATCTTGAGAAGAAGATTTTCAAAGAAATTTGCCTGAAAAGCACTAAGTTCAAATTTGGGCTTCTATAGTGAGCCCAAATATGAATCCAGGTGGCCGATTTGAACAAACTAGAATCAGATCCACCCCACAATGTTGCATACCAAATATCAAAAGATTCTGCCTGCAGGATCTGGAGAAGAAGATTTTTGAAGAAATTTGCCTGAAATGCACTAAGTTCGAATTCGAGCTTCTATAGTGAGCCCAAATATGAATCTAGGAAGCCGATTTGAACAAAATAGAATCAGATCCACCCCACAATGTTGCATACCAAATATCAAAAGATTCTGCCTGCTGGATCTGGAGAAGAAGATTTTTGAAGAAATTTGCCTGAAAAGCACTAAGTTCAAATTTGGGCTCCTATACTGAGCCCAAATATAAACCCAGGGAGCCGATTTGAACAAACTTGAATCAGATCCACCCCACAATGTTGCATACCAAATATCAAAAGATTCTGCCTGCTGGATCTTGAGAAGAAGATTTTCAAAGAAATTTGCCTGAAATGCACTAAGTTCAAATTTGGGCTCCTATACTGAGCCCAAATATAAACCCAAGGGGCCGATTTGAACAAACTTGAATCAGATCCACCCCACAATGTTGCATACCAAATATCAAAAGATTCTGCCTGCTGGATCTGGAGAAGAAGATTTTCAAAGAAATTTGCCTGAAATGCAGTAAGTTCAAATTTGGGCTCCTATACTGAGCCCAAATATAAACCCAGGGGGCCAATTTGAACAAACTTGAATCAGATCTACCCCACAATGTTGCATACCAAATATCAAAACATTCTGCCTGCTGGATCTGGAGAAGAAGATTTTTTAAGAAATTTGCCTGAAATGCACTAAGTTCGAAATCGGGCTCCTATACTGAGCCCAAATATGAACCCAGGGGGCCGATTTGAACAAACTTGAATCAGATCCACCCTCCAATGTTGCATACCAAATATCAAAAGATTCTGCCTGCTGGATCTGGAGAAGAAGATTTTTTAATGTTTTTCCCATTGCCTACAGTGTTAAAAAGTGCTGACTCAGCACTTTTTCAAAGTCCCGAAACTGTACCCTATGATAAAACCGATGGCATTTTTTTTTTACCAATTCTTTCTGTTGGTCCTAAGGAAGCTTCACACCAAATAAAAATTCTCGGTGCCGTGCAGTTTTGGAGATATGGGCGTTTTAATTTTTTTCTATTTTTAACTCCTGTGGTTCCCATGGGGCTACGGGAAAAAAAAAATCAGCATAAATTAGGTACTTATGACCCAATAAGCCCTCACATAAAATTTGGTTCAAATCAGCCTCTCGGTTTGGAAAATAGAAATTTTGGGCGGGGCCAAAAATTTTGCCCCTCCCATAACGACGCCAAGTATAGCCCCACAAACTTCTCTTGAACAATCTGAGTCTACACCTCAAAAGGAAGCTGCACACCAAATATCAAGTCTCTCCTACTGCGGGTTCATGAGAAGAAGATTTTTTAAGATTTCAGCACACTTTTTGGGTGTGGCCCTACCCACGGGCGAGGCAACTTGATTTGAACAAAATCAAATTGCGATGTCATAACAAATTATTATCTCAAATATCAATTAAATTGGTTCAGCGGTTTGGGAGGAGAAGATGCAAACACCATGTTCACGGACGACGGACGGTGAGTGATCACTATAGCTCTCCTGACTGAAAGTCAGGTGAGCTAAAAAAATTCTACAGCAAAAATGCAGCAAGTATAGCCTATAATTCTTGTCAAGCACAGATTATCCTTCAATGTTTATTTACCTCTTTGTAACCCATTTACAAACAGTTAGAAGCCAATGGAGTGCACCGATACAATGTCAATAACAGGTATCGAAAATTTATTCCAGCATAGCCTAAATGCTGAATTACACCTAAACTTCTTTGAACTGAATATATACATGTATTATCCACAAATACTGCATGCCAATTTTCATTCAAATTGGTTGACCAGTTCTAAATTCAAAAACATAGGGGAGATCATTAATTTTTCCGCTGCTGGGATGAATCCAAATATTGCCAATCTTTCTTTGAACTTGAATTTTCGTCATTAAAAGATAAGTCTAAATGCTGTCAATCTTCTCTGAACAAACTTGAATTTTGGGCACTACAGTACAGCAGTCATGGATTGGTCACTTTCCATGGGTAATGTAATGACTAATTACAACTTTGGAATTGGCAGACCCTGTCGTTCGTATTTGGAAAGTTACTTACTGTCTCTGGGTGACTGTATCGACGACACACTGTAAACTTCACAAATTGCGCTTTGTTACCTCCTTCAATTCGTAAAAATTTGTGTACAACCCGGTTCTTCATTAATTAAAATTTTGCTGATGATCATTTTTATTACCTGGTAAATGCACTTATAGCCATCACTGTTCATGTGTGAATTATGATCAGTCCATGGCGACTATACTGCAAAGAAAGTTGCATGCCAAGTCTCAAAGCATTGCAGTTTATGACAAGATTTTAAAAGAGTTTTGTGCCTTTTGCACATTGTCCACACTCACTTAACAACTTAACGTGTTCTGAACAAACTTGAATCAGGAACCCATATAAATGCTGTATAACATACATGTACATGTATATCAAAAGGTTCTGAATAGTAGTTCCGAAAAGATATTTAAAGATTATTTCTTACATTGCACACTCAAATTTGGGTTCCTATAAGGAGACCAAATACAAATCAATGGACTTGATTTGAACAAACTTGAATCTGTCCTCAATAAGGATGCTGTATACCAAATACAAAAGCTTCTGAATGCTGTATCTGTAGATGAATTTTAAAGAGTTTTCCTCATGTTTCATGAAGTAAAAATTTGGGGCCTCATAAGGAGCTCAAATATGAACCAAGAAGCTTGATCTGCACATATTTCAATCTGCCACCCCCCCCCCCCCCCACTCCACCCTAAGAATCTCAGAATGCTGTATATTACATATCAAAAGACTCTGAATGGTTGATCTGAAGAAGAAGAATTTTCACGAAATTTCCTCATAATGCAGAACCTCAAATTCTGGCTCCTGTTTGGAGCCCAAATATGAACCCAAGGACTTGCTTTGAACAATCTTGAATCTGATTCCTGTAAAGATATTGTATTTCAAATATGAAAAGAATCAGATGGGCAGATCTGGAGATTTTCTTAATATTTGAAAACATGCTGAATCAGTATTTTTCAAAGCTGAAGTTCGGGTTCCTGTATGTGTTTTTATGAAGCCCCATACTGTGCCCAATGACACAAACTATTGCAATTTTTTCACCGTTTCACGGTTTGATACAACTGTTTCTGTGTAAAGCAAGAATCTTCTATTCACAACATTAGATTCTCACTAATGCCAGATTGCAACAATAAAGGGGCAAAAATCCAGAGTTATTTACGAAATGATGTTGCCTTGTTTGTTATCACCTGTGGAAGTACATGTATTACAGTTCTGTGATCACAGAAGTGTTATCTTTCTTGAATCTTGATCAGATCGCAATCCAATCAGGACACACTTACATCAAAGGATAGAAATTTCAATTATTTCATGAATAAAATATTATGAATTCAAGTCTGGATGAAGGAAAGCAAACATAAATAGCATCTGATGTTCAATGTTGTCACGTTTCTGTTTTGACAGGTGAGATTATTCAGTGTTGTAGGGAGGAAAGTGGACAGAGAATTTTGACCAGATCGTGATATACAGGCATGGTGACCTATAGCTCGCGATCAGCTGGTCAAAATTCTCCGTCCACTTCTGTAACTGCAGTACTGTTGTACTATGATCATTCAGGCCTTCACAATTTGGGCAAATGGTAAATGTTTTGTTTTCCTGTCATTTGCCTCCAATGGAAGAGGATGATCAATATTTTGTTCATCAGTAACCAGACTAGGATAAATACCGAGAAAGTTAACATGAATTGTTCTTGATAGTCCTTTGTTAACATTTTGTTTTGGTCACTGGGATATTGGTTACCCCCAATGTAGAGATGGGCAATATACCGAAAAACCAGACTTGATACTGATACCATGGGGATGCTGAAAAAACAAACCAAACCAATCACTGAATGCCGATACTGTCTGAATTGCAACTAGGTCATGATCTGGTTGAAATTCTCTGTCCACTTTTGTAACTGCAGTACTGTTAGTCTATGATCATTCAGGCCTTCACAATTTGGGCAAATGGTAAATGTTTTGTTTGCATGTCATGTGCCTCCAACAGAAGAGGATGATTAATATTTCTTTCTTCATAACCAGACCTCAGACAAATACCAAGAAAGTTAACAACTTGAATTGGTCTTGGTGGTAGAGCGGTTTTTCAGTTTTCCAGTTTGGTTCCATTTTTCACAGCAAACCAGAAAACTGAACTGCAAAGCCCAACAGAAACCAGAAGAACGGTTTTACTGTGTTTGTGTATAAACTGATCAAACTATCATACTGGAAGGGAACTAGACTAGTAGTGACCACTATGGACTCTCGTCACTTAGTCTACATGTATACGGCAAAAAGGGGAATATGTTGTGTTCTATTTGTCCCATTTCTCCCTTTTTTAACTCTACACCGGACAAGCCAATAAGGAAGAAATGTGACAATCAGAGCATAGAGCAGCACGGTATATCGATAAACCGATATATACCGGTATTCAAACCAATATCGGTGTACTAACAAAAATATAGGTTTATCGTCATTATTTATTTACCCACAATTTAATTTTCAATATGTCTTGAGTTTTTTTAACTATAGCCTCAAATGAATAATATTATCCCTTTACCCAAGGAATCATCTGCATGTGCCCACGTAATATACAAATTCAGCAGTTGAAAAAATAATTTTCAAAAGTTTCAACAAAACTATATCAAGTGACCCCTCATTGGAACGAGCTCATTGAGCTCGTTCCAATGAGGGTTCACATGCTATTGTTTTGTAATAATTTTTGGAAAAATCTGATAAATTAATTTTTCAAATAATAAATTTTGATATCGTCTGCATTGGGTATAGGTTTTTCGAACAGCAGCATCAAGGCATGCTAATTCGTTCCGACTGTGATGCCTGAAATCTCTATTGTGGTACTTACAGTTAAAACTAGAAGTCCTGTCATGAAATGCGCACAAATAGCACGTTGATATGCGCGTTAATGTACGCGTTATGACCATAGTAAGGCTATCAAATTTTGTACATATGGCCTGTGCACATGCAATGTTTCAGCCAATGGACCTCCGGGTAACCCGGAGGTCCATCGGCAGAACCATTGCATGTGTTTTCTATGAGTAACCAAGACAGCCTGTCGTGCTTTGGATGTCATTCGATATGGCAATTGCGCGCAATTCCAACGCGCAATTAAGCCTAGATAAGCGCACTACCGTATTCGTGACAGGACTTCTAGTTTTAACTGTATGTCCATATATCTGAACAGTTTTCAATTTACCTGTATATCGCTGTATTTTTTTGAATACCAAAACCGGTATTCGGTTTTTAATATCGTACAGCCATATCAGAGCACAACAGTGATTAGATGAAAGTTATTCATTTGTTACCCTCATTTATATTTCTTTTCTGATGGAAAAGGCTTAGTAACTGATCCCCTAGAACCTCTAAGAATGATTAAAGGGAAGTTTGACTTAACCCAATTACAGTAAGGGCATTAAGGTGAGTGGTGTCGTACAAACTGTTGGAATTTTTTTCCAAGTTAAGGACCGTGAGGTGCTATTTACTATGTGTCCTTAACACATAGAAAAACTGAACCGAAATCGTGGTTTCTTCCTGAAACCGAACCGAAACTGAAAACTCAAAAACTCCCAGTTCTAGTTGGTAGCCCTTTGTTAACATTTTGCAGTATTCTGGGGAGGAAATTGGGCAGAGAATTTCGACTGGAACTGGAACACGAACAAGCCATGATGCGGTAAGAATTCTATGTCCACTTTTTTAATCCAAGTACTGTAGTGGTTTCAATGTTTTTTTGGTAAACAGTGATAGTGGCTTCCTGCAATACAGCAGTTACCTGTACATGCAGTATACTTACATCAAACCCATATGCTTCATTACAACCACAGTCACAATAATTTTAACATACAACAAAACCAGAAAGTCTATAATTTCAGCTGCAACTCGCCTCCATAACTTTGGAATCTGATATTCTCTCCCTGAAAAAGAGTACATGGTTTATTTAGTGTTAAAAGTGTACATTCAAAATACTGTCCAACTCCTCCTTAAAGATTACACTTGATAGTTATTTTCATTGGAACAGCTCAGCTCATGTCATTTAGAAGTCACATTGTACAAGAATTGAGCAAATTATTTCATTGGCCCCAAGCCACTTTTCCACTTGAAAGGCCTATTTATTTATTGGTGTTTCATGTCACTTTCAGCATCTACGGCAATATTATGACAGCAATACGAGTACAAGGTCAAGTTTGCCCAATCAATTATGCCTATACTTCCCATTTTTAAGGACTTCAAAATTAAGACATAGGTTACCGTATCTTATTCGACGAGTAAAATTCATTAGAACACAGTTAATACATGTACACAAGGAAAAATTCATACCAGGGACCTGACTGCCAAGCCAGGAAATAAGCAACTGTCATTTGAAGAAAGAATTTTCTAATGCTATCCCATACAGTGGGCTAGAATCACTCAATTTATCTTCTTTGTACCTCTTTCTGTTTTGGCTGGAGAACTTTATTCAGATTGAGGTTCTCAGAGGGTAAATTCACTCCCTGGTGACCTCATTCTGCAGATGACAGTCTAATTATTTTCAGGTTTGCTGACTGCCACATAAATACTCCTTATAATAGTGAGGAGTGAGTTTCTGTGGGCCATCTACAATACATGTACTAGTTTTATTTTGAGCATGCGCGACAACTCGTACATGTGTTATCAATCTGGACATTTTTTGTGGCTACTTGTAATTCTGGAATGGCATTCCGAATGCTTAACCCTTTACCCAATGCAGACGATATGAAAATTTATTATTTTAATTTTAATTTTTTTTTTCAAATTTTTCAAACAATTCAACAAAACCATATCATGTGACAGCACATTGGAACGAGCTCGTTGAGCTCGTTCCAATGAGGGGGTCACATGATATAGTTTTGTTGAACATGTTTGAAAAATATATTTTTTCCAACTGCTTAATTTTTTAAATTATGCGGGCGGTTGCGGCTGATTCGTTAGGTAGATGGTTAAGCAATCCACCTCAGAAGGAGATTTACCTATTATTCTTGACATGCACAGTTCAATGTTACTAAAATGAGAGTAATATCTGTGGGATAAGATAGATTTGATAATCTGAGGTGGATAATGCTGGCTTGCACATGAAATCTGACAAATTGGAATGAATCAATGAAATAAATTTAAAACAAGAGGCCCCCAAAAGGCCTTACTTAATTGCTCACCAGATAAAATTGTTTAAAAAATGATTTTCGGTCAAATTCAGCATCTACATGTGAATATAGTTAATCTAATGTAGTTAGGTGAAAGTTTTTTTTACATAAATCGAAATCCTCAAAACTCTTGTTCTCAAGCAGAAATATGTGTCCCTCCACCCCTCCCCTGGACCTAAAGTGGACTCATGGAACCCCATTTGAACAAATGCTAATCTTGTGTACTCACATCTAAATTGAACTCAAGTTTACCAGGCTACCAACTCAGTCATTCGTTAGAACAGTTCATATAAATAAATAGTAAATTCTCCATTGGGTTCAGTGTTAAATTTCAAACCCCTTCTGGTGCCCATCAAAATCAGTCAAGAGTAACACTTTGAACAAACTTTATTCTAGGAGAAAGACTGTAAGTTACAGTAATGCTATTATTGTAATTCTGCCTGGTGGATCTGAAGAAGATCTTTGAATATTCATCATGCGGCACTAAGTTAAAATCAGGGAGCCCAAATATGACCCAAGGGATTTGGATTGGACAAACTGTAAGCTGAACCCCCTAAGGTTGCTGCATATCAAATATCCAAATATTCTGACCAGTGGATCTGAAGAAGATTTTCTCAAGAATTTCATCATATTATATGAAGTTAAAATTTAGGTTGCCATTGGGAGTCCAAATACATGTATGACATCAGGGGCTTGATTTGAACAAACTTCAAGCTGACCCCACCACAAATTTGAATCTGACCTCATTAAGGATACTGCAAACCAAATATCAAAAGATTCTGACTGGGAGATCCGATAAAGGTTTTTAAAAAAAAAATCCTCACACTACACCAAGTTAAAATTTGGGCTCCGACGAGGAGCTCAAATATGACCCCAGGGATTTGATTTGATTAATATTGAATCTGAATCCCCAAGGATACAGCATATCAAAACATTCTGACTGGTAGATCTGAAGAAGATGATTTCGAGTTCCCCTAGGGAGCTCAAATATGACCACAAGGACTTGATTTGAACAAACTTGAATCTGACACCCCCACACCAAGGATACTCTATACCAATCATCAATAGATTCTGACAGATGGATCTGAAGAAGATTTTTAAAAACAAATTGTCATATTGGACTGAGTTAAAACTCAGGTTCCTATAGAAGCCCAAATATGAACCTAGTAACTTGACTTGAACAAATTTGAATCTCACCCCACATACATGTAGGATCCTGCATACCCAGTCCCATTCCATATAGAATTAAATGTTACAGAAAGGAAAACGTAAAAACATTCTGTAGCCACGAGTTATATGAAAGGTGTTTCTACTCACATTGAAGTATTAAGAGGGTTAAAAACAGACCAATCAAATATTCCATTACATTACTTTATAATTGTGACTGGTGTTTTGAGAAAACTACACACCACTCCATCCCAAAACCTGTCGATCCTGAGTTATGATTGAGAATAAATAGAAGGCTTTGAAAAGTGAACGGTTCTTGTAATATATTAAATAAATATACAATGCTATTCTATGTAACAGTTACAGCTTTCTCTCTGACCTCTTTGTTTATGAGAGATTCAAATATGTTTTAAATAATGGCTATTGCTTCAGTGAACTCATTGCCAGTACAAGTTCAAGCTGCTAGTACAAGATGAATCTTTTAGCCTCTAGAGCAACACACAAGACCCCACATGCCTCAAAATCATAGATGACCGAGTACTAGGGGCAATATATCAGTATAACAAAAAACATTTTGACAGGATTGATTGTATTTGGGTTATTGTATTGACAAACAGTGCATAGAAGACAGAAATATTACAACAACACCTTCAAGGCATGCCTTCTATGAATGTTATTTATTTATTTATTGGGGTGTAATGACACTTTGGACAGACAGTGTCACCTTGTGCCAGAATAAGTTTTGCAGGTGGAGGAAGCCGGAGTACCCAGAGAGAACCACCGAGCAACTGTCAGGCTCCCCAACATACTGACACCACAAAAGCAAGATTAGCAGTGGTTGAAGACAAGTATGCAATCGATGTGCAGCATGTGTTAGTGCACAACACCACGATGCCCCACATGGGCAATTGGGGGTGAAATCTCTTGCCCAAGGACACAACGCAGTTGCCGCAGGTGGGATTCGAACTGAAGACCTCTTGGCTTGCAGCCTGCACCTCCATCTACTGAGCCACCGTGCCTTGCTATGAATGTAATTGGAATACTTTGGAGGCTTATTTTGGGGGAATAAAATAGTTTTAAAGAAATCAGAAATAGGTTTTCGTTAACAGTATTTAAAGATACTCATTCAGGAATTGGATAAATTTTTCCAAGAAACCAGAAAAGGCATATATGTGCACAGCATTCAAAAAGTTTGATCAAGGGAATGACTTAGGTGTCCAAAAATGTGATTTCCAGCAATTCTGAAAAATGCATTCATTGGCCCCTGGTTGACATTTGTGACCTTGACCATATTTTGAACACCCATCGAGTTTCAACTCATCTGGTGTTGGTCCCAAGTCTATACGTCATACCATGCTTGACACACTTTCACAAAGTTTGGCCACGCCCACTTTTTGGAGTAAAAATGCTTGTATGAAATTTCGGGAATGCATTAGGGGGTCAAAAAATGTGATTTCCAACAATTCTGAAAAATGCACTCAATCACCATTTGGTGACCTCAGTAACCTTAATCCATATTTCTAACCTGCATTGAGTGTCGACTCATTTGGTGTTGGTCCCAGGTCCATAGGTCATACCACTCCTGAGATATGGGTGTGACCCACTTCCAACACACCCCAACAGATGACCCCAATGCCCCAGGAATCTCAAAAAACATATGTGGCCGAGTACTTGTGAGTGTCTGTAAGTATGCAAAAAATCGGCAAGATAGGGCAATTCATTTTAGAGTTATCATGTGGACAAGGAAGGGGGGGGAAAAGACAGGAGAAAAAGAAAAACTAGAGAAACAGAATTTACTGCATCCAGTAAATTCAGGTCTGTGTGAAAGGAGTTACATGTAAAGCATCAGAAATAAACAAAATAGAAAGAGAATTTATGGAGGCTTATTTTTGGGGGTGAAATATTTTTTAAAGAAATCATAAATAGGTTTGTTTTCATTAATAGTATTTAAAGATGTTCATACAGGAATCTGGTAAAATTTTTCCAAGAAACCACAAAAAATACATTTGTGCACAATATTAAAAGAGTTCGATCAAGGAATCAGAAATGCTCTGCCACTTATTCGAATGATGTTTAGAGCAGTAATGTGAGTATGGAAAGGGTTAACATTATTCTCACTGAAATAAAATCTTTGAAATCCACATTGAAGGTTTGAGAGGGTTAAAAAAGCATTTAACTAAACAATTTATACTTTATTTCCTTGCAAAGCAAAGGGTGTCTCTCAACTTAGTTCCAGGAACTGACATCTGATTATAATAACAAGATTACATTTAATGTTTAACAACTAACTCCACTGATGTTTACATCGTCTCCAGTGTAAAAAACATAACATAGTATTCCTTGGGGATAATTTACTGTATCAGGAAATTGGAGGCTGTGAAAACCCTGTGGTGGACTGGGCCATACTCAAGGGCCCTAGCGACCTGAAAAACATAGGTGGCCGAGAACTTGTGACTGTCTATCAGTATGCCAAAAATCAGCAAAATAGGACAATTCGTTTCTGAGTTATCATGTGACAAGGAAGTGAGGAGAAGACAGAAGACAGGAGAATAAGAAGAAAAAAAGAAAAAGAAACCGTACAAAAACAATAGTTGGTGTGTTTCACACAGACTAATGATGTTTCAAATAGTATTAATTTCTGTTGTTTCCTTTGTTAGAATAACAATAACATGATTTTAAAGGGCATTACGGTTCACTTGTGGCCCAACAGAAGTGATTAACAGCCTGTGGTCTTATCGGCAACCCGAGACGAAGTTGAGTGATGCTAATAAGGCAGGGGCCTCTGATGGGGCAATAATAGAACCGTAATGCCAGAGAAAGTCATGTTATAACTAATATCACTACTAATAGGGACAATAACATAATGGCAAGTCAATGGTTTTAGCAAAATCAGAGAATTATTCAACACGCTTGTTTTTAAATCAAGAAATATACTGATGTTGTAATGTGAATAGAATTTCTTTATAAAGCAATACATGCTACTCTCACTCTACTCTCTCTTAAGAACATAGAATTTTGCATATGGGGAGGGGGGTACTCTGAGGTAGTCCTGGAAATGAGACGGGTGCGAGTGCAATTGCTCCCATCAGCACCTGTGTTTTCTATTTTACGGGAGCTAAAAACTGCACTCGTTGAAAAATATTGTGGAGCACTAATATACCATGAGGGCATATAAATGTGTGTTGTTTTGAGAAAGCAGCACTCTACAGCCAGTGGCAAGTTACTGTCATAATTCAGTAATTCCTTATACATTTAGCCCCTTGAACCCGATCAGCCGCCTTTCTAGCCAGGAACATGATACGTCATAACTTCATTAAATAGGATGGCTGTTCAGTCAATGTGTGGGGTACAGCCATCAATATTTTCAATGTGCAGCATCAGAATCTCGATCTCATTCGCGTAGAGGATATTATCAAACTCGATCGCATTCACACAGAGGTTAACCCCCTATGTGCAAATGAGATCGAGATTCCAATTCCACATCGATTAAAGGGTCTATTCGTTTCAGCGCCATTACCGGGTTATTGTTTTTACTGGTTTTTATTTATACAAAAACATGGACGATTTTGAAACGTTTGTTGACGCTTCGAGAGTATTCAAATAACAATAATTAAAGGATAAAACATAGTTTTGATCAATAAACTCTACCCAAATGTAAGGAAATACATGTACACTATCGATTGCAGCCAGTAATAAGGGCGACGGCTTGATATATATTCCTATTTTCGAGTTCCCATAAAAACTAGACGGGAACTTTTTCTTTCGGATTGAATGGGAAGAATCTGAACGTAGAGGGGTAGCCACTACGTTCAGATCGCTGAACTACCAAAGCCCTCCCATCACACACAGGGTGACAGACCTGGTCTTTCATCTGCTTCTGTTCTTGCTTGAGTTCCAACTACAGGTTGTCGAGGGTGGGGCTGCTGCTGGTGTTGGTTGTATGAAAATGCACCCGTTGAAGACGATTGTGGAATTCCATTTGTTAACTGTGAGGGAGGCATCATGCTCATCATGTAATAAGGCATCACGTTCCAGAAAGAGTGAGCGGCTTGCGTCGAGTAGTATTGATGCAACCATAATTGTACTGCTCGAGTTGTTTCGCGTCTATTTCTACATCGAAAAGTTCCCTTTTCGTGATCAATTATGTACGATATATCATTTGACCGCATCGTGTCGCTGGCAGGAGCAGATTTCTCCGTCTCTGTACTATTAACAGGCTCCGAGTCCAACGATTTGTCCATGTTCAGTTCTTCACTCCTCTCTTTCGCAGAACGGTCATCCATATTTTTTTGTTTACAACTACATGAAAACTCGAACTGGACGATATTTTTACACGGGGCGACAGGAGAAGTGCGTTTATGTTCGATTGCACACGATCAGCCCCTCAAGAGTTCGGGAACAGCATTCTCAGGTAAAGCGTACGGAAAGAGTCGTCCCAAAATCAAAAGCCACGACAGCTTGTCACAAATATAATATCAGGATTATTCGTGACATTCGCCTCATCAACTTTCAGTTCACCTGACTGAAAGTAAGGGTGGGATGTTAGGATTACTGTTCTTCCCTCGATGTGCGTCATCTGTCGAGTTAGAACAACGAGAAACTTGTCAATAACGAACTGTAAAAAATGAGCATGATTACACAATGACATATGAAAATATATACTGCACTTTTATACAGCTCTAACCACTACCGCTAACTTAAATATTCCCAAAACAGGAGGATCATAGTCGGAGTAAGAGCTTTAACCCTTTAACCAACGCTGACGATATCAAAATTTATTAATTTAAATATCATTTTTTCAAAATATTTCAACAAAACCATATCATGTGACCCCTCGTTGGAACGAGCTCGTTCCAACGAGTGGTCACATAGTATGGTTTTGTTGAAACTTTTTGAAAAATAATATATTTTCAACTGCTGAATTTGCATATTACCCAGGCGGATGCGGGCGCTTCGTTGGGTAAATAGTTAAGATTATGACTCCTGCAATATGGACTCCTGCCATATGAACGGGATCTGGTGACGTCCGACCTCTGCAACTTCGGACCAAGTGACTTCGGCCCATTTTTGGTGACTTCGGCCCATTTTGGAGACTTCGGACCAAGTGACTTCGGACCTCTTGAAAGTGATTTCGGACCACATGGAAGTAACTTCGGACCCAATAAAAAGGTGAGGTGATTTCGGACCCGAGTAAAATTCTTTCGCCGACTTAGAACCTTTTCAGCTAGATCCACAGTCATACAATGACTAGGACCTTTTGTTTTAGACGAGATCTGGTGGTAGGATTTGGATTGGGATGTGAATAGATAACAAACGATTAGTTGTTTTAGTTTAAATAGTATTTATTAAGAAAAAAAGAAGGTCTTGTTCTACATATATCTAATACATAATTAAATACAACAGCAGCAGTAATAACAAAATGTTTAAGTAATACAATTGTACAGTATTTATTTAAAAGAAGCAGGTCTTGTTGTAAATAATAATTGCAAACAAACTTTAATTGCAAAATCAAAAGATTTAAATATCTGATTATTGTCCACGTAGCGACGACAGAATTAAATCAAGTAAAATGTTTACTCTGTAATGTCCAAAGTTTTCAGCCAAAGCTTTTTCAGTGGCGAAATGTACAGAAAACTTACATGGCTGCTGCTTCTAAAGTAACAAAAACTTAAAAGAAGCAGCAGCTATGTAATTTTTCAGCACATTTCACCACTGAAGAAGCTTTGGCTGAAAGCTTAGGACATTACAGAGTCGACATTTTACTTTATTTAAATATCGGAAATTAGGTGAATAAATAATAATATTGCGATTATTGACCGAAATACGAATATCAGTTCATCTGATAATTTTGCGATTATTGCTTGACAAAGTTCAACTGGAGCTTTTCCAAACTATAATTGCAAATTTACCATTTTTAAATTTTGGAAATTAGGTGAAAAAATAGTTAAGTTCTTCTAATAATTTTGCGATTATTGCTTGACAAAGTTCACCTGGAGATTTTCCAAACTATAATTGCAAATTTACCATATTTAAATTTTGGAAATTAGGTGAAAAAATAGTTAAGTTCTTCTAATAATTTTGAGATTATTGCTTGACAAAGTTCACCTGGAGCTTTTCCAAACTATAATTGTAAAATTACCATATTTAAATATTGGAAATTAGGTGAATAAATAGTTAAGTTCTTCTAATGATTTTGCAATTATTGACTCATAATATATGCAAGTAGACAATTAGGATTACTATCCTGCCTGTGGTGCATTCAGTTTTGAACAGGCCTTTAATAACTTTCTAACAGACATTCCTCCAGCAATGAAGTCATCCCAAGCATTGAACAATTTTGCTTGTAAATTTCTGAATTTCTTCCTTTGCATGCGCATCAGTTTTTTCTCTGAAACAAGTTTCACCTGAATAGTCACAAGCTCACTTTCTTCATGCAGTTTATGTATCAGTGTTGTTTTTACTTCCAATGCTATTTTTGCAGCAACAAGATTGCCAGGATTGCTTGGATGTGAATGTTCCTTTTGTAAAGTAAATTCGTTGTCAAATTTGCTTAATGGTCGCTGTGCAGTTCATGACTTTATTTCGTACTGAGCATCGCCAGATTGTTGCTTTCGATGTTCTTCTTTTAAATGTGTAAGAATAGCCATTATCATCAAAAAGTTTATCTTGTCCACGCACAGATGATGTTTTTTAAGATTTGGAAGTTAGAGTTCCTGGTATTTTCTCAATGATGTCGTCACTGGGCGGTAACTCTTCGGCAATTGATGACTCATCAAAGCGTGGAGGTATGATGTAGGAAGGAGCGTCTGATACTCTTGAACTTTCATATACCGATGCATTTATTTCAAAATGTCCAGTTTCGATGTTCTCACTACTTGCGTTCTCTTGAATTGGAGGCTGAGAGCATGGGTTGCACCTCCACTGGAGAGTTAGCTGTCCCTTGACTGCACGGCGATATTCTGCCTGGCTTATGTTAGTTTCGCCACACGTTCGATGTCGCCATCTACCACAGTTATCACATTCAAGGCCTTGCTGCCTGGGTCTGACTTCCTGGTTACAGTGAATGCAATTGTTATCGATATCAACTTCCATGATTGTAGCATTGAAGCAACTGATGAACAATTGATGAATGAAAGGGTTTAACGCGCCGAAGGCGCGCAGGGACGATGTGGGATTTACAAATCCCTTGCGACCCGGTTAGCCTTATTTTATTTCACTTGGATCTTGGATCACACAGGCCTAGCTTTCCTATTGCCCCCAATGGGGTCTGAATGGGTATGCACGCGGTTAGAATTCCCGGCAGTTTGCATTGGAGTGATAGATTGTCAAAGATCAATCCCTCAACTCCATTAAGACTATTAGAGAGTGGGCTCTATTCGGTTCCAGCTTGGCGATGGTAGAGGTTTGAGTCCCACCATGGTGGCGAGCCAGAATATAATGTTGTGCGATGGCAATTTTAAGGGAAAAAGAAAAAAGAAAACCAAACAGCAACGCCGGTTTGGTAGCGGCCCCGGTATATGACCATAGCAGTTACAAAAAAGGAGTGGAGAAAGCTCCAACAGTTTAGTTTGAAAAAAACCGGGAGTCATCCATCAAGCCTTCTGGGAGATAGGATGCCGTATGTGATTTTGAGGTATCTGGTTATCCTTCGGGAATTCCAAATGACCTCCAACACCCCCCCCCCCCCACTCCCCCCCCAAAAGGGCTTTCACAAGGGTTCCCTCAAAGATCAATGACGGGGATATTGATGAAGCCCTGTCGGGATACTCGTGGGGGGGGGGGGGGGGGACTAATATCTAAGACTACAGGCAACCCTACGTGGAAAATTAAAGTAAAATGCCCCAATAGAGCCATAAAACTTAACTTCATTAACAAATGTGTTTGTATAAACGGACAAAAATATGAGACTGCGGAGTATCGTGTTTTGCCTCAGCCCCCACAATGTCATAAATGCCAGAAATTTGGCCATATGTCGAACAGATGCAAAGAAGAGTTGCGTTGCATGAAATGCGGCGAAAAACATATAACAAAGTCGTGCAAGGTTTCAACACTGAAATGCCCAAATTGTAACGGGCAACACCCAAGCAATTATCGGGGGTGTCCCCACTACAAAAAAGTTAAAACCGACATAGAACTCAAAGCTATTAATGTGAACAGCGTAGGAAACTCAACCTCTCCACATTCGATGTGCAGCCTAATGGCTGGTTCAATTTTTAATATAATGAACAAACACTTCGACGTCAGTCTTTCCAACATATGTAAAGAAGTTGGGAAAACAGCATCCAAATTATATCGAACTCTAATCTCTTCCTCGCTAATAGAAGCCGCCATAAATAAAATATAAATCACACCCACAACACGTTAACTAGTAAAATTATGTCAGGTACTGAACACTTATGGATAAGTTGGAAACAATTCAGTGGAACGCTCGAAGCGTTAACTGCAAAAGCTCACAAATGTCCGATTACTTCACAAACGCAGATGTAATTGGTATCAGCGAAACATGGTTAAAGCCAAGTAAGACATTTTTGCTAAGTGGATTCAACATCATTAGATGAGACCGTCCCACACAACGTAGAGGCGGAGTCGCTCTCCTCATAAGGCAGGACTTAAAATATAAAACGATATCAAGCGATCATCTCAACGCAGAGGTGATTGCCGCTGAGATTGAACTAGATCATAAAAAAGTTGCCGTAATCTGATATTATAATGAACCGAAAAAAAAAAACAGTTGACAGTGCTCAAAGTCTTTGAATTCTTTGTGAAAAATCACAAACACTGTATTTTCTTAGGTGATTTCAATGCCAAACATCAGGTTTTCGGATGCAATAAAACGGAGCCCAATGGCGACGCTGTCTTCAATATCATCGAACAATTTGATCTTTTTGTATTAAATAACGACCACGACATTACTCACGTCAGTAACAACACCCTCCACCAATCCGACATCCTTGACCTAATTATAACCAGTAAATCACTAACTGATCAAATGCAAGACATATTTGTGGGGGATGATGATTTAGGTAGCGACCACCTGCCTGTTCATGCTACATTACACGGTTGCAGCGGCCCCGCAAGAAACCCCACAATGAGGAGGAGGAATCTATCCAAAATTGACTGGGACCTCTTCAGAAAAATAATTCAGGTTAAAATAAACAAAAACGACCCAATGAATACCTGCGAGCTCGAGCAAGCATGTACCAATCTCAGTGAAGTCTTTAACAATACTCTTGATGAGATTTGTCCCAAACAGACAGTTAAACCGCGGGCCAACAGAATAACTGAAACCACACTCCAAATAATAAAACAAAAAAGAAAGGCCTTCCGTGCATACAAATCAGAAAAACTTCCAACTAAAAAGGTCGAACTTAAAGCCGTGTATAATCGCCTCCACGGCGAAGTTAAAAAAAGCAATAGCAAACGACAATCACGTGAGATGGGAAAAAGCAACGTAAAATCTAAATGGACTCAGGGAGACTAAAAAGTTTTGGGATACTTTTAAAACCCCTACTGGACAAAAACATAAGGACGCCAACAGTAAGGCTCTAAAGATCAGCGATGGGACTATGGCCCTGGATGACGAGGCGAAGGCTAGCGCCTTTGCTGAGCTCCTTAAGAAATATCATCGTCCACATGAGGTCGATAAGTTTGATGACGAGTTCAAAGAAAAAGTAAACAAATTTGTTCAAGACAACAAGACAACGTCTTAAAGGGGTGGATAACAATGGCACGAGACTAATGAAAGGAGAATATGAACTGGCACGGAAAAAGGTGAATGAGATAAAGGATAATAATAGGAAGGAGCGCAATTGCAGTCTTGCCAGAACAATAAAGAAAACGGGGGGTTCGAGCTCAAACGTATTTTGGAACTGGGTAAATAAATGGGGGAAAAGTAGTGTGCAGAGTATCAAAGTGGATGGGGAAAGTACAGAAGATAAAGGCCGTATCGCTTCAGAGTTAGTCAAGCACTGGGAAAAGATAAACGATAGGCGATGGGGCAGTGGGTCCCCACCAAAAAGAAATACACTGGTGGAGGAGAACCTATCCAATCGTGTATGTAGCGAAATAACGGCAGAAGAAGTGCGGAACGTGGTCTCGAAATTAAAAAAATGGTAAAGCGGGAGGGACTGATGAAATTCCGAACGAATTCCTCAAAAATGGAGGGGAGGCACTTATTGAAGTCCTGACAAACCTTTTCAACCTGGCTCTGCGAAAGCAAGAGGTCCCCAGAGAGTGGAGGGAAAGTAAGGTGTCGTTCATACACAAAAAGGGGGATAAGGAAGTTCTAGATAACTATAGGGGGATATCAGTTAGTAGTAACATCGGAAAAGTATTCTGTAAGGTCATATACGGTAGACTAGAGGAAGTTATAGAAGAGAAAGGTTTTTTAGGAGAAATTCAAAATGGTTTCAGGAAAGGACGAAGAGTCACTGATCACCTATTTACACTCACCCAACTGATAGAATCAACAAAGGCTGAAAAGAAAAAGATGTTTCTGGCATTTCTAGATGTGAAAAAAGCGTACGACCGAGTGTGGAGGGAAGGTATGTGGCGGAAGCTCGAGGACATCGGACTGGGGGTGACTTTGTGGAATCATGAAAGCACTGTATACAGATGTGCAAAGCCAACTCAGTCTAGGGAGTATCACTACAAAACGAGTCCCTATGGATATAGGCCTCAAGCAGGGGTGTATCTTTTCACCGATTTTGTTTGCATTGTATGTTAAAGATTTAGGGGACGAACTAATTCAGAGTGCGGAGGGGGTAAATGTTGGAGACATAAAGATACCAGGCTTATTCTTTGCGACGACATGGTGTTAATGTCTAGAAGTGAACAGGGGCTAGAGAAACTGCTGGAAATTGTTGGTAGATATGGGAACACTTGGCGGCTAGAACTAAATGAAAATAAAAGCAAGGTAATACCCGTTGGACGCAAGGTAGATATGACGAAGAGATGGAGAGTGGGGGAGTTCTCAATCCCCGAAGGGGAAAGCAAACAAATCACTGTAGGAGAAACGGGAGAGTATGAGTATCTAGGGGTAAGCATAAATATAACGGGAAGAGGGGTGTACAGAAATTACTCAGCCAAACTGATTCTGAAGGGGAAAAGAATTCTGAACCAACTAAAACTTTTAGGGAAAAATAGCTTCAACAAGGTCTTTGTGGGGAAAACACTGTGGGAGAGGGTGGGTTTACCAAGTATAACGTATGGCACGGACGTGATTCCATTAAACCAAACCGTTACTAAGAAGTTGGAAAATACTCAAAATGATGCCGGCAGATGGATAACAGGGTCGAGTAATGCTGCAGCTTTGGAAGCAGTAAGGGGGGAGCTTGGGTGGATGAAAATCAAGGACAGGGTAGATTTGGGAAAACTGTGTTACTTTAACTACTTGAGAAACCTGCCTGACAACCGGTGGTGCAAATTGATGCTCGATACCATTTGGAATTCTAATATAGAAACGGGGTGGTCAAAACATGTGAGGGAACTAATGGACAATTACTCTATAGAGGTCACAAACATAGAAGTAGGAATGAAAGAAGGCAAAAGGTTTGTCAAAGAGAGAGTCATGGAAGATTGCAATCGAAACTGGCGAGCAGGGGTTAGCGTGAAAAGATCACTGCAGGGGTTACAATATAAAGAAAAGCCAGCTTTTGAGAAGTACCTAGATGGCACCTTTGGAGGGTCACTGCTGTTCAAACTGAGATCAAGATCACCGGAGCTTCGGGGAAAAATTGGGAGAGATGGGGAAAAGGGATGCCAAATGTGCCACTCTGGAGTAGTGGAGACCCTGGAACATTTTCTCTTGGAATGCCCACAGTATATACCTCATAGAATAAAATTTACTGGAAGAATAATGCAGAAGTGGGGTGAAGAAACAAAGGATAGATGGCTGAAGGGGGACACGAGGGAGAGGGTAGGAATGCTTATTGAAGAAATTGAAAAAGAGGAAGTGAGGGACACTATTAAGCAGTTTATATCTGAATGCTGGGAGGAGAGGAGGGGAAGAGGGGGTGGGGTGCAGGGGGAATGATGGCCTTCTCTTATGAGGACCGCGACAAATCAGCGGCTGGCCAAAGAGTTATTATTATACGTTTAACGATGCCAACTTCAGCCAAACGCCCGAGGACGGGGATGGCCATGAACTCACGGAACCGATAAGCCAGGAAGAAGTGGCTAACACAATTAAAAAATGTAAGTCTTCTTCTTCCCCAGGAGGGGACGAGGTCTCATACAAAATCCTGAAACAATGTCCCAATACTTTTTTCGATAGACTCACTAACCTCCTAAACTGCTGTCTCTCTAGTGGATACTTCCCAAAATGTTGGAAAGTAGGTAGCTACAGGAGTCATGATACCCAAACCGGACAAGGATTTGAGCAACCCAGCAAATTACCGCCCAATCAGCCTACTCAGCTGTATTGGAAAAATTTTCGAACGGATTCTCACGACTAGACTCCGCACCCATCTCGAATCAATCAGCTTTTTCAATAAGTGGCAAAGGGCTTACAGAAGCCAAAGAGAGGGAATCGAGCATGTTTATAGACTGGTAGATTATATGAAAACGGCATTCAGACAAAATGAAATAGGAACCGCGCTATTACTCGACGTAGAAAAAGCGTTTGACTCTGTCTGGCACAATGGCATGAGATACAAACTAGCTAAAATGGGGCTACCTACCAAAATTCTAAGGATCATATCATCATTTTTATCTGATCGAAAAATCAAAGTGAGGGTCAACCGCGAAGTGTCAGCCGAGGTAAAACTCGAAGCGGGCACTCCACAGGGTTCGGTCCTCAGCCCGCTTCTATTTATAATATATGTGAATGACCTTGACAAACTAGGGAAGAACCATGTTGAACTATCTCAATTCTCAGACGACAAAGGAATGTGGACGGCCAGTAAGTCTGGAAACATAATACAAAACCGCCTGCAGGATACCATCCGCGACCTGCAAGACTGGTGCGCTCTGTGGCGCATCAAGCTAAATGCCACGAAAACACAAAGAATCACATTCTATAAAAAACAAAGGAAAAAGCCTGTCCCTAATATTGAGATTAAGCTTTACGATCATAAACTTGAAGCTAGTAATGAGGCAAAGCTTCTGGTATTCAAACTGGATAGCATTCTCAATCTAAACAATCACATAAACTCAGTCACTGTCAAAGCCACTAAACGCATTAATTTTCTGAAAATGATTAGAGGTAAAAATTGGGGAGCCAATAAAAAAATTCTCCTCAATCTTTACAAATCATATATACGCCCAGTACTAGAGTATGGGGCCATAATAACAAGTGACCTGAATAAAACCAACATTGAAAAACTACAACGGGTCCAAAATCATGCCTTGCGCGTGGCTCTGCGCAAGGCCACGTGGACATCGATAAAACAACTTCACGAGATAGCAAAAATAGACACTATAGCAATGCGCTTAAAAGATCTTCAAAGCAAAACTCTAAATAGACTTCAAGACAGCGAATTAATAATAGAACTCAATGCGCATCGCGTCCTCAATAGGAAAACTAAATAATCTGGGGCGTGTCTATCGAAAGGGTTAAAGATTACATCATTGTGATGGGGTGAGCCAGGCATTCTGTGACCTGAATTTAGAACTGGCTGTGGGTGACACGATACGCACGAAAGCTTGCCTCTGTTACCAGTGGGAGTTGCAAACAGCGAGGAAAATCTTCACCTGCTGCCGGGTCTCCCTCCCTGAGATATAAATCTTGGGGAAAAAATGCTGGCTTCCCCATCTACATGTCACTGGTCGTCACGGACGGAACAGTTGTAAATTAAAAACCGAATTGCTCTAATTTCCAGCTCTCTATCTTTTCTACCTCCTCTATCTCATCAGACACACGACCAAACTGAATGACAAACTATGAGGGATTGAAACAATCCTCATGCAAAGATGTGCAGAAAACCTAACAAGACCAAGGCAAGGATTGAAACAATCTTGCCATTAAACAGCCCTTTTTTTGATGAACAATTCGATTACACAGATCATTTTTATATTTTTTCACCAGTGATGAGCTTGGACTGAGTTGTTTTTAGCAAAGTGTAAGTGTTTGTTTATGATAACTACATGCTTTGATAACTATGCACTTTTATCTAATTGATAGGTTCTTTGATTATTTTAATTTGAATAGTGATCTTGAATTTGTTGTTTTTAGCCTGCGTGAAACAACAACATCGCCATTCTGATGTCAACGATATTTTCTAGGCGATGCGTTTGTTCTTCAGTGTATATTTACGCGATTTATAATAAAACATTATTATTATTATTAACCGCTTTCATCTTTTTGTTTTAGAATATTAAAACATGATGAGTATTGTTATTGTTTGTAGGATTTTGTTTAATATACCTTTGATTATTCATCACATTCAATAAAATAGATGTGGTCCGAAATAACTTTAAAAGGGCCGAAGTTACCAAGGGAGTTTTTTAAAGTGGCCACAGGAGTCATGATACCTAAACCCGACAAAGACCTTACCAACCCTTCTAACTATCGCCCAATCAGCTTGCTTAGCTGTGTTGGAAAAATATTTGAGCGGATTCTCGCTACGAGACTTCGCAGCTATCTCGAATCAATCAACTTTTTCAACAAATGGCAAAGAGCGTATAGGAGTCAAAAAGAGGGAATCGAACACGTATATAGACTGGTCGATTATATGAAAACAGCATTTAGTCAAAACGAAATCGGAACCGCGCTTTTCTTGGATGTAGAAAAAGCGTTCGACTCGGTATGGCACAATGGCGTGAGATATAAACTAGCGAAAATGGGATTACCCACTAAAATTCTAAGGATCATATCATCATTTCTAACTGACCGAAAAATCAAGGTGAGGGTTAATCGCGAGGTGTCAGAGGAAGTAATACTCGAAGCGGGAACACCACAAGGGTCGGTTCTAAGTCCGCTTCTTTTCATAATATATGTGAATGATATAGAAAAAGTAGGGAAAAACTTTGTTGAACTATCGCAGTTCTCAGACGACAAAGGCATTTGGACAGCCAGCAAGTCCAGAAACATAATTAAAAATCGTCTACAGGATACCATTCGCGATCTTGAGAGCTGGTGCGCCCTCTGGCGCATCAAACTCAATGCCGCCAAAACTCAAAAAGTTATGTTCTTCAAAAAGCAACGGAAAAAACCAGTCCCGAGTATCGATCTCCAGTTATACGATCACAAACTAGAAGCAAACAAAGAGGCCAAATTTTTGGGATTTATCCTAGATAGCAATCTCAGTCTAAACAGTCATGTAAACTCCATTACGGTTAGAGCTACTAAACGTATCAATTTTCTGAAGATGATCAGAGGTAGAAATTGGGGAGCAAACAAAGATGTGCTTCTCAAGCTCTACAAAACATTTGTACGTCCGGTACTAGAATACGGTGCCATAATAACAAGCGACCTAAGCAAAACCAACATTCAGAAGCTACAGAGGGTTCAAAATTATGCCCTGCGACTGGCACTATGCAAACCGAAATGGACACCGATAAAGGAACTTCACGAGCTAGCAAAAATAGAAACTATTGATACGCGATTAAAAGACCTACAAAACAAAACCCTCAACAGACTCCAAGATAGTGAATTAATGGTTGAGCTGAACGAACACCGATCCCTTAACAGAAAAACAAAATAAGTTTCCGGAAAAAAAAAAAATAATAATAAAATAAAATAAAATAAAAATTATACAATATAACTAAATCGCGTAGAGTCAGTGAGGACTGCCTCGCTACTCATTGGGAACTTTAGGATAGAGTCTGTGAGGACTGCCTCGCAACTCTGCTGAAGCGCGATTGAAACGCGTTTAATAAGATCTATATAACAAAACCCTCCACATATTCCAGGATAGTGAATCAATGGTGAAGCTGAACGAACACCGAACCCTAAACAGAAAAACAAAATAATCCACAGTAAATTAAAATTACTCAATAGAATTAAACTGCGTGGAGTCAGTGAGGATTGCCTCGCTACTCATTGAGATTTTTAGGATTGAGTCTGTGAGGATTGCCTCGCAACTCTGCGTGTGGGGAGTGGGCTCCGAAGAAACACACTCCTTACCCCATTCATAGCAACAATCACACAGCCGGCACAATATACAATAGCGGATACCTATCTTTCTCTCTACCTATAACTTTTCTAACTGAACATTCTCAATTTTCTTGCAACACTCTTATCAAGAAGACGCATGGAAATGGTAGACAAAGCGTAGGAGGAATTGGTGCAACCTACCTTTCTGCAACATATACAATAAACCACCAAACGCTAGGCAAGGATTGAAACAAGCTTGTCTGGCTGGGGACGAGTGTACATTTGATATAAATAAACATTTGAATAAAGATTTAACAGCCCTTTTAAGGGCTTGAGGGTGTGTGTCAGTGAGAGTTTTTTTTTTTTTTTTGGGGGGGGGGGGGGTGGAGGAGGTCATTTGGAATTCCCGAAGGATAACCAGATACCTCAAAATCACATACGGCATCCTATCTCCCAGAAGGCTTGATGGATGACTCCCGGTTTTTCAAAACTAAACTGTTGGAGCTTTCTCCACTTCTTTTTTGTAACCGCTATGGTCATATACCGGGGCCGCTACCAAACCGGCGTTGCTGTTTGGTTTTCTTTTCTCTTCTTCCCTTAAACTTGCCATCGCACAACATTACATTCTGGCTCGCCACCATGGTGGGACTCAAACCTCCACCATCACAGAACTGGAACCGAATAGAGCTCGCTCTCTGATAGTTTTAAAGGCGTTGAGGGATTGAGTATTGACCATCTAACACTCCAACGTAAACTGCCGGGTATTCTAACCGCGTGCAAAAGCCCCCTCAGACTTCATTTTGGGCAATAGGAAAGCTAGGCCTGTGTGATCCAAGTGAAATAAAATAAGGTTAACCGGGTCGCAAGGGATTTGTAAATCCCACATCGTCCCTGCGCGCCTTCGGTGCGCTAAAACCTTTCATTCATTCATTCATTCGGGAGTTTGGGTCCGAAATCACCAAAGTAGGCCGAAGTCACTTGGGCCGAAGTTGCAGAGGTTCGAGATCACTGTAACTCATACGAACTGCCACGAAGAAGAAGGCTGAGAAGCCTGGACATTTCGCCGGAAAAGACAATTCGCCGGAACATCCAATTTTTTTTAAAAAAGACACTTCGCCGATTTTTTTTTCTTAAAGTAACAAAATGTAACTTTACCTTATCGGCAATAATAATAATAATAATAATTTTCTTATCGACAATCACAATATTTTTTTATAAAATGAAATAAAGTATGTCTATATCAGTGACTTTTTTCAATCAGCTGCAGTATTGTTCACAGTAGACACTCTATTTTCCCGGAAGGATCCCGGACCCCCACTCTAGGGAGGGACCATCCACCAGACCGACCACTCACTCGGCCCTTCGGGCATTGGGACATGCCTACGTCATGACATGTCCTGCCCTGCCCCCCCCCCCCCCCTCTGAATATTTGCAACTCCCCCTATTTGAGAATCCTAGCTCCGCCACTGGAAAAGGCAAAGGTGAGAATGAGAAAAAATGTGTGTGTGTGATGGAAGGGGAGTATATCTTATATTCATCTCTGGAAGAATTATAGCGAGCCCTGTATACCCCATTTTATAGCAGAAAATTGTACGGTCACCTTCCAGGCAATCCTAAAAGACCATCATAGAAGTCTCCTTGGTTACAGAAGTCTCCTTGGTTACGAATCGAAATTAAGTATTTTTATTGTTTACTAATCATATATATTTCATTTTCAGGTTATTTTATTCAACTTTGTGGGGAGTTAGTTTAGTATAGTAACTGGAACAAAGTTAGGAGGCCTTAAATAAAACTGTGAGCGCTAAGTTGTCGAACGGTTCGTCGTGTTGCCTTTTGTCGCGTGTTTACAATTTTCCCTGTCCGATCGCGTAATTTTGTCTTGATGATGGCGAGCAAGTCTGTTCAGACGGAGGTAAGTATGGAGGTAAATACGTGTAATATCGCGGTCCAGGTCAACGGTGCCAACGGAGTAAGTATTGGTGTGCAGACAGAGGTCACTGGGGGTGTCGGTCAGAGCCGGGTTGGTGGGGCCACCGATGGCGATATTGGGCTTGAAGTTTGTAAACAGTGTTCTATGATGTATGGGGACTGTCGCTCGATGGGATATGGAGAGGTATGTGCAAACTGTCAGGAAATCCTCCGCCTACTTGAGACAATTGTTAAGTTTGAGGGGGAGATTGCTGAGCTGAAGGGAAAACTTGGTAGGGCGGGGCTGTCTGGAGTTACGCCTGTGAAAGTGGCTTTCCGAGAAGGATGGAAGGTTGTCGGTGGTTCCAAGAGGAAACATGGGGGTAGAACCTTTGATGTAAATGAGGTAGGTGATGAGGTGGGGGCTGCTAGAAAAGTACGTAGGACAGATGAGGGGGGCCCAGGCCGGAGCAATGCTGTAAAGCGTTTGGCGTGGACTACCAAAAGTGGTAGGAAAGGGGGGCCAGAGAAGCAGGTAGATAGGGGTGTAAAGTCCAAAGGCAGTGGGGAGTGCAGCACCAGAAACAGATTTGATGTGCTCGATTCGGAAGAGACAGAGGAGGAGATGGAGGTAGTTGCAACAGATAGTAGCTTGGGGTCTAGGCCAGGAAAAAGGAGGAGGGATCCGGGGGAAGACCAGGGGAGTAGTCCAGGTAGCTCAGGGCCTGGAAAGAGACGGAGGGACAAGGATAGGAGTAATCCTAGGTCAAAGATACCGATACCGATATTGATTCCGAGTGGGGCTGTTGGAGAGGAAGAGGACGCTGTAAACAATAGGAGACTAGAGGAGATAAATAGGGCGAGGTCCAAAAGTAAGTTGGTGGTTGCGGGAAGTAGCATAGTTCGGGGGATCGACAAGGTTGTCTGTGGTCCGGACAGTAAAAATAGAACAGTTCTGTGCTTTCCGGGGGCTAAAGTGGAGGACATGAGGGATAGAGTGGACGGTATTGTAGCTGGGTCGGGGCCTGATCCGGTAGTGGTATTACATGTGGGGTCCAATAACATCAGGGAGAGGAAATCAGTTCGTTTGGTGGACACATACAAGGACCTAATTAGTAAGCTACTTAGCAGGAATGCTCGGATCATCGTTTCAGGGGTGCTCCCCGTTATGGGTGGTGGGAATGAGAGGAACTCGCGGATTATGGCACTAAACGAGGAGCTGGAAGAGCACTGCAAAGACTTGGGAGTACATTTCATTGACCACTGGGATTCATTCTGGGGACAAGGAGAGTTGTATGGGCGAGACGGATTGCATTTAAGTAGGATGGGTACAGACCTGTTGGGCCAAAAAATCTTACAGGTGGCTGGGCCTTTTTTGGAGAAAAGGGGGGTAGGGGACCACAGCCGGTAACCCAGAGTGGCACAAATGCTGGGAACATAGGAAGAACAACAAACATGCACAATACAGGGACATACCAGGGTTATAATAATGTGCCAGTGATGACAAAAAAACAAAGATTCATTAAGTTTGGGTACTGCAACATCCAGGGTCTGCACAAGAAAGTAAGCGAAATATCAACAATGATGGACGAAGGAGACTTCGATATAATGGGTCTAAGTGAGACGTGGATACGACGGGATGAGCGGGTTGATCAGATGAAGGGTTGCGTGTGGATAGGAGCTGGGCGAACTGAGGGTCAGAAACGGGGTGGGGGTGTTGGCATCTACGCTGAAGAGGAATTACAGCCCTCATTGATTACAGATCTCACAGAAGCAAGGACTCAGATTCCAGTATCCAACGAAATAGTCTGGGCAAAAATCAAGTTAGGAAGCAGGAGTGTTGCCGTTGGTGTTGTATACTTAGCAGTGGAGGGAAGTAAGCCCGAGTGGAATGATTCAATATATACAACTCTTAGATCGAATATCACAGAGCTTGGGAGCAGAGGGTTCAGTATTGTCCTAATGGGGGACTTCAATGGGCACATCGGGGATAAGGAGGAGGGCATACAGGGAGGTGATAGGAAAATTAACACGAATGGGAGGAAGATGTTGGACCTATCAAAAGAGCTTGGTTTAAAGATCCTGAACAGGGATGCGAAATGTAAGGGTAAATGGACCTGGGAGAGGAACGATAAGAAAACAATAATTGATTATATACTCACTGACATTAGCGTATGGAGGGAGGTTATAGATGTAGAAATAGATGACGAGGGAAAAAATGACTTGGGTAGTGATCACAACCTGATAACAGTTAAGATTATGGGCAAAAAGACGAATAGAGACAGAAATACCTTCAAGGAAGTTTGGGGACTAAAACAAGGAGCCGACTGGAAGCAGTTTCGGGAAAAACTAAAACCAAATCTTGAATGTATACCTAGGGATGCAAATGTCCAGAGTATTTCAGATGGCATAGTAAATAGCCTAACAGAGGCAGGGAAGGAGTGTATAGGAAGGGTGAGGGTCCCAACGAGAGAGCTTGGATACAGGATTAACGAGGGACTGAAAAAGGCTATAAATGAAAGGAAGGTAAAATGCGCTGCTTACAGAAGAAGTAGGGAGCTTAAAGGGGTGGATAACAATGACACGAGACTAACGAAAGGAGAATATGAACTGGCACGGAAAAAGGTGAATGAGATAAAGAATAATAATAGGAAGGAGCGCAATTGCAGTCTTGCCAGAACAATAAAGAAAACGGGGGGTTCGAGCTCAAACGTATTTTGGAACTGGGTAAGTAAACGGGGGAAAAGTAGTGTGCAGAGTATCAAAGTGGATGGGGAAAGTACAGAAGATAAAGGCCGTATCGCTTCAGAGTTAGTCAAGCACTGGGAAAAGATAAACGATAGGCGATGGGGCAGTGGGTCCCCACCAAAAAGAAATACACTGGTGGAGGAGAACCTATCCAATCGTGTATGTAGCGAAATAACGGCAGAAGAAGTGCGGAACGTGGTCTCGAAATTAAAAAATGGTAAAGCGGGAGGGACTGATGAAATTCCGAACGAATTCCTCAAAAATGGAGGGGAGGCACTTATTGAAGTCCTGACAAACCTTTTCAACCTGGCTCTGCGAAAGCAAGAGGTCCCCAGAGAGTGGAGGGAAAGTAAGGTGTCGTTCATACACAAAAAGGGGGATAAGGAAGTTCTAGATAACTATAGGGGGATATCAGTTAGTAGTAACATCGGAAAAGTATTCTGTAAGGTCATATACGGTAGACTAGAGGAAGTTATTGAAGAGAAAGGTTTTTTAGGAGAAATTCAAAATGGTTTCAGGAAAGGACGAAGAGTCACTGATCACCTATTTACACTCACCCAACTGATAGAATCAACAAAGGCTGAAAAGAAAAAGATGTTTTTGGCATTTCTAGATGTGAAAAAAGCGTACGACCGAGTGTGGAGGGAAGGTATGTGGCGAAAGCTCGAGGGCATCGGACTGGGGGGTGACTTTGTGGGAATCATGAAAGCACTGTATACAGATGTGCAAAGCCAACTCAGTCTATGGAGTATCACTACAAAACGAGTCCCTATGGATATTGGCCTCAAGCAGGGGTGTATCTTTTCACCGATTTTGTTTGCATTGTATGTTAAAGATTTAGGGGACGAACTAATTCAGAGTGCGGAGGGGGTAAATGTTGGAGACATAAAGATACCAGGCTTATTCTTTGCGGACGACATGGTGTTAGTGTCTAGAACTGAACAGGGGCTAGAGAAACTGCTGGAAATTGTTGGTAGATATGGGAACACTTGGCGGCTCGAACTAAATGAAAATAAAAGCAAGGTAATACCCGTTGGACGCAAGGTAGATATGACGAAGAGATGGAGAGTGGGGGAGTTCTCAATCCCCGAAGGGGAAAGCAAACAAATCACTGTAGGAGAAACGGGAGAGTATGAGTATCTAGGGGTAAGCATAAATATAACGGGAAGAGGGGTGTACAGAAATTACTCAGCCAAACTGATTCTGAAGGGGAAAAGAATTCTGAACCAACTAAAACTTTTAGGGAAAAATAGTTTCAACAAGGTCTTTGTGGGGAAAACACTGTGGGAGAGGGTGGGTTTACCAAGTATAACGTATGGCACGGACGTGATTCCATTAAACCAAACCGTTATTAAGAAGTTGGAAAATACTCAAAATGATGCCGGCAGATGGATAACAGGGTCGAGTAATGCTGCAGCTTTGGAAGCAGTAAGGGGGGAGCTTGGGTGGATGAAAATCAAGGACAGGGTAGATTTGGGAAAACTGTGTTACTTTAACTACTTGAGAAACCTGCCTGACAACCGGTGGTGCAAATTGATGCTCGATACCATTTGGAATTCTAATATAGAAACGGGGTGGTCAAAACATGTGAGGGAACTAATGGACAATTACTCTATAGAGGTCACAAACATAGAAGTAGGAATGAAAGAAGGCAAAAGGTTTGTCAAAGAGAGAGTCATGGAAGATTGCAATCGAAACTGGCGAGCAGGGGTTAGCGTGAAAAGATCACTGCAGGGGTTACAATAGAAAGAAAAGCCAGCTTTTGAGAAGTACCTAGATGGCACCTTTGGAGGGTCACTGCTGTTCAAACTGAGATCAAGATCACTGGAGCTTCGGGGAAAAATTGGGAGAGATGGGGAAAAGGGATGCCAAATGTGCCACTCTGGAGTAGTGGAGACCCTGGAACATTTTCTCTTGGAATGCCCACAGTATATACCCCATAGAATAAAATTTACTGGAAGAATAATGCAGAAGTGGGGTGAAGAAACAAAGGATAGATGGCTGAAGGGGGACACGAGGGAGAGGGTAGGAATGCTTATTGAAGAAATTGAAAAAGAGGAAGTGAGGGACACTATTAAGCAGTTTATATCTGAATGCTGGGAGGAGAGGAGGGGAAGAGGGGGTGGGGTGCAGGGGGAATGATGGCCTTCTCTTATGAGGACCGCGACAAATCAGCGGCTGGCCAAAGAGTTATTATTATTAGATGGAAAGCTTAATTAACCGTGAGAAGAGATCAGAGACGATCGTAGATTTGGTTGCAAATTCTAAGGTAATCAGGCGATGTGAACGATTCCTGGTGATTTCTACCCACAACTATTTTGACCCGAAGTGACTTCGACCCACTTTGGTGAATTCGACCCAGTTTGGTGATTTCGACGCGAAGTGAATTCGACCCAGTTTGAGCAAATTCGACCCACTAAATATGCCGCCTTGTGTGGTCTTTTTGGTAGACTGAAGTATCTAACAGACACAAGAAGCATTGAGGTTATTCTTTGTTAATCACTCAAATCCTTTTTTTTCCATGTGCGTTGTCTTGTTTATTGATTGAGAAGTTCTCGATTGAATAACTGAATGAATGAAAGTTTCAGTGCGTCGAAGGTGCACAGGGAAGGTGTGGGATTTGAAATCCCTTGCGACCCGAATTTACTTATTGATCCACGAGAGTCGGAACTAAAGGCCAATAATCTTATTTGCTTTGAGTGTGCGCACTGGCAATGGCATACTGGGTTCAGACCCCAGAGAACCTCAAACTGGAAGGTGGCTAGGAATTCTGCATAACTACAAGAATTCTGCTATGTGTTTTATTTAGAAATGCGAGCATATTTATGGTAATACTGAAACCGCAGTTTGATGGTTGTTTTAGAAAAATGAAAAAGAAACCCAAACAGTCGCTGATTTGGGAGCAGCTCCAGCATATTATCCATAGCGGTTATAAAAAAGAAAAAAAATCCACAAGACGTGTTATTCTCTGTTATAAAATGGCGTAAACTGGTCATATCGCTATAATATATTCAATGGATACACATTAGACCTCTCTATACCTACCTACACTTTTATTTTCCCATTCTCACCTTTATTTTTCTACGGTCGTGTACGCTCGTCTCCAGAGGTATTTTAGTAGGATCCCGACAACCCACTTCTCATTTAGAAAATAACTAACAACTCAAACTTGTCGCTGTGAAACACTAGAAAATCAAACCATTAGAAAAGCGGAAACCAAAGAGAGGATTATGGATGCTCGTTCTCATCATATGAAGCTGTTTCATAAATTGGTATGAAAAAAACTTAAAAACCCCTCAGAGGTTTCTAAAACAAAATAGTAAATGCGCACCAACACAGGTAGAATCTTGATAGGTTACAAAATATTCACCAATATTGACAGTCCAGAAAAAAGAGAAGGGTCGCCATTTATGCAAAAGAGGAATTGAAGGCAAACACAAATACTATCAAATCCGATTCTAAGGACTTTGAATGAGTAAAGATCAATTTGAATCTTAACCCTTTACCTAACCTGAAAAGCAGACGACACTTGCAAAAATAATTCTTGAATAACTAATTTTTTTCATTTTTTGTCTCAAAAACATAGGTTATGACCCCTCGTTGGAACGAGCTCGACGAGCTCGTTCCAACGAGGGGTCATAACCTATGTTTTTGAGACAAAAATTGAAAAAAATAATAAAAATTAATTGGCGATTTTTGAGAATAGCGCTGGCCGGTTTTGGCCATTACGTTGGGTAAAGGGTTAACAGAAATTTATACTCCCGATAAGCTGCATATATACAAAAAAGCCCAGGGACCAGTAATAAGAAATTTAATTCTATGCTGGATATGATGAGAGAGGTTTAGAGACACTTTTTACCGACAGTAAGAGCCTTCAGTTTTCTCCAAGGAAGACTGGAGTAACTGGATAATGAAGGATGGTAGTGATAAGGAGTTATATATACAGTGCTTACAACACAGCTTTTATACGAAAATGTTTCTAAACCTACTCAAAGAAGAAAAGATGCTACACCATATATTTTTGGTCAAGTATTAACAAACGCAGAAAATATTGCAATATAAAACACGAGAGACCACTCGGCCACAACGACCATAGTGTTGAGGTTTATATCTCAATGCTATGCAGACCAGCTGGGAAAACACGATAAGAGACATAACTACTCTAAGGAGACTGCAAGGACATGTGAACAGATTTAAAAAGAGAGTGGGAAACTTTACTGGAGGTGGAGACCCAAACAAACAACTAAATAAAAATATTTTCAAAATATTTACAGAAATATATAGCGCAGTAAGAGACAAAATATTTCGAGGATATGTAAATATGGCAAATTGCCAAAGAAAGTAAACAGAAAGCATAGATTATAGCAGCAATATTTAGAAACGAAGGATGAACTGTAAGGAATACACCAGAACACGGAATGACGTTAAAGAGATGATCCATAAAGCTGGGAAGGAAAAATAAAGAAATATATATGTGAACATGAAAAATATTCCAAAATTATTATTCTGGAACTATGTGAAGTTAAAACAGGAATTGGTGAACTAACGTATAAAGAAGACAAACCGTGTTCAGCCAAAACAGACTTCCAGAATGTTGGCACCTTGAATAAATTCTTCACAAGTGTCTTCACCAATGAACCAGATGAAAACATCCCTTAATTATAAAACCTCCTTTGACTGACACTGTAGACGATGGCCCATTTCAAAGAGATGTTCTGAAATTACTCAAAGAGATAAATATTAACAAAGCTACATGTATAGACGGTATTCACTCAGACGTATTGAAAGGATGTAGAGAAGTTACATGCATATACACCCAATCACGATTGTATTTAATGCATCATTAACAGGAGTTGTGCCAGGCTAATGAAAGATTTGGAACATTAATACACTATTAAAAAAGTGACATCTCAGACCCAGGCAATTACCAACCTGTAAATTAACTAAATGTACAGATATCCGTTATGATGGAGGCCAGCTGGGTGTTGTATATATGGATTTTATGAAGGCTTTGACACGGTTCCACATAGGTGTTTAGTTGTCAAATTAGAACCCTATGGTGTAAAAAGTGGCGTCCCAAGGCAGGGCTATTAGATCAA